>VZTN01014324.1:257543-304770 GCA_013400515.1 Erpornis zantholeuca
CGCCGCCCAGTGCCCGCGCCGCCGCGCCGAAGCCGAAGCCGGAGCCGGAGCCGAAGGGAGAGAGGGATCCTGCCCGGGTGCCACCTGCCAGGAGAGGAGGAGGCTGACGAGCGCGCTGGAGCAATTTATAGGCACCCAAAAGCGCAGGGGAAAGGGGAGCTGCTTTGGCATCTCATTCCAGCATCTGCTCTGCTCTTCCCACTCACAGAGAGTTTGGCATTACTCTGGCAGTGTGGGAAATATATATTTTTTTTCTTTTCTCCCTCCCCCACCCCTCCCGCAAACGGATGAACAGCGAAATCGTGAGCCTCACTCACTAGCTGCATCTTGCGATGACAGCTCTTTCTGAAGCAGACCGAAAGGAAGAGATGTGCTTAGCAGCCTCTGGGTACCCTTCAGGTCAGCGATCGAGAATTAAAAGGTCAATCCACCTCCTACTTAGCGCTTCCCTGAGGCCACTCTGCCATGTTAGTGTTTTCTGGGAAATACCGCTTTAAATGCAAGGATGTTTTAGCGATTGTCCAAGTAGAAGTTATTTCAAAATGTACCTCCCACAATAATAAAGAGATTAACATCTCTGGCAATTTCGGGTCTCCCTCTTCCTCCACGTCCCAATTGCAACCATAAAGGCAGAGAAGGAAATAGTTTTTCCCCTGAATTAAAATTGACATACTCATCACCGTCTACAGTGTTTCCCGGCGTTAAAGCCAGCCGCTGCTCTGCTTGCAAACTGACACTGAGGGAAAGTGTTCCCTTTTGTTTAGGAGCCAAAGAAAAGTCCGGGGTATATGCAAATCGATAGATGCCTGGACCTGAGGAAAAAACCTTTTTGGCTTACTTAAGTCGGGGGCAGCAAAGCATTTTGTTTAATCATGTGGGAGGGGAAGGTTGGGGTGTTGGTTTGGTTTTTTTTTTTTTTGGTTGGTTGGTTGGTTTTTTCTTGGTTTTTTTTTTGTTTTTTTTTTTTTTTTGGTTTTGGGGTTTTATTTGTGCATGAAAGACTTCTCCTCTCCCAAGATCTGGTGGGTACCTCTGTGACTGAGTGGGAAGGTGAATGTACAATATTAGTGGCATTGTTGCAGAGAAAATATTAAGGAACTTGTCCTGCTTACAGATATACAAGGTACACAAAGAGCTGTTTAAATAAACAAACAGAATTGATTCCTAAATCATACTTCTGTATTCAGAAGCAATGGACGTCAATCAAACCTGGGTGACATTTGCCTGTCAATACAGGGATGATGGCTGGAAAGAGTGTGACTTATTACAGCAAGGCAAGAATCAGAAATGAGCAACAGTGGCAAACAGGACAACAACCAAATCACGGCATCTCCAGTGATGATCAGAGGGCTGTGATCTTGTCTTGGATTTTATTAGCACGAATCTGCTCTCCCCTCACCCGTTCTCTTTTATTTCTTTTCTATTCCACAACACAATAAGGTCAAACAAGCAGGCAGTGGGAAACAAAGATTCATTGATTCTTCCTTTTAAGCAGAAATGTCAGCAGCTCCTTTTGCTCTTTCCTGAGAGACTCAAAGGCAACGAGTGTGTCCATGCTGTGCAGAGATGGGCCAGTCCAGCTCCTTATCTCCCCAGAAAACTGTCGACAAAGCTTCCATTCATACACTTGTAAATATTCCTCCCTCCCCTTTTTTAAGTTTTTTTCTTTTTTCTTTTCTCTAATGCTCTGTCTTAAAAAAATTCTTTATCTGGCACTGACACGAGCTAGCCAGTTCCCTTAGCTAAGGGCTTCCCCTCAAGACCCAGGAAGGCAGATGAACACACTTGGAGGGTTATGTTCATATCTCATTGCTCTCTTCACCCCACAGGAAAGGGCTTTCAGCACTGTTTTTTCTTCTGGGCAAGAAAAACTGAAAAGTTGTGCCAGGAGTGACTGCTCTGTCTCAGCCTGTAGCTGAGCCCTTGAGGTGTTGTATTCAGTCATCCTAACTTAGCTGGTTTCTGTGACATTAGGGTGTGCATAAGCCTTCATTGCAATGGCTGTGTTACACATAAGGAAAAGAGCAAACCTCATCCTCAAATAAACACAAACCTGTCATGATCTGTGAAGCCATTGTGATGCTGGGTGACATATTGGCATCAGTTCCTTACTCCAGCTATGAAAAGCCTGATTCTTAAAGTGAGGTACTACCATACCAACCACATTTTCCTTCTCAACAGACAGTTTTATCCTCACTCATACTGCCTGGGATGCTCATTCTCTCTGAACTGCTGCAGACTTTCTCCCAAAGAAGACAACCATAAAAATCACAGCCAAAGCAACCACAAAAGAGAGATCAGGGCAAATACTGGGACATTGTATGTTAGTTTGGAACATAACCTGGGACCTTGGATTTAATTACCAGATTTTTCCTTAGTCCCCAAGGAAAAATCATATTTTCTTGGAAAACTAAGAATGGGAAGTCAAAGTGCCCAGAAGTTATGAATCAGCGGCCTGGTGCAAATTAAAAGGAAGAAACATCTTTTTACTATGGGACCTTTGTTGTCCTGAAGCGATGTGTCAAAACATTGATTTGCTGTAATTAAGGTTTGGGTAGCACTTAAGTTACAATCTCTTCATGCTAAAAGCTGGCAGTCCAGACTGACAGTGCATTCTAAGTATAACCATTAAACCTACGTGAGGTGCTGCCAGTCTTAATCTGCTAAATTTATTTGTAGTTTTGAAGCCCTCTTGCTGGCCTGCTCCAGCCTTTCAGCTCGTTTCAGCCTTCCTCGCTGTTCCCTGGGCCCCTGTGCATTCAGACACGCAGTTGGTGCTCAAGCTGCATCCCCTGCATCTTCTGCCATTTGCAACAGCCTTGGCACAGCTCTTACTGACTAATTAGTTAATATTCATACAGAGACTTAAAGACATGAAGCATAACATGCATGCCCATTTTATATGTGTTCCACTGCCTCAACATTAACACAGGGGAAAACTGAAGAAAACCATTTATGAGCTCATCCAGTGGCACAAAGGGCAACACCTTCTGCAGGCACCAAGCACAAAATGGCTCCTCACACCTGCACTGCTAAATTCAAAATCAGCCCAGGAAAATTACTCTGTGAAAAAGGGCAACCCTTTACCAAGTACAGTAAGCAGAGGTAGCATGGATAAAGGCATATGCCTAGCAAATGGGTGTGTGAATGCTGTGCCAAGCTCCACACTGCTTCTGCTCACTCCTATTTGCATATGGTTTGCTCTCACTTATAATTTCAATCTCTTTTATTATTATTTTAGAGAAGTGTTTTGAATTTTACTCTGCTGAAAGATTAGGGCTTTGCTACACTGTACTGTTATAAACACTGGTTTAATTATGTATGTAAAGGTTAGCATTTCAGCCTGGGTACCAGTGGTATGGGTAGGGAAAAAACATGCACTCACTCCAACACATAATTAGGTCCAGTGCTGCAAAATATAAAGAGGGAAAAATATATTCATATCAGTATAGGTGGCTCAAAGGCACCATGGTGACAGACACGGCAGTGACATGTTGCTATCCCAAACCATCGCTGGTATCCTATTTCACATTTGTCACATTAGTTTGGTAAAATGAGCACTGGCATTTGTGCCAGGTAGCAGGTCCTGGAGAGGACCATGTCTTGCACCAGTTTTGGTGGGAGCTTGTACAGGCAGACTTTAACTAAACCCTTACAAAACCTATTTTAGTCAGGATGACTGAAGACCAAATATGTTTTCGGTGCTGCAAGTTGCCCACTGTATTCCTTAATAAAAATTAGGGTTTTCATGCCCATGGAAGGAAAATCAGCTCTGGTGTGCAAAAGAAAAAAATTAATTTGATAATTTTTGGAAGGTTTTATCTGTCCTTTGAAACATATGAAGTCCTTTTCCAGGCTAATCTCTGCTACTAAGGGATTTAAGCAATCTTTATGTGTGATTTGAAATACTGTAGATTAAGTTTTATTGCGATTAACAAAGCCCTTTGAAGATCAGTCTCTGAATGCAAAGGCAAACAGGAAAATGATCCAAAGAAAATGTGTCCAGCCTAGAAAGGGTTATATCCACTTTTCAAATCCAAATGAGGAGGGACTTTGGGGAGGTCTGTCGCTAAAATGACAGGGCTCAACAAGGAGAATTTGCAAATAAATTTGACATATTTCTTCCTTTTTAGTTTTTAATCTTAAAAGATCCGTCAAATATGACTGGTTACAGGGGCGAGGGAAGGGGTGAGAGCAGAATTGAAGTGAAAAGATTGGAACCAAAATCATGCATGTCATGTTTTGACTGGTGAATTACCGCAGATATAAAAACATAACTGTGTATGTAAAAATAAGTCTTAAACACATAGGGAGCTAAAGATTACACATTCAGCTGACAAAGTGTAAGGATATAACATAATCATATATGACACTTGATAATTGCCAACATAAATAGCAGTAATTTACCATAAAATTCTCATAATTTTGAGTGCCCCTGTTTATTCAAAATAAAACACTAGATGCAAGAAAAAAAATTGTTCTTCCAGGTTTTCTCTTTCCCATTCACCTTCAAGCCTGCTGGTCTGTGTTTTCCCTCTATTCCATCCCTCTGGAGTCATGATCTAAGGTGGTGAACACAAGGCTGTGGTGCTGCTAGGGAAAGCGTGCAGTCAACCTTGGGGCTATTTTTGTTTCCGATGCAAGTACCTCTCCAGCCACAGTGGGGCCTTACCAGTTCATTGCTCTTGCCCTGGTGGTGGTACAGAACTGCCAGAGCTGTGTCAGATTCATGGTCTCTGGGAAAAGCTGACCCCACTGACACCCTATTTCTTACCTGTCTCCCTTTCCAAGTGGCAAGTCCATGCTTTCCTTTGAATGAGGAGCTGGGATTTGGACAGTTTCTGGAGTCTCTAAGAGCCATGGTGCTATGGAGGTGTAATCGAGGAATGCTTGCACCAACCAGTAAATGCTTCCTGCATAAATAGCCTCAGTTTGCCATAAGTGCAGGAACTGGGTTTCCATCCAAGAGGGATTTTTACAAAGCACTTCCACCAGCTTTTCTCACAGCAGCCTGGCCATCCAGTGTCCCTATAGACCATGATAGTATCTGCTCGCAGCAGGGTCCAGCTCACAGCTTAGGCGAGCCATACTTGTTGAAAACACCTTTTTCCTCTACACACCCCACTTTTCCCTTCCTGTAGGATGAGTATTTTAACTCATCACCCACTTTTAATGAAGTGTTGGCTTCTGCCACCATCTATGTAACCACAGCAATGGCGGCAATGTTTTCCATGTAGGCCTTCTGCTTCATCCACCCCCCTCTTTTTAACTCCCTTCTGGTTAAAATCCATAGCAGATAACCTGTCATAAGGAGGCACACAGAAGAACTCACAGTGTTCATTAATAAAGCCCAAAATATAGAGGTATTCATAAATGCTATTAAATCAAGGAGTAGTGCTAATAATGAAGGCTACAATGTCGGCATTCTTATGAGGATGTAAATAGTAAATACAAAGGGGTGGAAGATAAATGTCTCTAACATGGGAGTAAGATTAAACAACCACTTTGTCCCTGCTTAAAACTACACCAATAAGCAAAGGCATATATCATGTTGCACTTCTATTAAAAATTATGTCAGTAGTTAGAGTCAATCAGGAGGAGATTTCCAGATGATTTGCCCATGAGAACGATTTTGGTTACCTTTGAAATGGTTATTAGACTGCCAATGCTATTAAAGAGAGATGTTATGGGGAAAAAGCTAGAGCAGAGACAAGCTTTTCTAAACTGTCATCTGTGATTTACCCTTCCTCCTCCAAACCTGAAAGACTCCCTTTCCATTGTTCTACCAGCCCAGCAATCTTCTGGCATTTCACACTGGAGTCCTTTATATTCATCAGGAGGTTGATGGATGGGCAATAAGAATGGATAGATGGGAGTGGAAAACTCAAAATTAAAATCCCCAGAGTGGCAAGATGCCCAAGAGATTTATTTTTTCTTCTGTCATCCCCTCAACTGAATTTCTTTTTGTGCCTGATTATTGATTTCTGGAGCAGTTAATGGTGTAATTTACTTTGCAAGTTGCAATTACTTCTTATCATTCATTTTTCTTCCTCTCTGTTCATTAGCTAAAGCAGGAAACTCTTTGATCCCAAACAATCTTCCCCACAACAAAATGGCATGCAGTGGACTTTGGTGTGATCCTGCAACACACTGAGTTTTCATTATTATGGTAGGCAACTGGGCTTGGAATTTTGTGAAAGTTTGCCTTGCATTGTTAAAAAAGGCATGTTTCAATATTATTCTGTCAGCCCAATCCAGCACAAATTAGGAATAACTCCACAGATGTAAATTGTAAACTGAGCGCATGTGAGATCAGAATTGGGTCTGCTATTTGCATTGCATTCCTGGAAAACTATTTCAGTTCTGTTCACCCAGTTTGCTGAAATCAGCTTGCTGCAACAGAGTTGCAAATCACAGGGAGATACAACAAGTGCTCTCCTTCCCAAAAGGAACTGATTATGCCAGCTCAATGAGGAAGGGACCAGGACAATTCCTTGTGGCACTGTAGAGGTACAAGCCTTGCAGAGGAACCACTGTGTATTTTTTTCCAGGATAACACATTGCCAATGCCATTATTAATAAGCTATCCTGTACTGGATATACCTTTGGGTTTGGTATTTGTTATTTTATGTTGTTTCATTTGTGCATTTAACAATAATAGCAAATAAAGGATGCAGATCGGAAATAAAAATTGAAATATTTACCACCTCCTGAGATATGCATGTGCTCTGATGCAATTCATACACTTTCAGCTAGACTGTTTGTGTTCTTTCTATGCAGCATTAAAACTCTAGTGTGCACAATTACTGCACAAATCCAAAATGCCTCAAGTGAGAAATGGAACATGACTGGCTAAAGAGCATGCCTGCCATCTGGGACTGAGATTTTCTGATCTCCAGGAAGATAAAATTTCAGCTGAAATCTTGCTTTCATATACTGAGACATTACACATATGTTGTCAATATGGAGAGACACACATATGCACATATATGCACACAAATGTAAAATAGAAATATGTATTTCTATTCTGTGGAATCAGAACAGAACAATAAAACCTGACTATGACAATTCAGGAACCTGCTATTTTGTGTTTTATTGTTCAAATGTAATCCAAAAGAGAAGGATAATATACACAATATTCCATGAAAATGTTCTCAACCACTGGCATGCAGTACTCTACTGAGCTAATTGACAGAGTGCCAAATGCTGTTTGCACTTCACTCATGAGCGACTCCGTTGGCCTGGAAGGAGCCCTCGCTCCTGGGCTACTGCACACTGAGCCTCACAGAACTTACCTTAGAGTTCCTCTGCCGCTTGTGAGAGCGGAATTTACCCTGGAATCTCCTGTTTAATTAACTCTAAATCACTAATGCCAGTCTTTCAATGTCTTAAAGAGGCAAGAATCTTTTGTGAATTTTAATGCCTGGGAGAGAGAATGAAATGGGAAGATTTTTCACTGAGTGTCCTGATAAATGCCATTTCTCTCTGCAGTGCTGGAAGGGATCAGAAAAGGATATCTGAGGAGAGAGCTGTGCCTCTGAGCAGGGTAAAACCATCTGACTGTTGTGAACCTGGCTTACAAAGGGAATGCCATTTCTGGAGAGCAGCATTTCCTGCCATAACATTGCAGTGATAATATGTTGAGAAAAACATGTTTGGGTATTATTTTTGAGAATTAATTTTGAACGAGGCAAAATGCAGCACAGGGAGTGTGTCTGCAGGAGGAATCTTTGTATTTCAGCACAGGGAGAAGTACTGCAGCAAAGGTGAATGGCGGCAACTTCAAGGCAGCTTTGAGCAAATTCTTCAGACAACTTGTCTGGTGAGTGCTTCTCCAACATTTGTCTCCCACCAGGTAGGGATATTAACGGCTTTAAGCATAAACCAAATTTGTGCTGCCAACTTTGTTGCTTGGGCTCCTTTACTCAGGAAGTATGGCAAGCGGAAAGCAATACACTGTTGTGCTGCCAAGCATGGACACTGTGGGATTCAGCCACCAGAGAGACTGAGTCTAAAGATTTTGAGTCAGTTTTATTTTTGTGTATTTAATCATCCCTTAGGTTTTATATCCCAGATATTTTTTCTTTACAACGGGTAAGCATTTATTTGGCATTTAACATATATATTCTATTAGGTTTCTGTTCTTAATTATGTCCCTATCACACCTTCCCACTCAATCTATCAGAGCTTTTTCATTTTAAAGTGCTAATAAATAGCTAGTCTGAAGCCAGAAAGTAGGTATCTCAGTGACAGCATCACATCTGGGCTTCCCCTTCCTCTTGGTGTATTCACTGGACAGGTGAAACTGCAGTTTCGTTTTCTATTTTCCAGTCAAAATAAACCACCTCACCTCTGTGATTTCAGTATGTCATGTTAGGATAATCTCCTTCATCTGCCCAGCTTCCTTCATCTGTGTAACTTCAGACGAGGGGCACAAAGGATAAACTGAGCTGCCCTTGCTGTTTCCTTCGCAGGGCTCTCTTTCACTCACACAGAGGTGAGATCTCCGTGCAGAGGATGCTGCTGCCAGAGGACTGTGAGGGGATGGCAAATGAAAAACTATGCTCAGAACTCCAGTCACATGGAAGATTTGCATGCCTCCACTCCAGACAATCAGGCCTGCTGTGTTCCTGTTTATACAGGTGTTTGTGCCAGGTTTCTAGAGTGAGAACACTGAGTATCGATCGGCCCGTGGACACCATCCTGGAGTCAGGTCTTTATTCCCTACACATGCATTCTCCTTGAGCTGTTTTGTCTTCAGTTGTATGAAAATGTAAATGAACTAATATCTAATTGCTTTAAGTCAGGCAGGCTGTAGAACTGTGAAAAATACAGATTAAAGCTGTTTTTTGAAAACCTGCAGAAAAATCTGTCACTTGGACCCACAACCTTTCCCACTGGCCATCTGCTCAGGGCAGAAGGTGCAGCATTTCCTCACCCAGGGGTATCCACAGTGCTGGCAGAGAGCAATGGAGAAAGAAGTATAAGTGTTTGTCCTGATGAGGACGCAATTGCCAGGTGATGGCAATTCTCAGGTAAACTAGATGCTGCAATGGAGGTGCTCCTCTCTGCAAAAAGGTATGTGTTTGCCAAGCTCCACATGAGAATTCTGAGAAGTGGAATAGAGAGCGAAAGTCTGTGGCTGATCTTGCTGAATGGGACAGATGGGAACCCTTGCCAAAAATAGCTTTGCTAGAAGTAGAACACATGGTAAATTGCATTAATTTTAATAATTGCTTTTTATGCTTTGA
Source organism: Erpornis zantholeuca (assembly GCA_013400515.1). Taxonomy (NCBI): domain Eukaryota; kingdom Metazoa; phylum Chordata; class Aves; order Passeriformes; family Timaliidae; genus Erpornis; species Erpornis zantholeuca. The sequence continues at coordinate 266,795 of VZTN01014324.1, forward strand.
TAAAAACTGGCAAAGTCCTAAAGGATCCTCTACCCAAGATAATTAGCATAGTTCTCCTTGACTGCTCCCCTTTAAAGAGAATGCTGTTTTGAGGCTCTCATGGCTCACAAAATTGAGAAGGATGAGGCTGCCCACTTGTGCCAGGAAAGCAGAGTGCTCGGTAGTATGTGGGACCCACCAAAAAAAACAGTTTAGCTGCCATTAAAGCAGCCTAAGTCTGCAGCCTGGCAACATCCAATGTATCTCTGGCCACAGGATCTTGCAGAATCACTCTGAAGGTGAACAGATCCACAGTCTTCAAAAAAAAAAAAAACAAACAAACCAGCAAACCACCTTTTTCCAAAAGGAAAGACAAATATTTATTTTTGTTTTCCAAGGAGACACAGGATTTCTAGGTATTGTCGGAGAAAGGGAACAAGTAGCTCCTTTGCCCTCTGCAAACAGGACTTTTTGGCTACCATAGTTCCAGGTAGACGTGTCCTTTTGCCACATGAAAAGGGATAACGGGAAGAGCATGCCTGCCCTACTGCTTCTTACCCCAATCTCTGGTCAAGATTTAGGGATGCTCAACTTGAAAAGAACCCCTCGTACCAAAGTAATCTCCTCCAGCAATGGTGCTGGATGCAGTGTCAGAGCAGCAGCACCCCCTTGACTCCAGCCATCTCACCACCTGCCTAAATTTGCTTAGTCTCTGCCCAGCTACACTTAAACCAAAACAAAGAGCTCCAGCTGCTGGCAGTGTCCAGGCCAGTGACATGGAATAGGATTCTAATTGATGTTGTTAATGCAGGACATCTGTTGTCCAAACAGCTCTGAAATAACGTTTAATCACCTGGGGGATTTTGGAGCCAACAATGCCTGCATTTCTGTCCAGTTCTCAGGAATACATTTCTTACTCGGGTGCTATACATTTTTGTATGAATTAAATGTATTCTCTTTTACAGCTAAAAAAGTGTGCCTGTCAGTCCAGATCAGACTCAGTCCAAGATAAGAGTCACAAACTTGTCAGGGTCAGGCATGCAGGAGTGAAATGTTGAGGAGTGGTATTTGTTTTTATCAGATTAAGGAAGCTCACTGGAACTGCAGTTTTGTCCCCAAAACAACACTCTGGGACTGCAGCTGAATGGGGTTGACTTTTTTTTTCCTGCCAGGGCCAAGCTCAGGCAAAGAGACAGGATTTGTGCCACGTAAGAGCAGCCTCGGCAACTCTGAGTATGTGACAGAAATGCATAAATATAGAAATATAAACATGTCTGCATGCAACTAATGCCCCAAAAGGACACTTGAGCTAAACGCTGGTTGCTTGAGAGTGTGATTTGGATGCACTAAGTACCGATTGTTAAAAGTCCTTGGGCAGATAGACTGAAAAATCCTTCTAGTTCAGGTCTTCTCCAGCCACAGGGGTTATAGAAGTGAGCAAACTCATCCCTGTGCCAGGGGCCTGCTCCCTCACATGTGGCATGGTTTGACTTTTTCTTTCCCAAACCACAAGTGAAGCACACGGGCAGGAGCTCGGCAGGGCCGGAGGGATGCTGTCACCCAGGTGGGAGGCAGCTGCTGGCTGGCAGGTTTGTGCTGCAGTGCTCAGAGCAGGGGTGGCACCAGAAGCAAGAGCTGCTGTGCCCCGAAATGCCTCCCTGCCTTCCCATGGCCTCCTCCCACAGCCCAAGGATCTGGTCCTTGAGCACGTGTGTGCAGATTGGGCTACTGATGCTATTTGTATCCAGTAATTTTTTAAAGCTCAGTGATTTAGATTGACAAATGTATTCTGATTTCCTAATATGTTTTCTTCACATCTTTGCTGTGTTTTTCCATAAAAATTATTCTGTTCAGCAGCTTGGGAGAAAACAATCAACAGCTAGAAGGTATATTCAACTTCAGAATTTTGCAGAGATTGATAATGCCTCTTCTTTTTTATTTTTTTCCCTCAAAAAATGTATTTGTCTCTGTTTCCTCCACTGACTCTATCCTGTAGCTCTGCCTTTAACCTGATATTCTGTCACCACTCCTGTTTCTGTTGATGTGTTTCTGTGAGGTTGGTCTGTCATGCTGATATTTTGCTCCCACTTTTTTTCTACAGCTGCACTGCTGTTTAACAGCCTCTTCAGAGAGCACCTTGAAGGCTGATGTTTGTGATGCTGCAAGTGCTCAGTGAAGCCCTCTTCAAACACAGCCCTTAGCTGAGAAACACTGCGAGAGAGGCAAAGAACTGGGGAGAAGTGGACATACTTGAGCAAACACTGCAAAAGGGATGAGATATTCTGGAGCTGCTGGGATGAAACATTTGACTGCATCACAGGCAGCAGATGAGGACAAGTTTTTGACTTTTCTGCAAACCTGTGGGTTTTAACTGTAGCTGAAGATGAATGTCTCAGTGTGTCAGGAGATGAGAAATCTTAGAAACACCAACAGAATACCAAAAGTGCTGCAAGGAAACAGAGCTGATTCAGTTTCTTGCCTTACTTAGTAATCAAAGAAGTTGCTTTTGATAGCTAGCTTGTGAAAAAGGCTTTGTCATTTTTCTTAGAGGAATTAGCAGCTTTATTTGAACTATTGTCAGGATGCCAAAACCATGCAGGGAGTGGGACAACTATAAAAACTGTATTTTAGGACTGATTAGGGGAGACCAAGCCCCCAGCTTTGCTGTGGTTTGATCAGAGCCACCAGCCTGTGCTCACAGGTCCCATAAACACAAAAGTCCACCTAGGCACTAGTGGAATTTTGAAGACTGCCCAAAAAAGTGCTATTACACCCATACTGGTTGAGTTGAACAGGTTTGTGTGATGGCAGACAAGTCATTCTGCAGTGGATAATTAAAAGGATTACATACTGGTAGAGAAGGAGTTCGCGTGATGAGTGAGCTTTGCTATCTGGGAGCTATTTCCAGCATGACTGATACAAAGTTATTTGAGCATGCTAGACAGAAAATTCTCTTTTTAATCCATTATATGAATAGGCTAGATTGTTTTTAGAGATGGTGCCTAAATTTCTGTTAAGAGCCAAGTTTCTGTAGTCTACAGAGGGGCAGATTTCCCCTGTAAGCTCAGGATGGATGTAGACTTTCTGTTTAGGAGGAAAGATACAGAAACAGACCAATGCCTTGTCCTTAATCCCATTCAAAGGTTCTTCACAGTCATCCAGGTCTTGTGGACAATTCAAAAAGGGAAGAAGGGGAAGAAGAGAGACCAAGACCTGCCTGGCAGAAGGCTCTCTGCTGATAGGGCTTGGCTGCAGAAGGAAAGCCTGTTCGTTACCAGTATATAAAAGTTATTAGTAATTTCTTCTGGACCTGAGTGCTGACAACTCCAGTGCCCTCCATCCATGAGAGAACAAAGATACTCCATACCCTATAAATTGTAATGCATAATGTGTCCATTCTTCTCCCCAAATTTTTTAGAAAGGCCAAGATGCAGAGAGTCAAACAAATCCAGATCCAAAGCCTCCTTGTCTCAGATGTTCTAATTGTGCTGCTCTGACCTCTCCTCCCTGGTTTATGTGCTAACCTGTGCTCTGCTCTACTCACATTCTTTTTGAACGGCACCCACGCACCAGAGCCCAGCTTGTTCACCGTGAACACCCCACCGGTAAGCACAGGCATGCAGTGGCAGGTCTCAGCCGAGTGTGCTTACAACTTGTTTGCATTCCCTGTAGCACATCTGCATGCACAGAAGGGGAAGTCACTTCCCAGGCTGCCTGAAAGGGGCATTGTGACTGATGGAAAGAAAAATATGAGACCCATACCAGAATACCAAATCTCAGATTAAGGCATTTCATACTACAGAAGCAGTTTAACACACTTTGTCCAGAAGGAAAGTTCACAAGAAATCTGCCAGGCTTTTGGAATCATGAGGGATATGCTCTGTGAGATAAGGGCAGAGGATTGCTGCTGTCATGCTATTAGACCTTTCTAGACACCCACATAAGAGCCTTAGCTTTCAAAAATGTGGAAATACTGCTTTTTGCCACAGACCTTGTGAACGGATGAGTTTCATTTCGAGGAGCCCTCAGTGCAGTCAGGCAGGGCACCCACTGGAGTAGGCTGCTCCTCTGCCCCTACACAGGGCCCCACACTCCCTGTCCTGGCCCTGAAATTTAATTTCTCTTCATAATATCTTGTAACTCCCACCAGGTGTATCTGCCTTCATCCACTCGCTTGAGAAGTTTGAACCTTTGCCCTGGCTTTACTACACCCATTATTTTTGGGGTGGTACCACCTGACTCCTAAGCCAGGGTGAGGAGCAGCCACTTCTTCAGGTTCTCTCAGCAACGTTACGATTTCAGCCTTCAAGGCAGATGAGCCTTCTTTGCTGGCTGCAACACTGAAATGGAAAATATTGACTGAATGAGACTTACTCTGAACAGAACATGAGCATTTTTTTCTCAATTGCACTTGAATTTTTTGATCATTGGTGCTACATGTTACAAACATATCTTCTCCTGGAACAGCCACCAGACAGCTTGTGAGGTGAGAAGGAGGAAGGTAGGAAGCCCTGTCAGCTAAAAAAGCTAAAGCATGAGGCAGAGCAAATGTTTTTTGGGCTTCATCAGCAGTTTTGCACCCAAATTAGGCCCGATGGCTGTTACTGGGACAATGGTCTTGCATGATGCCATCCGTCACTCTTCAGCCTAAATTCTGGGTAACCCTTGTTAGTGGAGGCAGCTCCTGCAGTGGCTGCTGACATCTGCTTCTGTCTCCTGAAGTGTCATGTTGAGTTCTAGCAAACTGAGGCACTGCAAAACCTTGAAGATAGGAGTTGTGATCTCTGTAAAAATGTTTCAGAATTTGGGCCTAATTTTATTTTCCTTCCTGGTAGGAAATGTCTACCATGGCATCTGTAACCAGAAGAGTAGGTCTGAGTGAAAAAGGACATTAATTTTCTTCTTTTATAGGGTCAATAAAGAAAAATGACATTAAGCAAAGATAAGGTAGACAAACAGCTGATTTGAAATGTGTAACAGATGGGTGGTCTTCTTAAAAATCCCACAGGAAGTGATTATCTCACTTTACAACTAATTTAAAGAAAAATGCAAAAAAAAGGTGAGGCTGGTCCTAACCATCACTTTAGAGGGGGATTATTCATATTGTTTCATAAGAAGAAGTGAATTACTAAAAACCCATCTCCATGTCCATGTTGCTGCAATTACTCCCAATTACTGTCACTCACTCTTCTAAGGGGTTTCTCACTGCTGTGTTTGCAAGGGCAGCCTCCTCTTGTTGCTGTCCCCTGACTGACTGCTGCTGTCCTGGGAATGCTGGGTCTTGGAGCAGGGCTGGGCCACTGGACAGTCTTTGCACAGGTGGGGATATTTGAAGCGGGGTTGACCCCATCTCCTCCCACTGCTATCACCCACCACATCTAGCCCCTCCTTCGTTTGCCCTGAGCCTAATTACAGCTTTGTCCTTCCATTCCCCACACCAGGAGCCCAGTTGAATGTAGGGAAGGAGCCTCAGGAGAGTGGTGGGTGGCATTGAAGCCTCCATTATGTGCACTCACACTTCATCCTGCCCAGGAGTGAATCTTCCATCCCAGGAAAGTTTTTGCATTTGTGAGAGAGAGCTGGCTCTGTAGCAGCTCTTCTGGCTTGGGCTGGGCTCCCCTGATGCCATTTGCTAATCACCTCCTCTGATCACAGCTTTTTTCCTCCCCTCCCCTGTTGTTGGCTTGAGGAACTCCCATTAACCAGGCTGATTTCAATACCATCAGAAGCTTGGCTTAAGACTCACCTAGTTATTCACCCTGTTACATCTCTTCCAGTGTCCAAAACCCATGGGAAGGGGGAAAGGAGAAGTTTAAGACTGAGACCACCTTTCCCCCGTGATTGTTACAACTCACCTCCCTGAAGACTCGAGCTCACAGGGGTGGGAAGACTTTTATGCCTTACGATAAACCGCAAGTGGCTCCTGCCCCCGAGTCCTCTTTGGCACTGAGCCAAGCCCAGGTGCCTGTGCCCTGCAGATAGCAGCAGCCTCTTGCTGGCTTTGAAGCTCACTTGCCATTTCAGAGGCTTGCCCACTTGCAGATGCAGCCCTATGCCTGGCTCCAGGGTCCCTGCACGCCCTCCTTGTTGCTGAGTGGCAACCTCTCACATGTGCCAGGGACATCCCAGTGCTGGCATTACCTTGGCTAAGCAGGGCATCTTGGGAAGTAGGAGCACCTTGGAACTGCAAATAACTACTGTGGAAACACAACTTTGTTTTCTATTTTCATCTGATGCATTCTAACTGAAAAACAAGTGTCATGCGCTGGAAAGGAAACAAAACTCAGTCTTCACTTTTCATCTTTTTCTTCAAAAGCCCAGATCCTCATTCTCTGGACACTCTGCTTAGTTTTGGGAAGATCTGGGCATTGATGGGACAGAAGCAGTTTGACTCGTCCTTCCCTCATAGATTCAGACTTTTATCATGAGTCTCTTATGACAAAACCAGCAAAATCCAAGTGTTTGCCATTATTGGGGGATGGTTTTGCTCTTACTGATGTGGCTTCTCTGGTAAGGACTGCTCCTAAGAAAAATGTGGCACTGACTCACCAGAGAGACCCATGTGCAGGTCCTGAGAACCTTGGAGCAGCACCTTCCTGCACTGAGAAGAGCAGGCTTCAATGCTTCTCACTGCCTGATATACATTTATTTTTGCAGTATTTGCCTCTTTTCTTTCATTTTCCAGAGAGAGCTTGTGAGCTTAACTAGCACCCAGGGTTCTTCTTGCCATCCTTGCAATCCCTACTCCAAACCAAACCTTTCTCCCTCTACTTGTCACCCTGAAAAGTCCTTACCACCTGCTCAGCTTTTCCCTTCCTCTAACACCCACCATGTGGAGTGTGCCTATCAACCATCACCTCCACTCTTGCTTTCCCAAGGGTCCTCTGGTTTCACTTCTGCCTTGTAAGCTCCCAGGCTGTTGTAAAAATAGGTGATAGAGCCAGGCTGGGATGTCCAGTGGTGTTTGTTTGCAGCGACACCTCATAGGTATTCAGGCTGCTCTCCTCTTTGGTGATGAGCCTCATCTACAGAGTTTTCTGCATAAAAAACTGCACATGTCAGAGGGGAAGGACAAATGACGATAGCAATAGTGTGGAAGAACATCCTCTGAACATCTGAGAGGGCTGAATCATGAACAACTTTTATCAAGGCATACAAGAGGCACTTAAATATTAGCTGCTGCTTATAAATAATACTGGTATGTTAAATACACACATTTCTTCACAGTTTTATAAAGCGAGTGATCTCTATTTGCCTTCAACTGGAAATCATAAAGTAAAAATCAATGAGCTTATATCAAGCTTGTATTATGGTCCTTGAAGAGCCAACTAACTCTATAAAAATGACTGTTTTCTAACGAAGATATAATTAATTGGATTGAGTTCGCAAAGTTTAACTGCCTTGTCATATTTTGATTGCTATGCAGTGCTAGAACTTATTGATTTTATAGAACATCCTGTAGATGTAGATAAATATAATGATTAACTTCATTTGGTTTACAAGAACAGAAACCTTCTAAGTAGAAATGGATGCGCTATTCTATTTTTTATAACTGCCTGTACCTCACAGGAGCATGGGTCTAGCTGTGGAACTACACCAGGTGGCCTGGCCTTCCTTGGTTTCTTATTTACTCAAAAATTACCATTTTTCTCCCTAACCCATGGGGTTTGTAATTTCAAGGACTTCAGAGAGAGTATTTTTCAATATCTATTTATTGGGTGTTTCTCTTCTAAAATAAGAAATTGTAAGTTTTAGTCCATGTTTTCTGGTTTACAAAGCCATCAACCACAAGCCCCAAACCCAGGCCCAGTTATGAACCCACTTCTAAGTCAGTGCTTGCCTCGGGATACAGAAGGTGGCTGCAGGCTCCTGGTCCAGAGCCCTTCGTGTCTGGGGGTCCCCATGCAGCTCCCTGCCCTGCCCCAGCAGCCCCAGCCCACAGCAGCTGGGGGCTCTCCCAGGGAGAGGTGCAGAGGAGCATCACTGCCCTTAATTCAGCCATGGTGGGGACAGCCAGGCCAGCTGGGGGGGGTCTGGCTGCCCTGCCAATGGGGTAAGCCAGGGCTGTGATCTCCCTCACACACACCACAACGGGGCTTGGCTTGATGCGCAGTCCTTGGAGCTGTTTTTCCCAAGGCTTTGGGATTATTTTTAGCTGTAGCTACAGCACTCGGTGCCACATGGCTGCCTCTGAATTATTTGGTTTTTTAATTGGCGGAGTTGATGTAAAAGCAAAGTGAGGGGAAAGGAAATACCAGCAGCCTCCCTGGGGACACCCTGCCAAGCCTGGGGGTGACAGTCGTGCTCACTGTGAACTGTCTCGGCATGTTTTTGTACCAGCAACTTGGGGAATGAAAGGGATTTCAGGCCTTAGTTTCAGATCTGCTCTGGCGTTCCCTCCCTCGCCTCTCCGGCTGTGTTCTTGCCCCCACTGCTGGCACAGGCGGAAAGTGCATCCGGAGGTGATGCCGGGCATCCTCCCTGGCTGCATGGGCAGCTCCGAGCTGCTGGAAGCTGGACCTCAAGCCCACACGGTGTCTGCAAGGTACCGGCACTGAAATCAAAGCTTTGATTTTTGTGTTTCCCCTCAGAACAGTTTAGTATCGAATGTGTGATCCACAAGGTGTTTAATGAGTCTCTGGGTATAAACTGGCAGAGCAGAAATCTTTTGAGCAGCCTAAGCTGACCAGAAATGAAAACAGGAAAGTCCCTTTGTACAATCGGGATGGTAACTGCTAAAATCATATCCCAGTAACTACCCATGCACTGCATTCCTCCCAATCAGTTCTCTCTTCCATTCCAAACACAGATGCTCATTCCTATGTGAGGGAATCACCTGTACCAGGCATGTTTGAGTGGCTCCCTAAAATAAAGTATCTGAACGGATATGAGAACAAAGAAGTGGCTGAGGATGCTCAACCCAGGCCACCAACAGTATGGTTTCTCAAGCCCACCACTGTGAGGGGACAGTTGACAAGATCACCAGTTCTCCACGCCACTGCTGTGATGGTACACCCTAAAACACACAGTTGGAAGGAAAACAACATCCAGTATTGAGCTAAAATCCACTCTCCTACCTGGAGTCTGAGCCACCCACATCCCAGCACAACCCACAGCCTCTACAGCGTTGCCCCTTCTCCAGCAGTGCTCTGTGTTGCAGGTCAAGCCTCAGGCCAGCTCTTTGCCTCTGCTCTCTTCTGGCTGCTCCTTGCTGAGGCACTGCCACACTGAGCCCCACAAGTGGTTCCTTCCTCGCAACCACGAGCACTTTTTCTGTGGCACTTTGGTCCTAGGGAGTGGTGATGACTGAGCTTGGTGTGGCTCCTGTGGGTGCTGGGTTTCATGCGAGGATGGCAAGAGCAATCACCAGGGCAGGGCAGGAGGTGTCCCTGTTCCTCAGGCTCTGCCTGGCAGTAGCTTTCTGTCAGAAAGCTAGCAGCCTACAATTTCCATGCTGGCAAAGCAAAGATTAGCAAAACCATGAGGAGCACAGCACTACCCAGGCCTGGCTACAGGACAGGACTGCCTGGGGGCTGCAGGATGGCCACCCTGGCAGAGGGCACTCCATTTAGATGATCATTGAAACAGTGGAGGTGTTCAGTCCAGTGCCTGCAAGGCACCATCTGCAGGCATGGATCACCCCAGGCTGGAGGTGCAGCTTGTCCCCCTGCTAGCACCCAGCTGGACACAACCATGCTCCCCACTCCTGCTTGCGCTGGGGCTGCCCCAGCACCAGGCCATTTGAAACATTGTATTGTATAACTGGGATATCAGGAAAATTGTGACTGTACATTCAGCCTGGGGCTCATCATTGCTTGGCGGAGCAATGGCTGTACATTCGGGGCTGCCAGTGGCACAGGAGCAGGGCAGAGCAGCAGAGAAGCTCTCGCCAGCAAGCAAGGGAGCCAAGGTGAGGTGTGAGTGCCCTGGAAAAGCTACCTTCCCCAGTGCTTTGCCCCCACTTGCACCTTGCTGCTAAAGCTGCCTCTGAACATGTCCATCAAGCTGCAGGGGTGCCTCCTGTGACTGGTACTCATGCAATTGCCGTGCTTCTTGATCTAAAAATACGGTTCAAATTTTGCTCTTGAGATACATTGTAAAAATGTCACTTTTCAGAGCTTTCTCACAGCAGGGATACGGTGCCTGGTGAGCTGTAACTCAGCTCCTGCTCTGGGGGGGACTGGAGCAGCAGTGCCTGCCTGAGGCACTCACAGGTGAGCTGGAAGGGGAAGCAGGAGTTCAGCTGTGCCAATGGCAGCAGCTTTGGCAGCAGCTCTGGATGGAAACCAACCACAGGGATTTATACATCACTGATCTTTACAGGCAAATTACTTCTCCTTAGATAAGAGGAAACAAAGTACCTGGGAGGGGAAGAAAGTCTAACTTTTGGGAGGTTATCATAGTTTCATCCCAGAACATCTGCCAGCCCCGGTGTCAGTGCAAAGTAACCAACACATGGCACGAATCTTAGAGTATAAGAGATGTGTCATTACAAGGAGGAGTAGGTGGAAAAAAAGCTAGTTGACAGCTCACATCCTGTGCCATAATCCTAGAAATTGTTAATATTTACAAAATTAACAACTAATATAACCGATGACAATCTCACTCCTCCTGGTTGTCATGAGGATATTAACAGTTACCACCCGCTACAAACTGGAAATACTCCCCGTCTCTGGAGCTCCTGCTGCTCAGCAAGCGTGGGGATGTCACAGACTTAGCCTCCCAGCTTTCATACCAGCCTGAAGCCATGAGCCAGTGTGGAACACCCAGGCACTGCTGGAGCCGGAAATCCCTCCTGACCTCACTCTGCTTCCTGGGAGCGGAGGGTCAGGCAGAACCGGAGTGAGATTTTTCTCTCTCCCCAGCTCCTCCAGGAGCCCAGGATCAAGCCCCATGCAATGCAGCATGGTGGGGAGAGCCCAGAGCAGGAGGATGGGGAGTATAGACAGTGCTGGAGGGAGGAGAGGCGACGGCCACACCGCCTGGGATCACACCTTGAAACAAGCTGCCATTTCAGTATAAACTCCCATACTGCTGGTGTGATTTGCCAGCTGTAAGGCTGGAAGCTAATTGATGAGCAGATGCTAGAGTGTTGTTTCCTAAACATGAAAGACCTGACTAAAACCAAAATAAAGGTGCTTGAACAATGACTCCATCAGAAACTTACTCCTAGACTAACAATCATAAAAAGGTGAAACTTAAAAATTACAGTGCTATTCCCCACTATTTTTAGATAGTAACAGCAGTGTCCATTTTCTCAGAACTAAGATTTTAAAAAAATTTTAACTGTTACCTGTCCATTGAGAGGACTGCAGGCAGCAATACAGGGTTGACATTGTTAAGTACAAGAAAATTGTGGATGGTGCCTGCACAAGCAAGTTTTCTGGCTTCATTCTGCCCTATCCTTAGCAAGGAACATTAGTTCCCCAGGCCACTCTTTGCACAGGCACAGTGCATCAAGCTTATGGTAATTTCAAAAGGTTTTCTTTGTCAAGGTGTATAGTATGCAAAAAAATCATCATACTTTTTCCAGTTCACTGTATGGATGATCAAAACAGAGAATTACCAGCATAACTGGTTTCAAAGAGCTCCCACGTACAGGAAAGCTTTAAAAAGCAAATTTTCTCTTCACAGAAATACTTTCTCCCCTTGAAGTGGAATGCTGTTGGCTGTATGAGAGGGTGGCCCAAAGAGGCACCCTGAACAAGCGACCCTGAATGAACAAATGTATGGATGGCAAAAAGGCCCTCTTTAAGGCAACCTGAGATAGGAGATCTCATTTTCAACTAGGCCAGTGAAACAATACTGATCAGTGGAGCAAAGAGTAGCCTTTCCAGAGTTTGGTGCTCCAGCTCATACAACAAAAGTGCTTACCTAGGTGCAGCAACCCAGGGCTCTTTGGAAGGGGCCTCGGTTTGATGGATCCTCTGGAGGAATGACCATGAGCTGCAATGCTCATTACGTGGTTCGCTACAATAAGACACAGCAACTCTTTTCCCTGAAGTACAGTGGGGAAATAAATGTGACCCAGTAAAATATAACATTGTTTTTAAATATTAAAAAAGTGATGACCTTAGAGAACAGATACATAAAATCATCACAGTCAGATTAAAATGGTTTTGTAGTTTGCTCTAAGAAACTGGTACATTTTTAGAAACACTAAAACCTTAGCACATTACATCCCACATAGTTTGCTTTCTTTCCCTTGTCTTTTATTCTGCCCTGAACCTTTGAAGAGCATTTCTTTACAACCCATTTTGTTTTCTGTTTGTAAAGCTTTATGCATTTCAGTTTTTCATCATCTTCTGAGATCATTATCTTATTTTTTCATCTTTCTTTTCAAGAAACTTCTTTTTCCCCCCCATTTGCCACCATCTTTGGTATAATAGTTCTCCCTTTAGGATTTCTTTTATCCTTCTCATCTTTATGCCTTTCACTTACTCTTCCCTAGGCCCTTCATTCCTGCTTTTGCTTGTCAAAACTGTGTTTCTTCCTCCTTCGTGAGGGAAGAAGTGGGAAGGTTGGGTGGATTTTTTTGCTTTGAGCACACAGGAATGCTCCAATCAATACTTTGCAATCCTGCAGAGGAGAGCTTGCATGACTCTTTCAACACTTTCACAATTTGCAACTGCAGTTAATGAAAGTCTGACTAATGCTTGAAAACCATAAGCTTATTTTAAAGCAGTGCTGTAGCTTCCCACCAATAACATCATCAGGCCTTCCCCAACAAGCTTTTACTTTTACATTAGAGACACTACTCCATGCTTTGAAACACTTGTAGCCCTGTAGAAACTTATTTTTTCTAAACTCCAGGACACGGAGCAGGTGATGGAGATAGTCTCAGACACCACCTGAGCCTTCAGTTCTGGCTGGATTTCTGTTCAAACCAAAGGAAAGCTGTGTTGCCACCCCACTCACAGAAAGCCATGTCTGTGTATACCCAGAGAGATTTTGGAAGACTGGTGAAGCCAGTTCAGCTGGAAGTGAGTGTACGTAGAAAGTCTCCAAGTCTCAAAGCAGGTAGCTGGCCATGGCTGCAGGCACCTGTCAAGAGAGCAGGGGTGTAGCCCTGAGGAAGTGCCACCCTTAAGGTCTGGGGTGTTTCCAGAGCCAGGAAGTTTCCAGAGCCTCTTCACCTCTTCCTCCTAGATGTGCCCTTGCTATTTATTTTGTTCCAAAAAGAATTTGCAATAGTAGTTTGGGGATCTTCTGACATTTCATTGACATTTCTTCAGGACTTTTTGTAGCATGGTTATTATTGCCATTAGGCCCCCACATGTGTTAATGCCTGCACCACATTTAATTGTGTGCATTCTAGATAGGGCAGTTTTTCCTGTGAATTCTTAACACAAATCCAACCTAGCATCTTCATGGGCCTGTTTCAGTTGGACCTGTTCCCTAGGCAGATCACTTAAGAGGTCTGGAAAATCCTCTGCAGAACTTGCAACACACAGAATTGACTGTTCCTGACAAGTCTACCATTTTTACTGTTCTCCATCTGCCTACCAAGACAGCCTCATTCTTCTGAAGTACTGAAGACCACTTAAAGTGTGTCTAAAGCTTGATGCCAACTTCCTAGTCCTGCTTGCCAATTCAAAAAAATCTGTTGCAAAATATATGTCAATACATTTATTCCCAGACTAAGGCAACCATGTTACTTAAATTCTGGGGTAGTCCTAAATGCGCTCAAGGGGCTGGTGCTGATAACAGAATCTTCAGATACAAAACGGCTTTTGCAGAAGGCATCGCTTCTAGCATGAGATATTTAAAACCTTTTCTTTTCCCACTGAAAACAACAGGCCTCTCTCAGCAGTCTGGGCATGCTTCCCAGCTTGCTGTCCGGATGGGATGGCAGCCGACACTCGGCAATGGGCTGCTCGGGTGCGAAATTCATTAAATTGGATATCAAGGACAGGAAGGTCTTGACACAAGCAATTCAGGTATGAATATCTGTTCCTGATCCTTGAGTTGCCTTTTTAGCTTTTGCTCTCCTCAGAATAAAACTGTTTGTGAAACAGTCTGTAGATTTTAGGTTTTTCTTCCCCATTGGTAAAACCTGAAACTATTTGAGCTGTTAAACCATTTGCAGTTTCTGAGCTTGGTTATGGTGCCAGCTTTGTATAGATAAATATAGAACCTGTGGCATTTTCAAAAGCCATTTGGAATAGCTCTTCATTACAAGCACTTTCAGCAGAGATTAAACACATTATTTGGGTTTTCTGCCTAAAGAAAAAAAATCACTTGAAAAATTGGCAGAAGTACCAGTTTCTTCAAATTACAAACTTCTCTTCCCCAAACTGAGTCTAGCAACTGGCAACTCTCTACAAAGACAATTTTTTTCTTTCCTCTCTCCCCTTCCCTACTCCTTGATTTCAAAATAACCTTCAAGGCAAAAAGAGCAGTACACAGCAACATAAAAAAAGAAAAAGAAACTGATTAAAATTTTTCACTCCTTGAACGGAATGCTTTGCATTTTAACTAACTTGTATCAGATAAAATGCTACCACATTCCAACAGAAGAAATCAACACATTACAGAAAACTGGACACATAAGTTCCTCAAGGAATTTCCTAGTCAGAAGTCCTACTGAAGAAATTAAACAACAATACAAATGAAGAAATTTATTAAAATCACTTGGAATATCATATGAAATTTAATATCATGTAGTATAAGTGCAAATTCCCCGATATTAACAGGATGTGACACATGTGAAGAGAGGACATTAATATACATATAAATAGAAAAGCTGAAATATGTTTGACAGTGATGTATTAAATGGCTACATAAATGTGACCATAATTAGGAGCATATGTAATTTTTGTTTCCCTCTAGCAGTATCTTCTAAAGCATTATACATAGTAAATTGCATTTAATTCTAATCCCTGCTTTCTTATATGTAACAGGAGATGTGTAAAAATATTATAGGCACAAGCAAAAGCAATGTAAAAGATGTAAAAACAGAGGCAGAAGCCAGGCACTTATTTGTTCTTGGCTGCCAGAGGTTTACGGCTGATCTTCTTTGACTTGTCATTGTTCTTCTTTGGAGGTTCAGGGTTCGCCTGCATGTGTCTGCCATAAAGACTGCATGGAAAGGAGAAAAAAAATCGTGAAACAACCATTAAACACAGACTTTCACTCTGCAGCACACTAAACAAAGCATCTAGTCACTAGAAATGAAAAAAATGAGGTTTTTATTTTGTTGCAACATACTGAATTTTCTACTAGATCTCAAGCTACAGTCATTAACATCTGGTTTTTCATGACTTTTCAGGGGAGTAACATCAGGGAAGAGCAGGCCTTTGTAACAGTGAAGGAGCAATCAGTTTTGCCTTCAGAAACTAGCAACCTTTATTCTGCAGATATGGGATTAATGCTCAGAAGGCTGCAAGGATGTGTATCCAAGTAGACAATGACAAAAATTGGGTTGAACTGGAGAGATAGAGTGCCTGCTTAGAGCAAAGTGAGCATCATCCCTAACCAGGAAACCCAAGGGCTTGATAATGTGACAGAGAGCAATGGTGTCACAGCTGCCTTTACTGCTCACACATGATTGATAGCACTGGGACAGCTACCAACACATCAATGCCACATTAGTAAGTACCACTGATTAAATGTTGACAAAGTATCCTACAATTAAGACGGCTAGCATTCACTGAGAAGCTAAATGGACTACATGGCTGAGAGGATCTTGCTAAATATCACATAGTAATTAATAGATAATTTATGAGTAATCCTGATTAAACTAAATGAAAAACCTACCCAAAATAAACACAGCTCTAACTTAACTTCCCTTACTGACATAAAGTGCTTTTTGAAGATGCACTTTGTGGATTTTGGTTGGGGTAATTTTCTTCATAGTGGCTGGTATGGAGCTGTGGTTTGGATTTGCACTGAAAATGGTGTTGATAATGCAGGGATATTTTAGTTATTGCTGTGTGGGGCTTGCACAGAGCCAAGGCCTTTTTTGTTCCTCTCCCCACCAGAGACAGCTGGGAGTGCACAAGTTGTTGGGAAGAGATGCAGCCAGGACAGATGACCCCAGCTGGCCCAAGGCACATCCCAGACCATATCACATCCTGCTCATCATATAAAGCTGGGGATGTTTGGAGTGATGATGTTTATCTTCCCAAGTCACCGTTACACATGATCTTGGAAGTCTTCTCCAATCTTTGTGATTCTGTGATTCTGTTCTATTTACTACGCTAATTCTATGTCAGAAGGTTAAAAGCTATCACCTGCTCTGAGCTTTATGTTGCTGTATGGGGAAGATACTTCAGTCCTGGGGTTCCTGGACTGTGGAATGGGATTAGAGCTTCTTGTTGGGTGGGCTGGAAAGGCAGAGCTTGCTTTCACCTTCTCAGCAGCTGAAGTTTTACATCATGCTGCTAAGCAGGCTGCTGTCAAGGTGTATGGTAGCCAAAACAGTCTTGCTCAAGGAAAATACAACTGTAAACTATGGCATTACTTCACCTTACTGAAATTTTATGTGTGCCGTCATCTACTGTCAGTAAGGGATCAGGTGCCACTTCCAGAGGAATGCAGAGAGCCCTGACCCTCTGCGATAACCACATGCTTTCTATTAGCTACAATACGCTTATTTTTCTTTTATTTCATAAGAGATGGAGCTCCAGCAGCACAAAGCTGTATTTTATCCAAGTACACAGCATGTGTATTAATCAAATATACATCCTAAATAACTGTCCTGTTTTGGAAGGTGTTAAGTGAGTCAAGGTAGGGAGTCTATGGAAGGAGATGGTTCAGTTTTATGAAAAGCTATCACTGTAGAAGAACACAGAAAAGACATTCAAGGAGGTTGTCCTATCAGAAACTGACCCAGGATAGAAAAAGTCAGGGAACAAGCAGCATCTTGTTCTCAATGATATACAGTGCAGTATTTGAACCATTGTCAGCAGTAATTTTGTAACTCTTAGAAGTTAGCACTAGTAAGGTAAATACAAAATTAACATTCAAGCTGGTTTTTGGCTCTTTTAAAGTCCCCATTTGGGACTTTAGGCAGTGAATTAACAGAGAATCCAGTGATCCACTGCATCTGAGCACAAAAATCCTTCACGGAGAGAAAGAGAAGTTCCCTGTCACTGTCCTGTGTTCCATATCGTCCTGCCCCACATCTCCTTTGCCCTGTTAGTGCCAACCCAAAGAGGACTGAAATAGCTTTAGTGGTTCTCAAGCATTACATACCCTCCTTTTACTCAAGTTGGTTTAGGCTCCCTCTTTTTACTCTGGAAACTTTATGTAAGTTTCCCTCTCAGGTGATCCTTTTGGCATTCATTCTGCCTCTCATTTCCTCCTTTTTCAGGGCAAACATTCAAGTTTGTGGATGGGTAGAGCTCAGATTGGTGAACTTCCCAAAGCAAAAGGGTGTGGTAGGAATTCTGCTGACTACACAGATGCTTTTGAAATGAAGAAAACCCAAAAAATGACAATTTTGAATGAACTTCAGAGTTCTGGTAAAGTCTACTTGGGCAATGCTTTTTGACTGCGAAAAGAGATCCAGCAGCCCTTACTGCGTGCATTAAGGAGTAAAAATACCAACTGACCTGTAGGTATTTTTGGTATTTTTTTGATATTTGCTCCTTGCAATATTCAGTGCTGTTGGTGCCCCAGCAACTCCCTTTGCCCCATGCAAATACTGCATTAGTAGTAATACATGAGTTGAAGGCCATCTACAGCACCTTCACATTATTTTTTACCTATTTTCATGTCCAACCACTTCTGTTGGCATGAGCACCAAAGTTTCATCCAGCAAAGTAATCACTGGGTTTGAAAGAAGAAAATCAAATATATCTACTTAGGTTTCCTTGGCAAAATGAGAGCAAGTTTCAATTGCTATCCCAACTGAAGGTGAGTGCTTTACAATCTATTACATAGTCTGCTAGTCACAGAGCAAGGATCAGACACATTTAGATTATACAAGCCTTCACACACAGGGTCTCTCTCTTCTGTTTGCCTACATCAAATATGAGGAGACACATGGTGTCACAACAACACTTAAATATAGTAACGACTGTGATAATGCCTCTGGGACAGAATTTGCCTTCTGTTACAGCAGGGAAAAGAGAATTCAAAATTTTCAAGGAACTTCTGGTACAATAATAGACACCACTTTTATACCTCCAAGATAAAAAAAAGCTGAAGGGAAAGAAAAAGGCAAAATAAAAGCACCAATGGAGATTATCGGCAACTATCGAGAGAAGCAACTATCTGTATTCCACAAGAACCTATAACCCTTTAGTTTTAATAGATGTGAAGTTTGCATAAAGTCTTTAAGAATTTCAATACTTACTGGAAAGACAGGGCCACAGAAAGAGCTGTTGCCAAGCTGTACAGACAGTGTACATGCTCCTGCTCTGCGTGAACACAGAGTCAGATGTGTTAGGCAGAGACACTTGCATCCTTGGCAGCAGAGGTCAGCTGAAGACATGCACACAGACAGTTCTGCTGCTCAGCTGACGGATGGTGATGTGCTAGAGGATGGCACCTTGACATAGCTGTTTGCATGACTAGACCCCTAGCCAAGGCAGATTGCCTCCATAAACACACAAAAGAATTTTGATGCGGATTGTGGCTACGGTTTCAAGGCAGATTAGTGAGATAAGTGCTGATAACAGATTCATGGCAGTGCCTTCCCACTTGATACTTTGAAACGTCACCTGTTCACAGGGCTGGTACAGCTCTGAGCAGGAAACTACACGCAGCTTGAAGGCCGAAACCTCGGCTGAAGGTCAAAATCTGGATTACAAACCAATATTTGAGATGTTTGCAGTTTGCAGTAACAGCCAGAAGCTGGTTACTATAACCACAGCTCACAAACTGCAGAACCTTTGTAGACTTAGCAGCTCCAGTATTGCAGGCAGTGTTGCTTTTAGCAAGAAAGGCTACAGCAACTTGGTTCTGAGACAGAGCACGGCTCCCTGGCTTTACTCGAGAAACTCGGTCTAAATGACATAGACACTAATGTAGTAGAAGTCAAAATAGCGTTTATTATCTTGTCTCTAAGGTTTAAATAGTTTCTGGAGAAGTTAGTCTACGTCACAAGGAGCAGTAGGGCTTTAGAGTTAATATAGAGTAGAAAACTACTAGAATTAAGAAAAGTCACATTCTTGGAGTAATCGTTATCTCAAGAAACAAAAAAAAAAGAAAGCCCTAGCTTCTTTCCGTAACACCGCAATATCTTCCAAGCGCCAAACCCTAGCCTATTACAAGGCAGACTTCTCATTACATTAAAATTTAAGGGGAGTTTACATGCAAGACTGAAAATGCAGAAAGCCCTCAGAGAGAGACTCTGAGTAGCTTTCTTACCTTCTATATACTTTTAAGAGTATCTTTCATGAATAAAAATATTTCTTTGTATGCAGATGTAAACACAAACAAAATCTTCCTGCATTTTCCACCTGCCCCACTGGAAGTAACAAACGACAGCAGCATGGCTGCTGCAGCAGAAAAACTAACAACATCAAGTGAGAAAGATGCTCATTAAACTTCATCATTCTGTCTACTTTAATGATGCTTNAAAAAAAGAAAGCCCTAGCTTCTTTCCGTAACACCGCAATATCTTCCAAGCGCCAAACCCTAGCCTATTACAAGGCAGACTTCTCATTACATTAAAATTTAAGGGGAGTTTACATGCAAGACTGAAAATGCAGAAAGCCCTCAGAGAGAGACTCTGAGTAGCTTTCTTACCTTCTATATACTTTTAAGAGTATCTTTCATGAATAAAAATATTTCTTTGTATGCAGATGTAAACACAAACAAAATCTTCCTGCATTTTCCACCTGCCCCACTGGAAGTAACAAACGACAGCAGCATGGCTGCTGCAGCAGAAAAACTAACAACATCAAGTGAGAAAGATGCTCATTAAACTTCATCATTCTGTCTACTTTAATGATGCTTTTACTTAATAAAAATTCCCTAAGTAGTTGCAAGGATATTAGGCAAGGTCTCTGGTTATGTATCAGGGGTCTAAGCTGTCACTAGCAAGCATGCAGTTCAGGAGAGGCATTCCCAAGAGGAGAGAGTGAATACAGCTTTCTTGTAATAAATTCAGAGAAAATCAATAACCACAGCTTGCCACATTACTTAAGCATTTAGGAAAGTAGGTGATCCTTCTAAATTAAACCACAAATTGCTAAATGTTGCAATTTACAGCATAAGATCAGGCATGGAACCTTGTAACTTGGAAGCATACAGTTTTGCTACCAAAATCTCTGAATTTATAAACAGAACCATAGTTAAAATTCTTAAATTCATAAAGGTCAAGAGAGTCACTTTCAAAAACAAAGTCAGCACAACTGCCTCCAATTTTTCTCTCTTGTACAACAAAATGCTCACTAGCCAAGGGGTACAGGATCCAAGAGATAAGAGAGAACTTACATAAGCTAGGGAACTAGTGCAAAGTGTTTGATGTGCACATTGGTTTTTTTGAGTTTAAGCATTTTCTAAGAGGATTTCAAGACTGAGCCATGAGAAACACACTGGTGTCACATTATGTCTGTAACACACCTACAGGGTGAATATGAAGTATAAAAAGGACCACACAGTTAAATATGGTCCTGGAGAGATGCCACCTCCAGCTATGTACTGTAATCAGGGAAACAAAGGTGAAACATTCCAGCTCTCCTTGATTTTTCAAAAGCTGAAGCTCAGGGTTCAGGCCGATATTTAGTACTCAGATGAAGCTCCAAAAGTTGGTATTCACAGTGACCTCAACAGGATAGTCCTAAGCCCCGGGTGATGAGGCTGAATTGGCGGTATCACTAGAAAACCAAAGCTGAAAGAAGCGCTTGCATGACTGACTGATACATGCTGGCTACCCTCCCTTAGTTACAGTTCACAGTTACTGCAAGGTGCTTTTGCTACAGCATTTTTTTAGTAGCTAATTGCTGCTCTGGTATCCCCTCTGAGTGACTGGGACTGACCTCTTTTATGTGGGAGCTGCTAACATGTCATACCCTCAAACCACATGTTCCCTTTCCCAGGAAAGGGACAGATACTGGAATTTAATTGGTCAGTCATGCACCAGTGAGAGAAAACACTGGAGGTTAAAATTACTACGTAAGTATCATATTATGTTGGTAGTTCACCAATAATGTTTTTAGTCTTTGTGATGTAAGTCAGATAATCTCACTGAAGAGGAACACTGCATGGTTAAGTAAAACCAGCATCTGTTTTCCTTACATCCAAATGGCAAACTGTAGCTTTAGGATTCTTAACAAGGAAAACCAGACGTGACTGATTCATTTTATTCAGCTAATCTTTTGCCCTTTGTTTTCAAGGGCTCTGAGAGCAGATGGCAGCAATGCCAACAATGATCATCATCTGAAGCTCTTGCAAGTTTCTTCAAAACCCCTCAGCTTTGGCCTGTCCCTGTCTATGCAGCTCTCTCCTCCTGCTCTGTGATGGAGGCAGCACTGGCTGGATGAAGTGGGGCAGGTGCTGGCAGTGCCATGTGCTGCAGGAGCCTCTGGGCCACTGACCCTGCACCTTTTAATGTGCTGTGAAACTGCTCCACTATTTTTAGGTCTGTTAACAGCATGCCTTCCTCTGTAGCCCACTGACACTCTGGGATGCCTAATACTTCAGACTGCCCCAAATCTCCACACACCATAGCCCAGCCCCGAGATACTTCCAAATGTAACAACCTATGTTATTTTTCTGTTCCTTTCACCTGCCTCAATTATCTTTATAACCCAAAGTTCCTGCAGACTTTGCCTGTCATCACTCTCCCCAGTTCCCCCTAAGTCTTGCATTTCACCTTACAAAGAGACTTTCTACATCACCAGGAATTCGTAACATCCTCAAATGCTTTTTTGGGTCTTCACCCCACAGGCACTAGGAAGGAGAACTGATAATCTCTTCCCATCTTGGATTAGCTCTTTTTTTATAGCTAGTTTCATTTTTTGGAGCCCAAATTAGGTAAGAAGAAGAGGATTCAGCACAGGTGGAGAGATAAGTATCCAAGCCCATGTCTCCCAGTAGGTGGAGATCTAGCTAATGAAGCCAGTGGAGTAAAGAGCTTTTTGGGTGATCAAGTACAAGTGTCTGCTGTGAGATGCTTAGCTGCACTGCTCTGTTAAAGATTTTCACCAGCTACAGCGGACAGTGGGTAGCTAGCTGACACACAGACTCTCATGTTTAGCTATTTTAAAATGCTACATGGAGCCCACCCAACCACTCCCTCTATGTTCCCACTCTGCACTCTCACAAGCTGTTAGCTACCTTACATTAGAGACTCTGCTGAGTCACGCAGTCCAAAGTTGACTTAGTCAGAATTCCTGCCTAAAAACACTCCAAATCTCAACAAGCAAAATAAAGTATTCTGCCAAAACTTTCTGGAGCTCACTGTTGCAGCATCCATGTAGAACATGTGCCCTCCAAAATAAATCGCATGTCTCGTACCGGCTACTTCACCCTTTGGTTTTCCACAGGGCTCCCTTCTGCTGGACCCCTCTACCCCAATCTATCCCCTTTACATTTGCTGCTCTATACCTGAAGAAAAGAAAGACTCAACCTCTATGTGCCACATGTCTTACCCTCTATCCCTACAGGTTACCATAAGAGACAGACCCTGACTGGAGGGATGTCTGGCCTCAGCTCAGAGGTCCCTGACCTCACGTGTCAGTGAGGGGAGATTCGAGCTAACTATGATTTACAAACACTTGCCTTCCTAGAGGGCTGGCAATGGATGGAAAATTGTAATTCTGCCAGACACATTTGCTCTTAAAATGGTTAATTTAATCCTTGCTTCTTTGAACTCACCATCTTGCATGTTATGGGAAACGTATTTTTTTCCATAAAGGAATTCCAAAGTGTTAGGTATTTCTTTAATTAATACACAGTAATAAAAGAAAGCCTTCTCCTTATATTCTCTGAGGCTAGCAGCCTTTTGAAGCAAGTACTTTAAATGTGAGGCTTGTTAGGGAAGCACAGCTGGAAGCTCATAGAAGCCTAGCAAAAAAAGAAGATTTTTTAAAAGGAAAATGTACAGGCCAAGATTTGCAAAGCTGGCTAATGACTTTGCATACCTAACCTGAAAGACCTTATAAGAAGTGTGGATTTTGGTAGATACAACTTTGAAAGCACATGAAACACCATGTGCTTTCTGAAAGTCAGACCTATCTCAATACCCAAGGAGCCCAGCACTGAAAGTCCTCAGCCATGCTACAAATCCAGAGAGACACACAAGGGGGTTCTCCATGGAACTGTCACAAAAATGAAAAGGACAGGGCATGCTTATGCTTATTTCTTTCAAAACAGAGACAAACAGGAATTAAGACTTCATCTAAAGAATTTATTATGCTGATGAGACAACCCCCAGCTAGCCCAGTATGACGAAACAGTGGCCTGAGAGGACCAGGAAGAGAACAATTAGTTTCTGAATGTGGATAGTCCTATCAGACTACTTCAATTCTGAAGTATTTCTCATCTGGGACTCAGATCTTCAAGCATGTTCAGGAGGCCTGATCTCCCCTCCCATGCTCCATTTTGAATAGAGCAATGAGTTGTTCAGTCTACACGTGCAGACCAGTCCTTGAATCCACCCCAGGCACAAAAAAACTGCATAGGCCAGATACTGAAGTCCTTAAGGGTAAGAATTCACACAGATGGCAGTGGAATATTTTCCTTCTTGTTTTCACAGATCAAATAGTGCTTTTCTACTAAGGACCAGAAGAAACAATTTAGTGCCAGATACAGGCATCAGCTTAAACTCCGACGACTAAGGCATCCAGTAGAAAAAATGGCATCGTACATCGAATTCAAAAGCAATCAGGAGCCACAGGAACTGCATGACCATGCTCAGCTTCTTTGGCAGATGCCAGCACAGGGAGCTGCAGAGAAAAATGCACCACCAAGAAGGAAAAAGACTATTCAAGTGAGAAAGAAGTGTGTTCTGTTTACTGAAGTCATCTGTATCATCACAACCCTTATCTTTATGTATTTATAATTTGTGAGCATGCAATAGATAGTTGCTCCATTTCCCCAACCCATGCTGAGACAACACTCAAGGCCACCTGCCTGATCTCAAACTAACCCTGGACAGGCAGCAAACATGGTACAGAAAACACACTGGCATGCAGCACAGACATCCTCCTGGAGACAGCTGAGCAGTTTTCTTCATTGTTATGATATTTTAATGTTGTTGTCCACGTGGAGTCCTTTGGGCTTTAATAAAACAGTGCTCACTTTCCTTTCTGAATGCTACACTGCTGCTCAAATAAATGTCCTTACATAATCTTTATTATTGATTTATTACATGCATTTTGCTGTGTATCTAATTAACATTTAAAAAAAAGAAAACAGAGGGCAAAAATAGCAAAGTGCAAGCCAAGGAACTTTCTTTAAGTTATTCTATGTCTGGCAGGTATGTACTTCTTTTCCAGTAACTAGACAAAGTGTACCAATAAAATGTATAGAAGGGACTCTGGGGAAATACTGATACAGAGTGTCTTTTTTTTTTTTTTTTTTTTTTTTTTTTTTTTTTTTATTATTTATATTTTTTNGCACAATTGAAGTGTCTGAGTTAATCTGAGCTTGCTCTGCTGCACACTGAGGTTGACCAGTTTCCCTGGCAGTAGCATGGAGAACATTCAGGAATGCAATTCCCCACACACAGGATTTATACAGCT
This sequence comes from Erpornis zantholeuca, assembly GCA_013400515.1. Taxonomy (NCBI): domain Eukaryota; kingdom Metazoa; phylum Chordata; class Aves; order Passeriformes; family Timaliidae; genus Erpornis; species Erpornis zantholeuca. The sequence goes on from VZTN01014324.1 coordinate 291,418, forward strand.
GCCCTGCTAGGCTGGGCTGGCTCACACACCTCTCCCAGGGTGTGCGCCTCTGCCATCCCAACTGACTGCAGGGCCAGCTCTCCAACAGCTCCTTAAAATAAACCTAAGGACTGAGCAGTGACAAGGGACAGTGACGAGGTGGGGAACTCAACCAAACCAACCCCTCTGAATCACCACCTCTGAGACCCTCAAAGGGAAAGGAAGAAGTCCCAGTCCTGTCACATAACCCACTTGCATGACCCCACACAGGAAACTCTGAAAGCTTGTATGAGCTCTGGGGACCACTGTGTAAAGGGGGCACAGGATTTACTGTGGGATGCTTAAACAGTCTTGAGATTGAACTAGAGTATTTAAGGATTATAAAGGACTTGTGAGTTCTTATGGGGACAGACGGAGAGAGTGGAAGTGAGTGACAGCAGAGAACAAGCACAGGGAAAAGGAGAGAGAATGAGGCAAGGAATAAAATAGGTCAATAGTGTGCAAGCAGGAGGAGGTCAGAACACTTTTTTGGCAGAACTCTGTGCCAAACCACCTTCACTTTGTCCTGCCTAAACCCTGTTTCTAGCTGTTTTCTGTGTGAGCGTGCTCTCTGTTCTGGCAGCATGCATGTATGTCCCATCAGCAAAGTTCAAGATAGATCAGCTGGTCAACAGAATGGACTGAGTCCCAGATACTGGAGCCACCAAGGGACTCTAGGATCAGACCCCTAAAAGACTGAGGGGTGTAAGCTGGTAGGACTGGGTCTGGGGGCCTAATATTTGTAACATCAAGACTGGGGAACCAGGCAGCAGAGGGATCCCTGACATAGGGTTTTTCCTAAGCATTGCAGGGAAATGTATTGAGGCATGCAGTCTGGCTGTTGTTTGCCCTCTCTGTGTTTATGTGTCCATCTGTCCTCCCATCATGCTAAGCTGCCTGTGGCTGGCCAAGTGTATATATGTGTTCTGAGCCTGTGGTCAGCTACCGACAGGACAATGGAACAGGGATATACAGCAGATGCTCACCGCCGTCAGTGAAGGAATAACGGCTCCTCCAGGACATTGGATTTAGTTGCTCAAAAGCACTACCAGGAAGATGAAGAATGGAGGAAACTCAATTAACTTTATGGCAACACTGCAATGTAAATGTTGCTTTTTGACACAAAGGACCATAACCAAAGTGCGATACATCTAAGACATTCCAATTTCACTCTGCCACATGAGCTGGTGTTGTTTAGCTCACGATGGATACACTATCCAGAAAAGCTGTTCTTGGACAGAGTTTTTTAACATGCTTAACATGTCAATGCAGGTCTTTCCAGTTCTCAAACACAGCCCTTTTGACTACTCCCTGGCCAACATGGGCACAAACACGACAATTATGTAAACCTTACAGACATCTCCTAAGTTGTGCTCTGACAGATCAACATACATGCAAAGGAAAAAGGTGAGTCAAAGCCAATTTCAAAATCATTGTCATCATATATTTTAAAATGCTGAAATATTGAAAGCCAAAGACCAAGTAGTTCTATATGGAAGCAAAAAATATCAATACAATGGTTTTCCAGTTATGTAACTTCACTGTGGAAGACCAAAGATGGTCACTCAGAAATCATAAAATAAAATTATACAGACTATTCACATAATTTTTCAGCTAGTTTTGAACAAAGTATCACAACCTTAGTATTTGGCAAACAATTACTGGGTTTTAAGCAATTCTTTGGTGATTTTCCATGGCTTTTACTGTGCCAACAAGATTGTTCCAGAATATTTTCATGAGGGACCTATGCTATGTGGCAGCCAATAATCTTTATGGCAACACTGCAATGAAAATGTCGCTTACTGTAATGAACAGAGATCGTAAGTTAAGCCCCCAGCTACCTTTCCATTATTTTTCATTAGAGTTTTTCTGGCTTTGCTATGCTTCAAAGTACTCAGGGAATTACCCCAAATTAGGCTCACTAGTCAGCTCTTCATTACTCAGACCACACTGAAACTGAGCAATCAGCAAACTGAACTAGCTCCTGAGTAACACAAGACACTAACATTTGTTTGAATGTTTACGATTTCTTTTTTAGTTTGTCCTCTTTCTTAAAGGTCTGTTCTGTAAAACAAACTTGCTCACAGTTGGAGGCGGTTCTAAAACAACAGGAAGATCACATAGTATTTTTTCATGCCATTAACACCTTGAGCAAAGGGTTGGGCTTCCCTTCATCTACCAGAAACAAACTGTGATATAGTCATGCTTTCTTGACAGCAGTGTTATTCCTAGATGTGTGTTCCATAGTGCTAGATGAGGTGGGTGAGATAAGAAGTCTCACTTACTATGTGAATCCTCATTCCTAATCTATGGTAGATTTTCATACTGGCTTCCTTCCCTCTTGCAAAGCAGGAAGCTGACCAACCTGCTTGAAAAGAGCAGTAACACTGACATCGGCTAAGTTCTGATGTCATCCAATCTGCATGACTTCCCAAGTTGCTTTCACTGTCCTTCAGGGCCCACAGTGTGAACATCATAAAGCCTTTTGAAAGGCTTTCTTCTCCCCCAATGTCTGTCAAGATGAAATGGCAATACAGTGTCAGCCTGATTTTGATTTCAACAAAATCAATACAAGTTTTGCTTTTGATTTCATTGGGTTAAAGTTTTGGCCTTTAAGGTCAATTATCCACGCAAGTAAAAACGCAAACTGCAGTTGCAGTGTGGCTTACAAACCCCAAACTATGTACAACAACATACAAACAACATCTAGGCTGGCTATGAACAGTGGTGTGAAAATTATGCTTTCTCATGAAGTGCTAGTAATAGCTAAGGCCAGTGAGTCATTCTGTGACTTCTTAATGCACGCATTGACCAAAACAGTTTCTCTTGCAAGGAAGGTGGGATTATGCATACTGATCTGGTCTTACTCAACACCCTTTTGCTGTAGGTAGGCAGCACTTATCCTAAATTGATGGTGCTTACGAATGCTCATGAGTTAAAGGAACAAATATGGAACTTTTACTGAAAAGGACAAGAACTAGTTTACTCATCACACATATGCAAGAGGCACCCACAGGAACCTTCAAGTGTGATGTAAAATAAACCAGTGATTCCACCTTCTTCTGAGCAACAGGAAAAGGAACATGGAGTTGAAAACACTGAATCAGACTAAGTGCCACAGCAACAACAAAGGCAGAAAGAGTGGAACAACAGGGAGGCAAACACAATGCTGCAGTCTTGGTGGACAAACTGCAGATCACCTACTTTGCCTCTTCTTTGAAACATGTCAGAAAACACATTGCAGGGAGGGCAAACATGGTCCTTGGTTCTTTCTTTCTGGTTTCTACAGGCTATTAACATGTTTTCCAAATCCCAGCCTATGCAGATAAGGTAGCAAACAGACATCCCCTTACTTGTGAAAGGTAAGATAGTAAATCAGGTATTAGGAGAAAGTTCTTCACTGAAACAGTGGTCAAGTATTGGAAGAGACTGCCCTGCGAAGTGGTAGAATCACCATTTATAAATAGCCAAAGGTGAAATTTGCTTTCGTATATTAATTTATTGTTAATAAGGGTAATATGAGATTAAGTGTGACAGGTTAATGAGTTGAGCAGTTAATTGCTCCTGTTATGTTTAATGAATATAGTTAAAATTAGATTGCATGTTACAATGTTCTGGTTATTGTTGTAATGTCCCCCTTCTTTGTACTCTCCCTTTTATTGCCATAATATCCTGGTTAGAGTGAAAGGAGGTTCTTGTTATTATTAATTAGTTAAGAATGTTCAATTACTATAGCTCCTAGTATAAGAGATTATGGACAAAATGGCTGACAAAGGATGAAAGTGCCTTTCCAGGAAGTTCCATGTGGAGTGTCAGTCAGGATGCCAGTCAAAATGAAGTCCCTCCGTGTCTTGTGACTGAGCGTGCTCCAAATGGGTGGACCCTGGTCCAGCTGCCCCAAATGGGCAGATATAGGGCCAGACCAGGGACCTCAGAACCTGTCATTGGGTAAGTGTATCCTTGCCTCTTGATTTGACACTTGGAGGATATAAAAGTAGCTGCACAAGCGGTGGGAGGTGTGCCTCTGGCCAGATCAGCCACTCACTCAGCGCTGTGTCTTTGTATTGTGGGCATCCCAATCGTTTTTTTCTGTTAATAAAGCTTTATAATTCAACATTGTGAAGCGTCGTCCTTCACCACCATCTTTGGAAGTATTCAAAATATGTGTGGATGTGGTGCTTAAAGGCGTGGTTTAGTGGCAGACTATCAGTGCTGTGCACATGGTGGGACTTTATGATCTCAAAGGTCTTTTTCAACCTTCTTGATCCTATGACTCCAGTCTCAGCATTTCTCAAGCTTGCAATATGGAGCAGATTTATGAGAAATGAAAGATTTGGAAAAGCAAAGTGACAAAAGATTTGTCAACAGCTCTCTGTGACTGAGAATGCACTTCATTAACCTGTCAATTGCAGTGTCTAGGAAACACGTCTATTGACAACTTACTGCCAATTGTTCCAATGTCTATAAAAAACTCTTCTTATGCAACAAGCTTGCTGACTCAGATGATGATGAGATTTATAGAGAATTAATAGCTATACTAAGCCTCAGACTGCTCTGATTTCTAAACAAAATGAAACTAGAAGTGATAAAATCCCACCAACATCTCAACAGCTAGACCATATTCAGTGCTTACAGCACATTTTAGAATGAGATTCACTTTGATACACTCTATAGCTGGGGTAAAAGTATGGTATGGGTAAAAAGTAAAAGCCCTTATGCAAACACCGTTTTTTACTTCTATGACTATATGTACTTGTGAGATTACTTTTGAAATACAGGGACTCTGCATTTTCTACTCCCTCCGTTTAGCATGGAAGCACCCAGAGATGCTCAGGGCTGTATGGCACCAATTGCTCTGTGGGGTCGCATGCCTCAGCCTCTCGCCAGGACAGGGTAATGCTGCAAATGGCTAATTGATCCTGCAGTGGCTTTAAGAACTGGCAGTCACTTCACACCGCTGGCAGCATTCCTGCAGTGCACATACTCCCATCCTTTGCCTGCTTTGCTTTGTACTACCTGTTTTATCACTTTATGATAAGGCAGTGTCAAAGACAGCAGGCATAACCTATTCTGGCACCTCCATCTGGCTTTATCTATCAGACTTGTGCTGCTCTGGTGGATTAGTTCCAGATCCCTGTTGGCAGATCAAAGGCAGCAATAATAACCACAAATCAATCCCTCTTTAAGGCCTAAAACATCTTCTCCCTTGTAGCGTGCCTCATTTCTTCACCACTCCAGAGCCCTCATAAATACCAGCTTTGTCTAGACACAACAGTTGTATGCAGATACTCAGGCCCTGGAGAATTTGGCACTGTGTTTTCACCTGCTTTTTTTCTGTTAAATTATGACAATCAAAATGAGCAGCATCAATAGAGAGGTGCTCATGTAGATGAAACATTTGAGTTCCTAAAAGTCAGAAAGCTGCTTAGTGCCAAAGTGAGAATATATGCAGAAGATGGCTTGCTTCCATTTATCTCATCTCAGGTAATGTATTTTCCAGCACTCTTCAAAACTGTATTTCCACTGAAGCACCCAGCTGCTTTCAGCTCACTGCTCAGTGTTTTAAGCTGACCAGCAGATGTTTCCAAATACAGAAAAGATGCATCCTCAGTTGAACAACTGCACAGTGGACAGGCTGCTGTCTAATGGTGTTTCCAGACAGCTTCCCCCTTGATTAGCACATGCTCTAGAAAACAGGACTCAGAAAAGGGATTAATGAGGTTCAAGATCCACACTGTTGCTCCCATACAGGGGAAACATCTAGATCCTTTTCACCATGACTATGCTTGCATTCTTGAGATTGCTCTTGATTTCCTGATGTTCCCCTCCTAGGATTTATCTAAAGGCAATGAAAGTTAAAAAATGATTCAAAGACTAGGTAGCAGCTCTCTGGCTGGCTATGTCTTAATACCAAAACGAGACTTTTATTACAGAAGTAGCTTTTGTAAGCTCTCTAACACCTTCACAGGGACAAAGCTGCATTTACCATGTACTTAGGCAGTTCCCTGGATCTCAAATCACCCAGCGATACTGTGGCCAAAAAAAAAAAAAAATCTGTGCCTTCAATTTCACATGAAAACTGCACTTGGTGCTATAAAAGATACACCTGCAAAGGCAGTGAAGACTTAAACACTCCCTCTTATCCTTCTTTGAATCTTTCAGTCTTGTAACTTGCAATTTGAACTACGTCTCTGAAGAGACTGCAACATCAGCTGGATCAGCAATAGTCCAATACTCCTACATTCTACTTAAAACAAAACCCAGAGAAAAATAGCAAAAAGGAGAGCTGCTTAAAGATTTCTTGAAATTCTTAAGAAAAAATTAATCAATTAAACATACACACAACATCTGGTGCCAACATTGCATTTGTATAGCTTGCAAAGGCCAGAATGACCTAATATTTCAGGATTACCAGATAAGGACTTGAAAAATATTTTCTCCTAGAATTCTTTTGAATACAAATGTAAAGTACTGTGATCCCGATTTTTTTATAAGTTACACTCAATTGACTGTTTACCCCTTATAACTTTTTACTACACACATAAAACCAGAACACTGTCTCAACATATGGAAAATGTGGATGGTACATATTGCTCATAGCTGCACATAATTCTAATAACTGTAATTGTACTATTTCTAGATAATTTTTAAACTATGATGAAGATGCATGCTATTGAAGAAAAATGGCAAGCCCATAAAAAGCTGTATGTGTTTGAGTCAATCAAGTAAAGAGAGTATATTTTTCTTCTAATAGTATGATTCTTCTGCATGCTAGTGGAAGTAGAAAGTCAGAAAGATTAACTGAAGATCAAGAAAAAAAGACCATCCTCTTCTTCCCTCTCCCACTACTGAGCTTAGAAAAATGTCCAAAAAAGGAAAAAAAAATTACACTGGCAGCTTCTAGGACAGTTTAATAAACCTTGGAGAAGGCCTTAGTGTTGAATTTGCCTTCCCAGTAGAACCTAAAGCACTGCTACTAAAGCAACAGAATAAAGTTTATGAACTTGTCTTTACTGCTGTGTAACTTATCTTTGAGAAATGACACTATGGTGAACAACTGCTCTCTATGAATCTCTTTGGGCTTCAATGGACTGCACGCTTTATCACAGCAAGTAAACTGGATCAAGACTGAACTCCAAACTGAAATATACATACAGTATTTTTGGGTTAATGAAAAACATTTAATTCAAAAGTTAAATACTAGTACACTCAAGTTGTTTTTTATGCTCCATGTCAACTTTTGAACTACAACTCTTTTTGACATATTTTACACTGAAACGAAAAAGAAACAAACTCCAGAACCACTCATATTTCTTTCTGTTCAAGAAAATTTTTCTTTTCTGTTTTATTAGTTTTCTGTCTACCAAAAAGCAAATATATCCTTTCAAAAAAAAAAAAAAACAAAACAAACCCCCAAAAAAAAAAACAAACAAGAAAACCCAACCAAGGCAGAACAGAAATCACAAATACAAAACCAGGCTGCAAATTCAGAATGAACATAACTAAACCTCAGTAATCAAAGACAAAGGTATACAAACTTTACTTCTGTGCCTAGTCTACTACTCATGGTAGTTTGCTCAGATCACTTTCCAGCACTGTAGTTACCCTACTCTAGAAAATGCTTCTGTTTTGGGGTTCATTCGTTCTGTCAGGTCAGCAAGTTGATGTGTCTATGCAGCTCTTTGATTGCCAGATTTAATATGATGGAGGCATGGGAAACCCTAGTCACAGTAAAAAAGGAAAAGGAAAGAAAATAGATCAATCAAGTTTTTAACTCAAAACTCCCCCCGCAAATCAGATGGTGGGAATCGGGAGGTGTAACTGCACAGTGGGATATGCATATGTGCTGTGGAGAAAACTTCATTGTCACTCAAAGCCCACAAGCCCATGCAATGCTGACATGAAGAGTGGTGAGGAATGAGAACAATGGGACAGAGACCCATAGAAAAATGGGCAGCCTGATTTCTTGCCAAAGACTTATCAGACAGGTCTGCAGAACAGCTTTGTAAGGGAACTGATTAAGCCCAGAAAAGCAACTGTGCTTAAGGACTGTTGACCTGTGAATACAGTAGAGTAGTTTTCATCCCTGGATGTTATGATTGTTGGACAAGTGGCATTTCTCCAAACTTCTGTCTATTACAAGATAATTTCAGGATGCTAGATGATTTGATAAATTCCAACATTTCAGGGAATGTTCTAGGCAATGGAAAATTTTATATTCATTTTGATGAAAAAAAGAAAATGAGAGGGAAAAGGTACATTTACGCACAGTGGTTTGTGTAACCACTGACCACAGTGGTTAGCAGATGCAGCTGTTTCAGCCATCCAGGTCTGGGGGTAATGGTCTACACACCAAAGAGCCATGGAATGGCTGCCACCTGCTTTGCCAGAGTTAATGAGTCTGACAAAGAAGAACCCCCGTTTCCTCCATATCATTAAAGGACTTTCAGTACTGTTTAGGAATGCTGACACCTAGAAAAAAATTGCCTCAGGGAGAGGAAGAAAGACAAGCTGGGGGAAGGATGGAAGGGAGGAAGAAAGAGCTATGAGGTCAAAGAGGGATAAGAGACACACAAAGCTTCATGTATGGAAAAGCAAGTGACCCTGGCAAATGAAAACAAAGCTGGTATATTGCAAGAAACATGTGGGCAACTCTCATTTCAGTGAAGAAAGGAAGCATGGAAGGAATGAAGAAACAGATGAGCATGCAGATCAAGTGGATGCATGAAGCCCTTATGGTATAGAATAGAAAAACATGTGGGGTTCTTGACTAATGCATGGACCATACCCCCCAAATGCTGTTCTCCTCATTCTGTGATTTTCAGTACCATTACTTCAAGAGCTAGCACAGTCAGCATGAGCACACACTGCAGCAGACTGTTCCTCGCTTAAACATACATAGTGCTTGTCACTTCTTCACATCCATCTCTCAGTCACATTAGCTCCATTAATGAAAAAATAAATGTTGCAAAAGGGAAGTTTTAACACAGCCAATGCCAAGGACATTAATTTTAAAAATGCTATTTACTTTGTATCAGAGCAGTCATATATCTTGATCTTGAAGAGTTCTTAGTCTTGTCCAGATTCTGATTCCATGCTGTAGAGACAAACTCTGTCCTGACTCTCCTTCCTACACATGATTAATTTACTCGACATCTTTAGTACTGTACCCACTTGATGGGCTTCATACATTTAGGAGAAGAAGAACTTTCTTATTAAAGCAAAAACGAGTTTTTTAGTGCAAATCCTGGATAGTGACTTACTGTAAAGTATAGACAATACAGCTAAAACTATCTGCTTGAAGAGAGAAGTCACTTGGCTCCATACACAACAGTTGGCCCAAACCACTTTGTGAGAAATTTGCAGCTCCGTGAGGAGTGGGTGGGTCTCCAGTCTTGAGGGGTTCAAGTGCTAGGTCCAGCCTACAAGTATCACTCAGCATCTGTCTTTGAAGATCCAAGAGCTCAGACACAGGACCCTAGTGAAGACAGCTGTGCACGTGGCCTGCCTTTCTAAATCTGTTCTACTAACACAAACCAACCACAATGTCGACTCCACATTTTCTCCGAATCAACAGAAAAATCTACAGAGAGCACAAAGTGACTGCCAAAGCACAAAGAAAAGGTCAGTCTGCACTTTTATTTATTTGCCATGAGAGCTACGCAGCCAGAACAGGAGAGCCCATGTAGCCTCTGGGATGTGTGGGTGATGATCTCAAGACACTAAGGGATCTGGCAATTATCTCTATAGCAGTCACTGTTAGAAGTAAACCAGATATTTCCTCTCAAAAATGGGAGAGGAACCAGAAGCAATTACCCTGTTAGGAAATGTGCCTATAGATAACTCGGAAATAAATGTGAACACAAGTTGAGTTTATTTCCACCACCTCCTCACACGTCCAAGACGTGATTTCAGTCGTTCTTAGCAGACGCCAGGTGACCTCCATGCTCTCCTGCTCTGATACCACATTAGTGCCCAGCTCCCCAGCAGGGTTCTTTGGCAGACATCACATGCTAAGTTAGCATTACTAAAGCCCCAGCTGATAATCTCTGCACAATTCCTCTGTTCCCCCTTTCTTGGTCTCTATGGCAACACCCAGCATCCTGCAAACAGCACGAGCCAGCTCGGGGCTCACTCTGCACTCATTCATGTCAGATGTTTGAAGAATCACCTCTTTTCCCTGTACAATGTTTCTAAAAACAGAGTTTTACTCCCTGCTGCTGTCCCCACATCTCTGACACAGTTCCACTGCTCTGTGTCACAAACCCATCATGGCTGCCCCAAATGAGGTCCCACTCCAGAACAGGTAAAAGAGCCAAAATCAAACCCAAACATGTTGTCTGTCACTGGAGGCACACTGCGGACCTTCTCTTGAAAATCCTGGTTCTTGTTAGAACTTTCATTTTAAAAAGCTACCCCTGCCAAGTAAAAGCATTGAAGATGAGCTGTAGATAGCCAAAATAATAACAGGGAGGCAAGGACAAAAGAGCAGGACTTTCCTTTGACCTATATTTTTTCCACGATACATCTTCCTTATCTGCTGTTTTGTTTAAATGGGCTGTGATTATATGTTATTATTCCTCACTTTTCACTCATTCTGTACTTATGTTAACTGGCCTGGGAGAATCAAGAAGAACTCATTTAACTTGATTCTGTTCTTATTCTTTTACTATATTCTTAAGACATTATTTCAGTACTGGCAACTTCCAATCAGATATTCAGAACCTTTTTGAACATTTTTTTTTTCTAATTTGGAAATTATATTTAGTAAGAGGGGGATATATCTGCAGTGTATTTTTTATTCCTGCCAGAACAATGAAGAACAGGCCAGGAGTTCACAGCTTTAGGATAAAATAATCAACACATAACATAAAAACAGCTTGAAGAAAGAAAGAAACTTCCTTGAAGAAATTGTATTTGTTTTGCAAAAATTAGTTTAACAGTACTTCTGTTTATGTGTATGGGGGAAAAACTACACATGCTACAATGGGAGATCTGTAACTTCTCCTAGTGCATGGAAGAAAACATTTTCTTTCAGAAGGAAAAAGTAATTTTCGTTGAGACAGTATATAATTTTCCACACACAAATGTGTTCATCCAAACCCAACCTACATGTCTCCGTACCTTATGCTCAAATTTTCTCTCACTGCATTCAATACATTAAGTGCTGCCTAACTCCCTCCTCCTGACTTCAGCCAAAAAAATCTTTTTACCTTTAAAAAAACACCCTTGGAAATACAATGTATTTTTGTTGTTATGGCCTACAACTTAGAGATTGAAAACAGCCCTTAGTTAACAACCTATCCATCACCCTCCAAAGTGTTAACAAGCTTGAGCTCCTGCTGTGAAGAAATTGCCCAAGAAAAGGGCAGGGCACACACCCTGGTCCACTCTGATCTGGAGAGAAAAAACTACCAGCGCTTTATCACTCAAAAAGCCTTGCTCTTTTATCCTCCCGTGCTACCTAACCTTTGTTAGCCAGCAAATAAAAGGGTGGGCCACAGCACAGCCATGGGGTTTGCATCCCTGCACACACATCAGTCTTGGTCAGTGTTTAAATCCTGGGTGCTCTGTACCTCTTCTGGACCCACCTCACCACCCCAGAGACAGGGAGATGCCTGAGATTATGCACCACCACTGTATTTGCACTGAAGGCTGCACACCCTTACACACTTGAGGTATCAAGTAAGGGCACTTGCCAGTTATTGGATTAAAAGAGGGGAGGGGACATACTGAAACCTGCACTTTTCTAGAAGGAAGAGGAAGAAATGATTCAAAATGGCTCAGAATCATTTTAAAGCCTGTTAGTTCAACCTACATCCTATAATAGTATAATTTAAGTAATTCAAAGCAGTCACTGAGTTTAGCAATTTAGTGGTAGTAAAGGAAGTGGAGTTTACCCAAAGTAATGTGGTGAACCAAAATCACAAAATGAAAACCAGAGTCCTAAGAACAGGACAAGCAAGACAATGCAAGCTTGTGCTTTTGACATTTGTCCACCATACCTCTCTCGCAATTGGTAAGTAATTGGTAAGAGGAGGAAAAGGCAGAAAATATTGTCTTATATCCTATCCTTTGATTATCTGTGTCCTTGATTTCTGCTTATACTAAATGCTCCATTTTTCTACTATTGCACTTCCTCCTATCTCTTCCCTTTTCCTAATCAGCTGATCCTTCTCATCTATCTTCCCTGCTTGGGATTTTGGCTTTTCCCATTTCTTTTCTCTTTCCAGCTCGTCAGCCTTCATCTTCTTACTGGTCTTCCTCCTGTACCACTGCTATGCTTTCTCCTTTCCCTTCCTTTTTTCTCATCCTTTATCACTTCTTTTTTTATATAGGATACTCATCTTTCCATCTGTGCTCCCTTTTTGCCTGTCTGGTGGTTGGATCTGAAGAGGAGTAACTCTCTTTTGAGAACTTAAGTAGGAAAATAAGGTCTCTTCTTAATATTTTTCACAGCAGATGGGCATACACTGCACAGAGGGGATCCACTAAAGTGTGTTTTAAGGTATTTTCCTGGATCCCATATAATTGTTCAAAAAATATTTTTGAAGTATTTAAAAAGGATTTCCTATGAAACATTTCATATAAATCTTTATGGGAAGATTTAAGTTACATTTTTTTCCCTTAAAAAGCAGGCGNGGGAAGATTTAAGTTCCATTTTTTTCCCTTAAAAAGCAGGCATGAAATAAAAGTTATTACTGACATCTGTCATATTTTAAATTCCTTTATAAAATTTAGTCGTGCCAGCAGCAGATGTAGCATAAAACACTGTGAAACAATCTCCCTAATAGAGCATCCTTTAAGGAAAGCAACTTCATCATTGACAGTCATTTAGTAACACAGGAGGCAGCTTCCCAGGAGATATTTGCTGCTGTTATATTAGAGGTAATTAAACTGTAAGGTGATTTATTTCTTTGCAGCCATGTAATTGAACTTTCTAAAGCCATTAATGATACTTTATGAAAGAATCAGCAGATGCAGAACATTATTATCCCCAGCAAAACTGTTTACAACACACAGAGCCACAAAAATTCTACAAAATGCCATTTATTGGCAAAACATTAATATATTAACCCACAAAGGACAGTGCACTGAGGNATATATTTAAGAATACTGTGTATTTAGGAGTAAAAAAACCCTATGTATAAAAATAGGAATATCAATGCCTCATGTACTTCACCCACCATATTAACGAATCCAGCAAAAAAATCCCTGATATGTCATTTGCTGATTGATGAGCACAGAGAAGTGAGACCTGAGCACAGAATTTTATTGCAGAAGACATTTTCATCTGCAGCCAAATCACCAGGGAAACACTTTGTCAAACAACTT
>VZTN01014324.1:309395-332277 GCA_013400515.1 Erpornis zantholeuca
CTTCCATTGCACAGCAGAAAAGAACTGAAAAAAAGGTCATGGGTATTTTACAGATATAAATATTAATAAGGACTTCTATATACCTTTTACCTACCTGTGAGGGAACACTTCCTGTTCTGACAATCACAACTTTGTTGACAGAGAAGAATACTCTAACTCTATAAGCTACCAACTTCAACGGCCTCTCAGGAAGGCTCAAACACCAGTGAGCACCACACAGTTTGGGGTACTCCAAACTATGAAAACTCCTGTCAACATCTTGACAACAAGCACCACATCTACAGAAAATCAGCCAGAGGAGAAGATGACACTCCATTTGCAAGAAGTTTTATCCAGGAATACAAAGCCAATGCAAAGAAACCTGCCAAGCCAGCCAGCCAGTCAGTATGTTTCAGAATCAGAAGAGTGACACAGCAGAGAAGTCACACCAAGCAGCACAGTAAACAATAGCAGCTGAATGGCCAGGACCACCACTGCAAGTGAAACAGCACATTGGTAAGAACTCTTCCCCACACCTGCTCTCATTCTTTCCTGGGAATGACTGATTTGTAACTTGATGGGATCTGAAGAAATCCTACCAGAAGGAAAGAAACTAGTTTTGCAAAGTTTAAAACCAATTCCAGCTTTAAGGAAAGGACAGAATGGGGCAGCTTGGAAAATACAATAAAAAATGAAGACCTAAGATTTACCAGTCCCTATTCAAGAAGAATCAGCAACTTTGCAAGACACTGATCAAATGAACTCTGACCTCATTGCAAATGTGTGATATTGAGTATTAGATCCACCACTAACACACAGTGAGGCCACTAGGCAAGTTTTTTAAATTAGTCATACGTACCCAGAATATAGGAACTCACCAAACATAAGCCAGAAAAAAGCAAGATAGAGAAGGCCACACGGGGCCAGAGGATTTGGCACTGGAAAGGTTCCTCTGAGACTGGATTTACGAAGTATGTAAAAGTATGTTGGAGTGTCAATACATCCACCATTTAAGTGGCCTGTGAGTGCTGAAGAGTTTGGAGACATGTCCTCCTCTGCATTCTATCTGCCTACAGAACTAATGAATTTTAAACCACCACCTTCCTCTGCCGCCTCAAAACACCCAAGCTCCCTCCCCAAAACACCCCAGTACCTTCACTGAAGCATGCCCCCCCTCCTCTGGATGCCCATAACATTCTCTTGGAATGTACTTGGGGAATTTCTGCCTGATGCTTTTCATCACTTAAATTCTCACCCTCTTTAATTTGGTAAGTCTATGGCATTACGTGAAGGGACTCCGAAGGTTGAAAAACTAATAAATAAATAAATAAATAAATAAATAAATAATCTGGATTATGCCTTTGCTGCTTGAAAATAATAATTTTTTCTTCCACAAGAATTACTTTACTTCTTTGCATGGCTGCTACCTGCATGCAGTGACCATCAGGAACACTTGCTGGGAAAACTAGCAACCGTGTCTCAAAAATGCAGTGAAAATATTTACTCCCGAAAAGAGGATTTTATAGAAGCTGGTTATTTAGGCCATGTGCATCCTGCATTAACAGTCTTCTCTGCCAGGAAATGCAAGAATTTTTCTATACCAGATTCTCATCTATTTCTCAGAAATTCCCCAATCAGTACTTAAGAACGAGGTAATTTTTAATCAAAAGCCTATTCGGTGAGCTGTCTGCCCTCAGGTCCATCTCATTCATCTCTCTGGACATGGGTTTCAGTTTTCTCCTCCAAAGAGGTTAACAGATTGCTGTAATTGGATGGCCCCAAGAAAAGTGCTTTAAGCATCAGAGTAGCTAGAAACAGAACCCAGCCCATGCTCTGAGCAATGAAAGAGTTTCCCCTTATTAAATATTGCTAACAATGAGTTTTAAGTACTTTAGGAAAAAGCATGATCTAAGAGTTAACTGATTTGCATACTGCTATGAAAAGGTCTTCCTTGGCATTCAGGTTAAAACTGTCCATATCCCATTTGTAATAAGCAATAGAAAAATATTACTCTGACTAGTGGTTGCATATGCTAAACATCTGTAGACTGTTACAGTTCTTTAATTAACTTCTTTCCCCTACTGCCTTACTGGCAACTACTACTGCCACAGAAGCACAATTCCTCATGTCTTCTGCTTTATTTGCAAACATATCTTCTCAATTATTTTCTAAAACTACTTTCTGAAAACACACAAATAAGAAAAGATGTCTTGACTGACCTCTAACCTTGTGAAATCTGTACTGTATTTGTCATCTTTAGAAAAGCACACCTGGTTCTGCATTCTTCCTGTGTTTTAACTTGCTGGGTTTTTTTTTAGGATTTTATCAAGGTTGGAATGTAATTTACTGTAATTAAAAAAAGCAGAAAACCAAAACAATTTTCAACTAATTACGCAGAGAGAGTTAAAACAGATAAACAGGTGGCTGAATGACATACAAAGCTATGTGAAGCATCACCTTTTAAAAAGCCTAAAACTTACCATGTACTCCATGACAATTAAGACTTATTGAAGTTTCAATCTGAATATGCCTCATGCCTTTTAACTCTCAAAAGACTTGATATATTCACATAAAATCAGTGCATATTTATTGAGTGTTAGCATAACACTGAATAACCAAACAATGGTAAATATGTGTGTGCAATCCTCTGTGAAAAAGAAACTATGTGAAAACTCCTAACTACCAAATCAGATTAGACTCTGCAGCACTACAAGATAAACTGAAGCTTTCCTTAACATTTCTTTTTAACAAAACTGAATATATAAACTCTGCACTAACAAAAACTCAGTTGTTATCTGTTGATACCACTCATAGATAAAAGTGGTCCCTAGGATGGCTCAGCACCACGTAACAGCGACCTAAAGTATGTGATGTATGGGGAGTAAGTCCCACAGTACTCAAAACACTGAATCAAAGATGATACATCTGGACAATACCAGTTAAATCCATAAATATGGTGACTCACTGGAAGGATAATAAGATATAATCTCTTATTGAATCAGAATGTGCAATGATGGATACTCTAAAGAATGATGGATATGCTTCAGTCAGAGAGAATTTCTGCTAGACACAGGGATATCAGAGGCAGATCTGAAAAAAAAAATATTTACAGCCTTCAGATGAAACACAAATACTATATCAAAAGCATTTGCTGTATCACTTAACCCAGGCAAAGATATAAACCCACTTTTAAAAGCAGGTCTTCCAGAAAAATTCACTTATCCAAAATACATTTCTTCTATTTCCTGATGCCAGAATTTTGAAGCAATGCATTAATCAAAATTGCTTCTAAGGAGTAGGTTGTTTCTTTCTCGTTTTTGTTTTTAGGGTTGGGAGAAAGTAGTGAGGTGAAAAGGACAACAGACTCATTCATTAAACTACGCACACATACATATTCTTTTGCACACAGACTGTCAAGAAAGTAAAAAATCACCATCGCCCAAGTGTGAATAATAAAATGTAGTTCTATTGAGAGTTCCTGTTTCAAAGGCACTGGAATTACCTGTCACACCAGAGCACTGTTCTGCAGATTTGAGGGACAACTTTGAAAGGCATTTGTCACTGAACCAATTCACCAAAACTACTGAACCAATGAGCACAGGAAAACCATTTCAACTGGCAGTTCCTAGGAAACAGCTGGAATGAAAGGAAGAAATAATTGCTCAAAATTTGAAGTCTGTAAAGATGTGGGGACAGAAGACGGCAAGAAAAGCTTAAAAATATTTGAGCAGCTTGGACTGCTATAGGAAACACAAAGGGAGAGTTCTCTGGGAGCAGAAGCACCAGTGAAGCATTTGTTCCACATTAGGCCTTGCTCCCAGGGACATTCCTGATGTTATTTATATGCCCAGGAATTCTTGCAATGCACCCAAGGAAGGGTGCTCACCTGTGAAGAATGACTTGATGACAAATGCTATTTCTGCAAAACACTTCTCCTAAAAGTACTGTCCTTAAATCGTACTACACATCTAATATATTTACCAGGAACCCTGCTTCCTGTGATTTCCCAAAGCCTTGCTTTATGATTAGTTCTCAGCGTTTTTCATCAGGTTCTAAAACAGCCTGGTGGCTTCCAACATAAAAACTAAACGGATCTCCTGAAGCATCAAAAAATATAACCAACAGATAAGACCACTTTATTTGACTTTTAAAAATACTGTTGTTGGAGTTACAAATCTAGGAAACATAAATAACAACTGAGGCCACTAGATGTTATTAAAACTATTTCATATCGTTATATGGTTGCTTTGAAGCTTCTATAACTCAGTCAAAAAGCAGGTGAGATATTTTATGGGTATGAGAAAAATATTTTTTAAGTTCTGTGTATTTCAAAACTTGCCTAAATCATATGCATGCTGACCACATGTGCAAATGAGATGGACAAAGATCTCCTACGTTACCTAAGGTGCAGACTACAGTTCCATAAATGGCATGACTTGACAAACAAGCCACCATGAGTACACTGGGCTGCCGAGTTACAGCTGAGGAGCTGCTCCTGCAGGAGCTGTCTGCACATGTCCTCCAGCCACCCAGTAAATGGCAGGTGACTCCACTGGAGGGGTACAGCTCCTTTGCCTCAGGACATGAAGGTGAGCTCTGGCAGGTCTCAGGGTCTCAGTTGGTACACTGGAAGGTGATGTGACCCTGGGACTGTGCATCTCACCCTCGGCCTGAGCCTCAGCACTGAAGAAAGGGTAGGGAACCTTGTGAACTGACCCTGAATTAATTGTAGCCTCTCAGCCAGTGCAGCAGTTACAGAGTGACTCTATGTAGACCATGGGTCAGCAACCTTGCCCAAGTGGCATGTCAGACTGCGTGTATCCAAACCATAGAAACCCAACAGGTACCAGAAGACACTGGTTCTCAGAGGAAAACAGGGCTCCTTTTATCTGTCCTCTGCGGAGGAAACAGCTCTTCCACAATGGCAACTTAGTGGGGAGCAGGTGCCAGAGACATTACTTTTCTGGGATACCTCTGGGTACAGTACAACTCAGCTGCTCTTCTGCTAAATGCACCTGAAGTACATGACCCTCTGCAATTCACAGCTGCACGGCCCATGCTAAACAGATGGCTGACATAACAGGAAGTGCATGGGCCAGGGGAAGAAAAATCCAGCCAAGTCTCAACGCATCTGTCTTTGTCACTCTGCCCTCCTGTCAACCACAGGTGACTTCTGCATAACCTTCTTTGAACTCCCATGCCTATATCACTGAATAGTAAGTTTTTCTGCTCACAGAGCTTTAGGTGGATCCATCTCCAATAACCTGACTATTATGCATTTACCCCTGAACATGAGTACTCTGGCTGCACCCAAGGACTGTCCAGGAGACTGAAATACAGCTCCTTCCAAAGGCAGAAGCTGCCATCTGAAGAATAATGGTGTAGCCAGATGTAGTGCCTGGGTTAAGTGATGGCATGTGTTACGGACCACTACTGCTATACAGAGCAGATTTCTGTCTGGTCCATGCAGCCCAATTTCTCTTCCATGGGAATAATGGCCAAGGGAATATGAAAAGGAGTAATCTTGCCTTCAGACAGCAGCAGAATGAGTCTGGGAATGAATGATGTGCTAAAATCCAGACCACCACCTCCTTTCTTCCTTCTGTTTTACTTCTGTCCCAGATTATTTCTCTAAATTCCTGAATTATGAGAAATATATAGCAAAGTTCCGTCTTCCACTGCGGCATGCCATTTACTATTTAACAGCACTCTAAGATGGCATGGTTGATCATTTCCATTCCAGGGTGGAGAGTTCAGGTCTGTTTCTTATTAGTACTCAGATTTTTATTTCTTATTGTATACAGTTTTCCAGTATTAATTATTTTAAGTAATTTGTCTTCCCTTCCTAAGTAGGTAATGTCACTGAAAACCTGTAAGTGCTGAGTTTGTAACTCCTCTTTTTGCTATACATCTAATGTAAAATAATAAATTTTATTTTGTCACCCAATAGACTAATTTTTCACATTTTTTCAATATGATTCCAGGCTGAAGAGATTTTGACAGTTTTTTAGATGTGGAGTACACAAGTCACTTTTAGATAGACGTATACTAATGTTAAACTAAAAAATATTTTGCAAGTCACAGAATAATTGTTTTACAGGCTGCAATTGCACAATGAACTCTTAGACAAAAACATTATTTTTACCATGACTGTGCACCTATATACAATTTCTGCTGAGCAAATCCAACAGAAGAAAGAGAGAATTAAGAAATTCTTTTTCTTTATTTAAATTACACAAGTTCTATGTGTCACATTCTCCCTGCTGGGTCCATCTAGGTTGTGCTGCCCTTCCATTTTAGAACAGACTCAAGTCTTTGCTGTGAAATAAACAAACAAAAAGTATTTCTCAGAGGAATAATTTTATCCCTCTCTAGGTAAGTCTCCCCCCTCCATCTTTACATTCCTGTATTACTCTTGAAAGACACTGACAGCAGACTGAAGGCACTGTCAGATAAAAATTACTTCTGCAGCAGACAGGAATTCAATCTTGTAACTCTTCTTTTTGATCAAATAAAGTTTTTGTAGACCCTTTCCTAAAACGGAAAGTATTTTTTTAATCAGATTCATCTTCTGACAAAATGAGCCTCACAATTTCAAAGGAGGATTGCGAACAAGATGGTTTACTGGAGAGGAGAATGATAGCTACTGGCTTTTGGACTGTCAGAAAAGAAGAACATAATTATAAACGTTAGCCATCCACTATTAAACAGAAATACCACAGGAGACAGGCATTTGCCAGAATATCTCCTAAGACTAAAACCATAAGTACCTTGTTTGATGTTTCGCAAATAAAATGAGAGAAAACTGAACCAGAAGGGGAAATTTTTTCAGGTGGAAAACAGCGTTTCAGGCTAGGTATAACATACTTGTGATGGTAGAACTGAACACTTCAAGCAAAACACTTCAGTCAAGGACAAGTGAAAAACCAGGTGAGGGATGTCCCAAATGATTCCTGCTCTGTAACAAGTGATCCACCACAATATAATACATTTGAACTTCACAGTTTGTACTGTTGCTCTAAGCATGCTTCACTAATGAATAAAAACACTGAAGTTGATATATTAGCTGGGATTTTTTTAACTTGAGGGAAAAATCCTACTGAACAATAAAGAAAACCTTAAATAAAAGAAAAACTCAGGAAAGTTACTGAAAGAGCAGCTCCCTCAGCAACACTGAAAAATGAGAAAAACAAAATATGACAGTGTATGTAAACTTTTAATTTCTTTTTTTTTTACATACCTGTTTTACTAAACACACTTCCAGGTTAAATAAAACAGTGCTGTTGGAAAAAATTTACATTTGCAATATCTTCTTTTCACTTTAAAACACTGTGACATGACAGTTAAGTTTTACAAGGTGATAAAACACCTCTGTTACTGAGCAGAACTACTCTTCAGAGCATTTCTGCAACTTCATCTTTGTGTCCAACAATGCACCCAGTGTGGAGTCTGACAAACAATATCTATGTGACTATCTCTTATTGTTTAAAGGGTTTAATAGTATTTTGTGTAGATAACTACACTGCATACAAGCTCTCTGTCATTTATTTTGGTGGTGATGTATATAGACTTACGTGTTAGCCACAGAAAATGCAATTTTTTTAAGGAAAACTATGATTGCTTATTCTTGAAACCTGCATTTTACACCTTTTGAGCATAAGCAGATAAATTTTCAGTGTCACTATCACTGAGATTTCCTGCTATTTTTATTTTCTACTGACAGAATACTCAAAGCTGACAAATGTTGTAGAACAGACATAGTTATTAAAAGCTTCAATTTATAGTAAATAGTGACAGTTTGCTTTTGCTGCTCATAAACCAAAAATCTAAGAGGTGTAAATAGAGGAAAGGTGGCAACAAAACACTTATATAGATTTTTAAATAATTCTACAAGCAATAATGATACAGAGTAACATATCTGGTTTCATCGTGCATATACCACATAATCATGTTTATGGATTTTGAAACAGACCTTTTAAATTTGGCTTATATATCAAAAAATCAGGTACCATGTGCCTAAGTAAACAAGAAGACCAAAAAGACAAAATGAATAGTATATTTAAGCACACCTTTTTGAACTGCTGGGCTTTGCTGTGAATATTGCTGGTCTTTTTTACTAAAGTTGTGCTTATGTTTGATGAAGTGGTGTCTGTCACCACTCCAGCTTCAATCCCTAAAATGGTTATTTCTCCTGCCTCACTCCCCTCTCTTCAGCCACCATAAAACGTGGGTAACAATTACTACTGAAGCTTTCCAACACCCAAAACGTTTTTATCTATCTCTCAATAACCATATCAAATACCTTATTTCAGCACACAGGTCTCTGAATCGGATTAACTTTAAGACCTTTTGTACAACACTGAGGTAGTTGTCTGAGATGCTGCAGATCCATACATTCCTGGTATTAAACACTGAACTGCTAGTGGCATGTCCTGTAAATTAATAATACTAAGAGGGAGAGAATGAAGGATAAGGAAGAAAATTATGGCTGCCACTTCATGGTAAAATCTGTGTTGTGGACAGCTAAAAATTCTTTTATGATTTATGTATGTATGGTATTTATGATATCTGGCATCACTGCACTTCCCAATTCCCACACTCTGCCTATCCTCTGCACCTGTAGGAAGGCTGAGGGAGCTGGAATGTGTCAGACCTCACCTCACAAAGGACCTAAACAGGTCTGTGGATGGGCAGCTTCCCCTTGCATGATGGAGCTTAAGGTGTTTGAACTCCCTCACTAGCAAAGAATACTGGCACAAGAAAGGGTGATTTAATGAATGGCAGAAATTAAATAATAAAATCATCTTTCCCTGAGATCATAAGTGAACATGATGAGTAACTGTTCTGTGACTGCAGTGCCCTATGCTCCTCACAAGACTACTGTGCACAGTCAAAGAAATCTTAAGAGACTTCTCCTTAGTTTTCACTCCTGTTTCACTGAGAATTTTTTTCCCCAAATTCCACTCTGACATAAAACCTTCCTGTTATTGAAAACCTGCATTAGTAGTCTGCATTTTGCACAGTTTGACACAAAGCATTTTTGTGTATTTTTTCCTGTCACTACGCTGTGAAAACTCCCATCACAAGCAAAGCACAGCACACATTACCTTGCTCTCCAATAAGTTGAGAATTTCCAGTAAAACTAATTGTCAGTACATCAATCTTGCATGAAAATATTTTTTACTTTTGTTATAATATGCACAGTAATTGCCTCAATAAGAACAATAATCCTGAAGTTATAGGTTTGATGCATCAATTTTGGTTTTTCTTCTTTCCTTTTCCTAGTGGTCATCTCTGGGAAAAAAAAAGTAATACTGAATAACAAAACACTGAACTTTTATTTATTTTGTCTTTTCACAAAGATGATTACAGAAGGCAATTTTTCAGGCTGCTTCCAAAAAAATCTCCAAAGGAAAAATCTTTTGAAAGCCAAACTTGACAGGAACAGAAGACAACCTCATAAGGTAGGCAAAGCATGCTGTGGCACATTTCTCTACTGCAAAATTGCTATTTTTGCTTACTAAGAAAATTGGAAGTTTTATGCTCACATTCTTTCCCAACAAAGTTGTGCTTTCAGCTATATGAGGATATTTTAAAAGCCCTTAACTTTTATTTTTATTTAACTTTATTATTTTTAACTTTATTTAACTTTTTATTTACTCTTAAAGTAAACAAACTTCTTTCCCTCCTCTGTGTTAAAGAGTCTTCAGGGTTGGGACAGAAAATTATTTTAAAAGAATTAGAAAACCTACTTGTAGTATCTTACGTGTAGTTCACACATCCCTCTAGCAAAACATATGCTATAAGGTGACATGGTGGGTAAAATAAGAGGACTACAATTCCATGGCAAAGGTTAAGACAATGGAGGTTATTGCCTTCCAATGAACTCTGCTGAGAAAGCTGAAAGCAAACTGGACCTGCATTCCAGATTTCATGCTTCCTTTAGGAAGTTGCTGTGAAAGGATCTCCAGTGATGAAAGAAGTCAGTTTGAGTCTATTTGAGAATTCGAACATTTTTTGTCTTATTAAGATCCCATGTTTTTCCCTTCTTCTTCAGAGACTTGCTTGAATATATTTCAACATACTTCTTCAGGGAAGACCCCTCAACTTCATCCATCTTTCCGCATAAGTGAACTTTTTTAACCTTTGACTTTGCTTGTTTCTCTGCTCTGGACTTTCTGTAATTGGTTCCCATGTTTTTGCAGCTGGATACATACCTTACAATGGGGCTGACAGAACTGAGCACAGCAGCTACATTACTTCTTCCATGTCACATAATGCATTTCTACAGCGGTGTGGTCGCATTTGCTGACACTCTGTAATTCCAGAGCTCATTCTGTAGATCCAGTGCTCAACAGTAATTCCCAACAATGTATTCCTTCAGTCAGTATTTTACACTCAGCTCTGCTGAACTGCAGACTGTTATTTTCAGGACACAGTACTATTTATATTTGAAATGCTTTTTTGTTTTCCGAAATTATCAAGGGTGATCTTTTTTACTGTAACTCTGCTTGGAGTTACAGGCAGAGTTTTACTGTAACTCTGCCTGGAGTTACAGGACAAGTTAACAGGACAGGTCCTGTTATCTTCTCTTTGACTCTGCTAATCACTTTATCATGCTATCATGTCTACACAAAAAATACTTATCAAATATACATGCTCCAAATTTTTCAGAGGGAAACTTTCTATACAAATTAACTGTATGACTAAACATTCAGTAGGCAAGCAACAGAGCAAGTAGAAAAAAAAGAATGTCTGGTGTAAATACTGATATACCCTGTCTCTGTTATTTACGGTCTCATATATCTTTTAATTTTTTCCCTTTATTCTTAGCTAGCAACTGCTTATATTGCAATCTCAGGACCAAGCAGTAGAAGGGAATGTGCTTTAGCCTTTTGTGCAGTAGAACAAAAACTGCTCCCAAACAAGCAGGAGTGGAGGAAAAACAATCTGACCTGGACTGTAAAATAGGATTATAAACAGCATCCAGGAAATCTCTGCTTCTGAGATCTACTTAAACATGTGATTTTTCCCACAGCACTACTGGCTATTCTAGGAAATCAGCCACTGCCTTTGGCTCAAGAAAAAGGCTGAAAACTTGAAAATGTTCTTAAACATTCAGTCATTCTGAAAAGTCATTTTCTAATGTGGATACTTGCACTCTGCTCCACTAAAGTGCAAAAATTAACACCCAGCAGGAGCAGGCCTGGCAGGTGTAGGAATATATAGCTATTAAATGAATTATACAACACCTCTATTCATGTGCCCCATATACCAAGAACAGCAATGACAAAGAGGAAGCCAAAGAGGGGGTATAAAGCTGTAAACAGAACAGAGGTTGGATAACCTGAGTAAGGTCTTAGGTGAATTTGTGTAGAGTTAATTCCTCTTGTTGGTTTGCCTTCATACCAGTACACTTCTAAACACTGAAGATCTGCCTGTTCTCCACTATCCATATAGCAAAGAGCATAATTTCCCTCTTCCTATGTCACTCCTGTCCAGAAGTTATCAAAAATAATTCACCCTTCCTCACTGCACTGTGCTCAATTGTTTATTCCTCTTTAGTTGGTTCTGCCCAACTTCAACCTGATATGAAAGGACCATCTCTTTTCCCCCCTATCAATCCCATTTCCTCTGCCCTACCAAGGATGTTGCCTTTATTGCCCCATTTACCTATTTCCCACATTGTCTTAGTTTCTGCTGGGACATGTTAGTTTTCTTCTTAGTAGGTGGTACTGCATTTAACACAAGATTTACGTTGATAACACACTGATGTTTTGGTTGTTTTTAAGTAGTGCTTACCCCCAGTCAAGGACTTTTCAGTGTCTCATGTTCTGACAGTGAGGAGCTGAACAAAAAGCTAGGAGAGAGCATAGCCAGGACAGCTGACCAAACTGGCCAAAGAGATATTCCACAGCAGTGACCATCATGCCCAGTGTTTAAACTGGGGGAGTCATCTATGAGAGACTGATGACTACTCAGGGACGGGCTGAGCATTGGTCAGTGGATGGTGAGCAATGGTATTGCACATCACTTGTTTCTCTTGGGGTTTTATTCCTCTCTTTTTTGCATTATAATTATTATTGTTATAATAATTATTACTACAATAATTTACTTTGTTTCAATTATTAAACTGTCCTTATCTCAACCCATGAGTGTTTACGTTTCTCCTGAATCTCCTCACAGTCCCACCTGAGGGTGGGGAGTGGTTAATGAGTGAGTGGCTACAAGGTTGCCAGCTGGGGATAAAAGACAATACAAATAGAAAACTCCTTTCACCAACCCATGGATGGACAAATCTCTTCTGACATACTATGACAAGAATTACCCCATTATAACTCAGCATTTTCAATAAGGTCCCCTTTATACTGTGAAACATCTTAACAGTTATCAAAAATAACCATGACATTATAAAGCACTTTGGAAATGTTTATTCCCTTTGACATTTTGTCTTTCAGACTCCTCAGTTCTCAAGATCAGGAACTGTTTGTATTTTGAATATCGTCCAGGACTTTTTGGTAGCATCCAAAATCTAATAATCATAACAGCAATAAAAGCAGTAACACATTTCAGATGCTGTCCTTGGAGACTTTATGTTTCACAGGGTTCAGCCAATTAATGGAAAAATCAATGTTGCCAGTAATTGCTTTTAGAGTCAGTTGGTTCAACTCCTTTGAATACGATGGTTGTATTTCCACCCACTGGGTAAACGACTATGATGGAAAGCTCATTTGTATGGTTTTTAGAACACACCAGCACAAACTGAAGTGATCTGCATGATTTGCAAGACCTACAACATGATGTTTTTGTCAGTGCATGTGCCAACATTAAAAAACCTTCTCTTGCAACTCAGTATGGGAACAGGGTATTAGGAAAAAGAAAAACCCTAATAGAACCCTGTCTTTTTAGTTTTAACACATTTTGAGCTTCTTCCACCACTTAGTCAACAAAATTATCAATCGGTAGAAATCCTAAAGTGAGACGGATGGTTTAGTTACTGTCAGTAACATATTTCAGAGGTCTGTAACAAATAGCAGCACCAAATGAATAAATAATGTTCAAAGCCTAACAGCCGGCTTCCGTAACAGTGTGAAAATATGTAAATGTTACATCGCTTTACTCTTCAAACTGGCTCTCGTTTCATTCCTCAGAGACTCTTCTGTCAGAATAACAAGCTAAAAACAAAATGTGAATGACAAGTGCACATACTTAGCTGATTGAGAACACAGAGTCGAACAGTAACCATATTAATCTCGTCTCTCAAAGAGGCTGTGTGAATTCCAGTCAGAAATATTGATTTTGATCTAGTCTACTGCAGTGTAGATTGCTAATTGGAGTTCAAAATCTATGCAGAGTGCTTTCCTCAAAAATGGCAACTTTCAGCACTTCTCTTAGTTCAATTAGGACACCTAGAATTTTATACTTAAAACCCATTAACACTGTCAAGAGCCTCTGCTATCCCTATACATCTGTGACAAACATCTGATTTATAAACTTCCAGCATACAAATAATCATAGCCTAAAGATATAAGGAAACTGTAAATGTTATCAGTGACTTTACTCTTGAGCTGGATTTTTTCAGTGATGTGACTATGTGGCAGCAGGTGGATGGGGATGTCCCTCTGCTCTGCTCCTGTGAGGCACCACCTGGAGCACTGCATCCAGCTCTGGAGTCCTCAGCACAGGAAGGATATGGACCTGCTGGAGTGAGTCCAAAGGAAGGCCACCAAAGTCATTAGCGGGCAGGAGCACCAACCCTACGAGAAAAGGCTGAGAGAGTTGGGGTTGTTCAGCTTGCAGAAGAGAAGGCTCCAGGGAGACTTTACAGCAGCCTTTCAGTATTTGAAGGTGGCCTGCAAGAAAGGTGAGGCTAGAACTTTTAGGAGGATATCCTGCAATAAGACAAGGAGTAATGGTTTCAAACTAAAAGAGGGTAGACTCAGACTAGATATAAGGAGTTTTTTGCAAGGAAGGTAAAACCCTGGAACAGGTTACCCTGGGAGATGGTAGATGCCCCATCCCTGGATTTAAAGTCAGGTTGGACAGGCTCTGCCTGAACAGTATCTCCTACCAGCTCCTGGGGGGAGGCTGCTGAGCTCCATGAGTCAGAGGTCTACCACAGAAAGTCTATTCCTATATCCTTAGGATGCCTGCTGTCGAATAGGAGTTGAAGCAGCCAAACCTCAGGTAAGACTAGCCACATATGAATGAGGCTGTAAAGGTTTTATCAGAAAAAAACCCAGTGTTATTTGTCCAAAGAGGTCAAGAATCATTATTTTATATCTAGCTATGAAAAACTCTCAAGCTACTAAAATAAACTGAGACATTTCATTTAGAAGTTTCACTGTGAAAGGTTAGGGGAACAGTTGCCTAAACTCCAATTAGTGCTGTATCCCGTGATTTTCACACACTAATTCACAAAGGCCCATTTTAATTAAAGGAAAAACGCCAGGTCACTTTTGTTGGCATCATTAGGTGGAAAAAACCTCCATGACACCCAGCAAACCAATGGCAAAAAAAAACCAAACAAGAAAACANACAGGAGGTGTTTTAGTTTATCTTAATCCAGACTCTTTCCTTTTCCAATACATATACTCTTTAGTGCTCACATATACACTCCCATGCCAAGGTACAAATGTTTAAGTGAAAGCAGCCTTTCTGATTCCCAGCTCCATTGTCTGTGAAACATATGGAGGAAGATTTGGTGTGCANGAAGTTTCACTGTGAAAGGTTAGGGGAACAGTTGCCTAAACTCCAATTAGTGCTGTATCCCGTGATTTTCACACACTAATTCACAAAGGCCCATTTTAATTAAAGGAAAAACGCCAGGTCACTTTTGTTGGCATCATTAGGTGGAAAAAACCTCCATGACACCCAGCAAACCAATGGCAAAAAAAAACCAAACAAGAAAACAAAAAAACAAACAAAAAAACAACCCAGCAGGCACAAGCAGCTGTTTACCACTCTCTAATGCTGTAAATAACAATTACATTAAATTGAAGTTCAGGAACAAGGTCCAAAGTTTGAGCTAGTGTTACTCTTTACTGACTCTAAAAGTTTCTCAGACTGTAATAGCAAGAGCATTAAGCATTTCCCCTCAACAGAGTAGGTTCACAGGAAACCAAAGGATATAATAAAATTGATGACAGTATCTCTTTGGCTGCTATTACAGAAGGGCTGACCAAAGGTAGTTATTGGCCCAAATTGTCCATTATTTTGGTTAAACAACAAGACTGAAAAACTTTCAGTCTTCCCTGGTAAAATTGATGTCATGTTGTTCTGAGAGGCAAAAGGGCTGTCTGCCCTCTGAAGGAGAAAGGAAAGGTTAAGCTTTCCAAGTGGTCCATCTTTTATCCCCAAAACAATTGTGCTGACAGTAAACCATGAGCCTGCCACCACTTGGAGACCCACAGGTAGCAAGAAGTGTCACTGCTTGCAGAGACTTAACAAAGAAATTAATACCACTGGCTTGCTATTAGCCTCTAAGTGCAAACCCATCCTGGTCTCAGTAGCTTCCAGCCAGTCTCCCTCTTTTTGTGCTGGATATCTATTGAGAAACACCTTCTAATTACAAAACTCCCAGAAAGTTCATCATATATCTTTTATCTACACCACTTGTGCTGGCAGAAGAGATGGGAGAGGCCATTCGGAGAAACATGTGCTTCTCTCAAACTGCTGCCCAACTAAAGGTGTAAAATGTTGGACTGCCCACAGAGAAAATCCCTTTGGTAACCATAGACAAATGCTACACAGAGGGTTTGAGACATGTCAACCCCCTCAAATCAGTGCATGGTTTGACATTTGCTGCTACGGAGACTTCAGAATCCAGTCACTTCAGGTATTTTTCTTGTCCACCTTTTCCTGTACAAAAACTTCCAGTAACCACCATCTGAATTCTGTTATGACATAATTTCAGAAAAGCACACCTGGGCATACAAACTATTACGACAAGTCAGGAGGAGGCACGGGGTTAATTTGTGAGAAGAGCTTTTGTTCTGCCCAAGAGAAAATGAAGTTGAACCGTGAACTTGCACTGTGATCCTATTGCTCTGAACCACTGTATCACACACTGTGTAGAGGAGAAAGACCCTTCACAGTGTTCTGCTGAAAAGTTAAAGAGGAGGCAGCCCCCCCCCCCCATCAGTCCCAAACATTTCAGCATAGGAATTAATGAATAAACATCAGTGTGGAAAAATATTTTAATTTTCGGGTGAGCTCAGACAGGAGATGGATAAATAACCTGGCTAAAAAAGAAATTTCTTGGATTTCTCCTTATGGATACTTACAGTTGGTCAGCAAATCCAGCCAGAAACCTCCACAGAGAGATAAGGTAAACCAGATGTATCGCACCATGTTTCTTTTGGCTTTCTTTGTTTCTCATTTTTCCCCACTTTATTTGCGGAATTACACATACGTGGAAGACATTGCTCTTGCAAGTATTTCCTGCATCACTCGCAGTCTAAATGATTTTGATACTTTGAAAAATCTTTTGATAAACACAAAGATGCTGCACTTTTTTGGGAACAGGGAATGCAGAGCTGGGACCATGTCTTTTGTTTCAATGTAAAGCAATTGCTGTACCTCAGGCCTTCTATAGGCAAACCATGGTCATGGCAGCAGTGGTCAAAGAGCTGTCTGTCATACAGATTTGTCATGGTTAATTTTTATACTGATCTGTTTGGTTTTTTCTTAAACTGCATTCTGTTTAATTATGAACAGGAATCTTGAGTGTATGCCACAAGACATGAAATAATAATGCATAAAAAGGGACTGTTCCTTTTTTCAAGACATTTATCAAATGCAAAGTGTTTATCAGGTGGTTTGCACCCGATTTCATTAGATTCTAATTGATTTTGACAACAAGAGAGAAAAATTCTGCATCACCATGCAAATGGCAGCACAGTAACCCAATTCTAAAGTATTCACCACAAAGCAAAAGATTTCAGCTACTGAAACCTACTACTTCAGGAGTATCAGACTCCTCCAGCTTCACACAACAAGAACCAACCAACTTTCAACTATCAACTATCTACACTGCTAATGTGGAAATGTTTCAAGTTACATTTTTCTTTCTGAAAGCCAAACTTTTTCTTGCAAATTACATTAAAAAAAACCTCAAAGCCCAATGTGGTTGACAAAGTAAGATACACAGTATGTATCACTTTAGGTTCCCTTCTGGATATTGATACAGGCAGACTTTTTCATTTGAATTCTATTGGAAATAAAGATGTCTGGCCTGTGTACACAAACTAGCCAACGTTTATAGACCAGCCACCAGATAAGGTAACTGTGACTATCTTACAGTCACTCTAAGTGCACATCGCATTGGTAGAAAGCCTCCCCATCCTGCTTCTTTTATTTCAGCAAAAGTCTTGTTGCCCTGACAAGCCTGAGGGAGGTGTAAGGCACCACACACTCCATAGGTACATAATTGATTTTTATAACTTTGCTGGGACATCTGTTGGTAAGCCATAAAAATGCATTATAAACATGTTTTGCCACCCTATGATATTTTTAAAAGAACCAGTTTATAGTTGAAAGCTGGAGAATGGATAAGCCCATAGAATTTAGTTAGATGTGTAGCCCTAGTTTTTCAATGTATATACCTTTTTCATGTAAATAAAACTTTATTTTAAAAAAAGAGCAGCAAACAATTGTATATAGAAAATATGTATTGCTACTAAACCTTCTAAAAGTATTCTTAAATGTAAACTGGAAATACATGTTTTTAAGAGATGCTGATAGGGGTTTTGGAAAATGCTCCATGGATCATTCCAAAATTCAGAAAAGTTTCCAATATAATGTCATGATAAAATGGGTCAGAAAATGTATTGAAGGAAGATATAAGAATAGAGCAGTTCATCTACGCTGCAACCAGTTATGAATAATTTTAATAAATATGTAAAGACTACATTCTGCCACATAAAATAGCTAGTCAGTTGCAAACTTACAATGCATTTTTAGGCTATATAGTATGTGTGTATCTAGAATTACATAATTAATGATGATCCTCATGAATATAGTAATTTGGATTCTGCAATATCTACATTTTCCATCAGTTCATCCCATGATTCCTTTTGATAATCTCAGTATTTTACCTATGAATATTATTTTTACAAATTTATTTTTTAAAAAAAAATTAATGTCAACAGAATTCTGTGTTTCAATGTCCATTGTTTTCTAAATCTATCCTTCTCCTGGAAAAGAATGAATTGGAACTGAGTTAATGGATGCATTTACTGAACAATAGATAATTTCAGCACTAAACCAAATATATACAGGAATGTGGGAGAGTATTTATGGACAGAAGAGTGTGTAGAGACACATACACCATGAACATATAAACCTTTTAGAAGTCTGCCTCTATCCTTCTATCAGANTACATCCTAGTATTATGTAACAAATCAATTCTTTACAGGGAAACAAGAATTACTTAAGTTCACCCTTGATACGGGGGCCTCATTTTTTTACACATAAATGCCAATATCTTCTTCAGTGAGGAAATAATGAAAGCAACTCACACTACTTGCTTTGTGAACACAGGTATACCTGACTTTAGTAAATCAAGTTTCAAAGTATTAAAACTAAACATTAAGCTTAATGAAGGAATGAAACTAAGTTTATAAATAATTGTATAGATTAGTGGATATAGGAGTTGCCAAGCAAAGGGAAAATGAAGTTTCAATTACCATTCTTATCACCATAAGCCACAGAATACCTGGCATTTATATGCTCATAAGCAAATAATACTGAAAAAAAATTATCAAGCAGTGCAATACTTAAAAAGAAGCAACCACCAGTACAGCCCTAACCCAATGGGAATCCAAACACAACACCAATGTGTCAAAGGCCATTGTTTATTTTTGCAAATTGAAGTGTCAGAATATTTATGATTGCTTAAGTCACTGTTCACTGTCACTGTTCTAATAAAATGCATCTTTGGGTTTCAGGTTGGCTGAAAAGAACTTTTACCTGCAAACTCTCCTCCATAAAACAATGTGGGATGTACAGATTATTGCAACACTTGAACACATATTTGCTGCATCCAAAGCTATGAATCTATGCAGTGAATCACTTGGAACTGATACACTATTACCAGACAGATTCTGATTACAGGCACACCCGAATCTCTAGCGCAATCCAGTTGGTAGTATCTCATCATGTGAACAGGACTGTACTTAAGAAAGCAGGAGAAATCAACTTATCTGGAAGAGATTAAAATCTCATTATGGCATGCATCTACAGAATAGTCTCAAAACTGAAGCAAAAAGTAAACAAATTAATCAAAACCTAAATTGTGAAATGCCAGACTGAATTTCCAAGAACTTCACCTGCAGAAAAAAACTATTTTGTTTCAATTCCCAGTGTGAAACTGCAAATTAAAGTCAACCAACAAGCAAAGAAAAACGAGTCAGTAATACTAATTTAAAGAAAAGAAAATGGCTCGGTTAAGAAATCAGTAGGCAATATAGCATGATTTGATGTACCAGTGTGTAAAACTGGTTTTGAACCACCTCTCCTAGTTATAGCAAAAGTATCACAGCAGAGGCTACCTCAGACACATCAGGTCACATACAGCAAGTATCCAAATACGGCGAACAGAATTCACCCTCAATAACTTTCAATAAAGACGAAAAGTACAAGAGACAACCTCATGAAAACAAAAATACCATCTGTCTCCTCAAGTTCTCCATATTAGTGATCAGAGCAGCTCTTGACGCTTTCCATCAGTGGTAAGATCTATAGAAGGGGCTGTGGGATCTTGCACCTAAACTCTTCTTGACTTCTGTGTGCTGCAGAGTAGATCTTTATGCCTGTCTCCTGTCTATGGCACTCAAGAAAATCCTGGTAAAGTTATGGAAAACAAAGGCCCGGCTTGGTAGATTTCACACTGGGAATGTAGTGAAGCGAGTTCCAGTGAAGGGAACAAACAGAACTGTGTGCTCCAATGCTGGTCTGCCACTGACTGGCTGATTTCTTAACAGCCATCTGAACTGCCAATTCTCCACTGCAAACTGCGTGTACACCTTTGTCTACTGGTACTGTTTTTGGGAGGTTACAGCCCTAAGCTGAAGACAGTTTGTTTTGAGATCTCTGAAAAGTTACTAAAGCTACACATGAGATCTGTGACAGACATGGAACTGGGACTGTATCTTATACCTTGTCAGCTTCTGGATACCTCTCCAATTTATAGAAGGACTTGGAACTCCAATGCTCACCTCACTGTTCACCCAGCAGATGCTTCTAAATTTACTCTGGGAGTACTCTGAAATACGGACGTATTTTAAGCAATCCTCCTTAGTCACTGTCCAAATCACAGCCTTTAATCCACAGAATTTAAATTTATTTTAACTGTAGTTTTATATATTCTACCACAAAGCTATCCTAAACATGGACCAATCCAAACCCCAGTCTGCCTTAAAATCAAGACCAGAGAAGATTAGTCCTTTCTATTCTGAATGCAAATACTAAAGAGCAGCAGGCACGTAAAAAGTACACAGAGCAATGGTTAGTTATTTTGACATGATAATGACGAATACAACAGCTTAGAAATTCCACATCTTATTATAGATTTGTCCCAAGAATAAAAGGAAGATAAAAATCTACTCTTCAAGAAAGATTCACACAGATCAAACTGTAGGTAGGCTAGTAAAGAAAGTTGAAGAAAATGTGCAGCTGCAGTCAATGTGAGCATTGACTATCGGATGTTATGTTTTAAAACCACCACACCTTTAAAGCTGTATGTAGAAGAGAAGTAAGAGAACTGTATTTAGTTCCCTTACACCTTATGTACACACTGAAGTGAAAAACCCACAGCTACCCTTTTCAGCCATAAATCACTTGAATTAAAATCAGATCAGGAAGATAAATATTCAAGGCTACAAGACAACAGCATTTCTTTAAGCTGCTCATCCCACAGGCAGCCCTATTTTCAGTCATATTTAGGACCACAAACAGTAAAACACAATGCTGAAGTTAGATCCGTTTCTCCTGGAAAAGCATGCATTGAGTGGAATAGGGAACAGCAGGGTTTCTTTTGTATTGTTCACAGTTCTGCATCACTTGGTAGCCATCCAGAAACATCCTTTCTGGTTATTAACACAGAATAAATTCAATCTCCCTTCGGTTATTTTTCTATTAGACAAAACATATGAAAGCTACCTACAAGAATTCCGTTAATGAGACTTGTATATTTTCAGCATCGCCAGATTCATGTGAAACACAGGCTGTCGGGACTTTCNTCATGTGAAACACAGGCTGTCGGGACTTTCTCCCTTCCCCTATTTTCTGAACACAAGACAAATCCAGACTTCCGATTAGTTTACTGATGCTGGGGGAGTGGGAAGGTGGTGGTGGTAGGGTGTTCATTTTTTAGTTCTTAAAAGCACTTCTGCTCTCTTCATAGGTGGTTTGCTTCACCTGGCACATGAGGCTTGTTTCACTCCCCAAACACTCTGAGGACACTCTGTCCTCCTCTGACGACAAGGCTACCAGCTTGCACATAGATTTTCCACATGTTCATGCCAGGGAGACAACAGCAGTTATCAAAGGAAGCTGAAGTCACCAGCCACACTCGCTGTGCTGTCACAAGTATGTTCTTATCACACTCCTCTGGCTATATCCCCCTGCAGTCAAACTGGCCAGGCAAGCCTATTGCACATGCACTGACTGGGGAGGAGACTCAACCAGTGCAAATGTTAAGAGAATTTAAGATGGGCATTTTGCTTTAACAAAGAGGTAGATCTGGGAAGTATTCAGCTCTGACTTGGTTACAATAAGAACCACAAGAGACATGACCAAAAAATTCATCTTAAAATACCAAACCAGTCATGTAAGATTATTGTATCCAATCAGACACTATAGGTTTAACTGGAATGAGTATCAGAGATCCTTATGCAACTGAATCAGAGACTGAAGTATGTTTGTGTCACTCCAGTACTACTCACAATGTACCTCCATCCCACCCTGTTCCTGAAGACTACATGATCTACAGCAACTAACTAAAAAAGTTTCAGATTTTAATTAAAGTTCTATGTTACATTTTACGTAGACCTTTCATACCTTACCAGAATTGTGCTAACAATGAAATATACATACATACATACATCTATACATATATATATGTATAGATGTATGTATATATTAAAAAAAAAAAAGAAGAAAAATCCTGCACAGAGGGTAGCAATTGTGTCATGGTCATGTGTATTTTAATGAAAATGCAAGAAGAACCTGTGATCCTAGCAGCAAATGCAATACACAAGTGTCAAAAGCACGTAGTCTTGAATGATCTTTTACATGCCACTTTGTTCACCCTATTACAATGCTAGTTGTTTCTTTGATTTATCTGATAATAAATTTTTTATGACTAGTGAGTCTCATTAAAATTGCTCTGGTGCTGACTACTTTGATTAATAAGACCAAAGAATCGAAACTGTCAGAAATTCACGGGTGAGAGTAAATTACTGCCAAACATACATTAGATATTCCATAAAATATAGACTAAAAAAGGTTGATTTGGTAATTTTATCTTGCATCAATTTGCTTGATATAATTTATATTTGGGATCATCACTGTCATTCCTTGCATACCTTTTCTTTTTTTTAAAGTCAACAATAGTGTAAATTTGAATTTTGGAGAAATGAGCAAGAGACAGAACATCCTAATACCCAAAACTCACATTGGAATTTAGCTTGGAAATTATATCCTGTTGAAAGGGACTAGAACCCATGTTCTAAAAGTTGCAGCTTTTTAGAGCAAAATCCCTTTTACATTAAGAATCAAAACTCACACACATATATCCATGCCTAAATCCTGTTCTTCTAAAACTGTGATCTTTCTTCACTGGGCTCTTTGTATGTAGCAGGTTCTTGCAACGCATCTTTGAAGATTTCTGGATCCCACT
>VZTN01014325.1:0-10834 GCA_013400515.1 Erpornis zantholeuca
CCCTATATATTTCTCTGCAGTGCAGATCATCTTTTAGCCATTTGTGAATGTGTATCCCTTAAGAAACTGTCCAAACTGCAGCTGTCCAAACCAAAACTGAATTAAACACAAAGATAATAAAAACCCCATAACATTTCATTTGTCCTTCCACTCTCAAGGATTCAGTAAGATTCATGGGAGAAGTGAATTTTAACATGGAACTTGAAGGCCAGAAGTATCTAACAACCCAGGACTCTGCACTGTTGTAAGAAAGATCCTGTACATATGCTTGAAACAAGATCAGGCTAGTTTTTCAAGACCAGTAGGTATGTGTTCATGACAATTCATCTTAAGGGGGCTTTGATGAGATGTTTCCAAAGGTTTTCCTTTCAAAATTCAGTGAATTATTCATGAACTCTACAGGTTGATTTCATCTCTACAAAAAATTCATGACCTCTTTATTCACTTCTTTGCTACTGTCAGACTCCTCAGGGCTCAACAACTGTTTTATTAAAATGTCATTCCAACTACTGTGCACCATGGAATATAAACTTTTCTGGAGCTAAGAAATAAGCTAAGTCACATTTTCATTTTTCCAGTATTATCAGATATTATATAAATTAAAATACAGCTGTCATATCAGTATTAAAGATCATAGACAATTTTGCCACAATCTCCGAGACAACTGCTAGGGGAAATAAAACCACAAACACCTAAAGTTTAACATGTGTGTAAGTTTTCATTTCTCTGTGATAAAGAAATCAAAATGCTTTAATTATAGGGAGAAAAGATTTGTAAGTGTCTATTCCAAGATGTTAACTGATGTGCTTGTCCCACATATCACAATTAAACAGAACTCTGCCTTATTTAATGAAAATTATCTCCCTTTAATGGCTGTTTTATGAAATGGATAAAGATCGACATAGCCAGACAGTACTTGCTTTTCAATGTGCAGCTGTAGTTTCTTACTGGAACACAACTGACTTGCCCAGATTATCCAGGAGAATCATCACAGTGTGGAGAAGAGGGGAGACAATGATATTTATGAAAAGTCTTATTTCAGCCTTGCTAATATTCAGAATATGAGCTTGTGAGTTAGAAACCTCAATTGTCCCATTTCCTCTCTATCCTTCCTGCCTCCTGTATCATTCTCACAAGCTGTTGTCATTCTTGATAAATAAAACTGGTGATTAAAGAGACACACTCTAGTAACTGCTGGAACTTAAACCTCTCATTTGCATGAGAATAAAGCACAGAAAACAGAAGTTATCACATTCTCAATTCTACTCACTAGTGCAGATTTGGGGGGGGGTTGTTTTTTGGTTTTTGTTTGTGTTTTTGTGTGTGTTTTTGTTTTTTAATTATATAAAGCAAATTATATACAGAAAAGAAAAAGGATGAGGGCTTTAATTTTCTTCTGTAATGGCTTAGCAAATTCAGATTCTGGTTGGGAAGTGATAAGGGTTTCCTGTATGGATTCCCTGCTGCAAGCGGAACAAAAAATTGTTCAACACAGAGACCTGTGAGACAACAAATCCACATGATGCTCTGGAGAGAACTTATGGAGATAAAGACACATTTCTATTTACTGTGAAAAAATATTGTTTCAAAAGATCTAATTTACAGACGAGATCACTTCTGCAGAGCACGAAGATAAGTAAAATACCTCGGGCACCAAAACGTTTTTGGGCTCAGAGTTTATGCTTCTAATCTGCGATCACATAATACTCACACAACTTTGCCACACTCCAGCTTGCTATTGCTCAAATGCTATGACTGAAATAGTTCTCATTTCTTCATTACACTGCCAGTCTGAGATCCACAGATCTGAGATCCAGCCAGCATTTCAATAGCCAGGATGTAAGATTGGTCAGGCAGGTTTAGATCAGATGATAGGAAAACTTTCCTCACTAAAAGGGTTGACAAGCTTTGGAACAGGCTGCCTGGGAAAGTGGCAGGGTTCAAAAAATGGAAGGGTTCCCTGGAAGGGTTCAAAAAATGTGTGGATATGGCACTTGAGGACATTACGTGACCATGGTGGCAGTGCTGCGTTGACAGTTGCACTTAATGATCTTAAAGATCTTTTCTTAACATCAATGTTTCTATAGATTCTAGATTCTATGATCTGACTGAGCCACACAGTATATGCAACCTTACTGGTCGATAGGTATTTGAACTCCAAATCTAAAATCATGAATTCCCCACACCACTGGATGAATTGTGACAGTCACAACATGTAATATTTGGAGATCAGGATCTGGTGGACCTGGAGTCTATGTGAAGTGAGTTGTGTTTCAATTACTTGTCCTCATGCAACTATGGAGATGCTGTGGGACACTGTGTCCTTGAGTCTGAAGTTGCAGAAATCATAACTGCCCATTTACACTTCTTCAGCTAAATCAGTAATAGTCCTTCAAGTGATCTGCAATCAGTTATCCATGGATAATAAACTTTGGATTAAAAAAAAAAGGTAAGTACTTTTTTTTAATGTATTTTTAAGTGATCTGCATAAATACCATGCTAACAGCCGAAATCAGGCTTGAAGATAAAATAACATATTGCATGCACAAAGACAAACCAAACAGCATGACCCACAAAGGGATTTGGATTACTACAACTAAACTTAACAGCCGTGTCATTCAGCTGCTCCTTCAGCCCCACCTAAGGGTATTTCTTTTTCCTAGTGCTTTCACACTGGGTGCTTTCAACACTTTTCAACAGAAAACTAAGCATTGATGGTCTAACACTGCTTAGAGAACCCATTAGAGTGCATCTTTCAAATGCACAGCTACTGACTCAGACATCATAAAATCAAAGAGAAAGGCAATATTTCAATTTACTCTATTTTCTTGACATTTTTTTTATGTAATACCTTCATGGCTTGCTACAGACTTCTTGTGTATCACTGTTTTTCTGTGATGCTTTTCCTGTTTCTGTGCATGTGTATTTTATTGAGCTTTAAATTAATTTTCCAGAGGCAGCTAGCACCATTTACTAGACCAGAAAGACACAATTTGTCATGAGACTAGTAATTTTGGGTTCATAAAGAAGCATCCAAAACCAGCTGGGGACTGCATAATATATCCATGCTTAGCCAGATTCTATTAACATCTGATAAACCAGAGTTGTCTGCTGTTCTCTTTAATTCAGAGTGATTGTTTTGCCACGAGCAGCATGATTACAGCATTCCTATGTCCCAGCAGCAAGGTAGTATTTGTATTAATGTTAGGAAATATTGTAGAAAGTTTTGTCTTATTAGGTCTCATATTACCTGCTGGCTTTGAGAGCTCTGAGACTTCCCTGGACAGCAGTAGGATGATCAAGTTGAACAGTTGAAGTCAATTCTGAGTCATTCAAGGCTCATTTTTGACAAAACCCCACCTGTTTCTTGTAACTAGTTGATGTGAATAAGCAGTTTCCCTGCATTCAGTGGGACTGCACTGATTTGCCTCATCTGAAGACACTTAGCTTCTGTGCTACACTGAACTTAAACAACCCACAAATAAACAGCAGAAAGGCAAACTTTTGGGGATTTTTCCATTTGTTTTGGGTTGATATTTTGTTTCTATTATCCACTACAACTGTTAAAATTCTTGTAACTTCAGCACCTCAACATTAAGTATTCACCTACTAGAGAAATCACCATCCAGCCAGTGACATGCGAAACCTCCCAGAGTTTTAGGATGACAGATTGCTCCATAAAGTATGCCAGAGATCAAGGAGTGGGCAGTGCATGCTAAGTCGTGCCAGCTACTGAAATTAAGTGGCATTTTCTCTTGTCTTTCTATGTGGGCATCATAAAAGGTCTCCAGGAAAGACACTTGGTGATTGACAGTAAGACTTCACATGTTGTATACAGCACATGTATTGGATGACCTTCATCTGCTGTTCCATTAAAAGAGCAAAGTCATTATCTCCTTCAAAATGCAAGGGTGATATATAAAATCTCATTTTGTACTGAGATGCCACATGCCTCAGAAGAGGTGCCTTCTGTGCTGGTCCTTGGAGATGGGACTTGTCCTTTTCTCCATGTTTTAAAGACTACAAAGTGCATTGGGTAAAATCACAGTGTCTTAGAATCCAATAAGGATTCTCCCTTTTCTCTGATAAAATTACAGGCTTTAGGAAAGCTGACATTTTGGTAGAATTCTGATTTAAATTATAGATGAATTAGCAGGGAAGATTGACAATGGATGTCACTTGTCAAAGGGAAATACAAGCTCTGAATGCACCTTCAAAATTTCAAAACCAAAACTTTTAATTCTCTCTGAAAAAAGTGTATAAGGGTGCAGAACTGGAAAACAACAAAAAAAATGCATATACTCTAAGTGCAACTGTATCCTTGAGACATGGAATACAGAATTTTAACACATAAGCAGACACACATATGTTCACATGTGTGTGGCCTTTTTGAGGATGTAATTCCCTGTTTCTTTGCTGTGCTGCTGTCCAAGGTCAGGTTCAGCAAACTTCTGGTGGGTCTGAGGAGAGCTATCCATTAGGCCTTGTGCAGGCTGGGTGTCTGGCAGGAGCATCTCTGTGCTGTCCTTGAAGTTCCAACACAGCCCTGTTGCATTTTTTTTTGTGCTATATCGGTTCTCACTCACTGGAGGGTTCTCTGCCACTTGTCCTTAAGCTTTCCCTAGATAATCTATTTAATTGGAATTCATGTGATTTATGTGCAGGCTTTGTTTCTAGGCAGACACCTTTATACATTTTAGGCTAAACAATAAAGCAATCGTGAAAATTTAATCACACTGTATTGTTAAGTAGGTTATCATCCTTATTAAAGCACTCAGTACAAGTGTGGTTCAACCCATGGCACTTGATGGTCAGTAGTGCCATCAACCTGTGATATTCCATTGGATTCCCCTTAACATACACAGAGCCTCATGAGAGGGCTGGCAGGATAACCAGGGACACATGGATAGAGAAAAATCACTGTGTTTATTCTGCATCTCCTGTTATGATTATATTAAATTTTGCTTTGAGTTAAATTTTTGTTTGTTTGTTTGTTTGTTTGGGTTTTTTTGTGTTTGTCTTTGGGTTTTGGGGAGGTTTTTCTTTGGGTTTTTTGGTGGTTTTGTGTTTTGGTTTTTTTCAGGGGGGGTCGTTTTTGGTGTGGTTTTNGTATTAGTAATATATGTTATATAAAATTATATATTATTGCATAACATTGTATAATATATATTAAATAGAATCTATTACGTGTAAAACAAAAAGTATATTTATATATTATTTTTATTAAAAAGACATAAAATTAAAACAAGGAAAATTATATATATTAACTGTCATTATGTATTTCTGGTAAACAAATTTAACCTCATTGTGCAATTTAGAACTAGGGATAAATCTATTTTTCTCCCCTACAGTTCATAGATGTACTTTTTAAAGAGCTGGCATTACACTGGCCCTAGACTAATAGACTAAAACTAGACTAATAACTCTGGATGCACAAAATGTTCAGTTAATTTAAGGAGTTTCCAACCATTTGTTTGGCAGCTGTTGTAGGTACCCAGGGTGGTGATTCAAAGATCTGTCATGTAAAGGAAATGTTAGTTTGGGAAGTGTTATGAGTTCATCCTCCTTGATGGGGACCACGTACTCTGTTTGACCCCTGCCACACACAAAAATGTGGGCTATTTCTAGAGCAATACACAAATCATGACCTCCTGACCAGGGTACACATCTTTTTCTTCCCTCTAGATCTCCACTTGCATTTGAGAGTCTGCACAATGCAGAAGAAAATGTAACTTAGGAACTCACTAAGCTGAGCTTAAAAAAGGTTTCTGTACAACCTCTGTGAAACTTCTGTGGGCAGAAGCCTTGCTTAGATCATTTGAGCAACAGCATCAATGAAACACAGACATTATCCAGAGGAAAGCACAGCTCTGCATTCATGAGTTTATAAAAATTATTTGTGACCAAATATTTGCAAATTCAGTTAAAAATTAATCTTTTTTCCACATGCAGGTGCTAAGTGGAAGTTGTTCTGTGACACCATGGGGGACAACAATATGATAGATGTTATTATGGTAAAGAGGAGAGATAGATAATAACTACTTTGATTGAAAAACATGAAAAAATATGGAAAACTGATCTCTTTGCTTTTCAATTTTCTGCTGATAAATGATCAGCTGGTACTTCAGGACAAGGGGATTATTACTTTAATATAGTGTTTACCACTAAGT
Source organism: Erpornis zantholeuca (assembly GCA_013400515.1). Taxonomy (NCBI): domain Eukaryota; kingdom Metazoa; phylum Chordata; class Aves; order Passeriformes; family Timaliidae; genus Erpornis; species Erpornis zantholeuca. The sequence goes on from VZTN01014325.1 coordinate 6,171, forward strand.
TTCTTTTTAGCTTCTGTAAATCTCTCTATTTATTCTTTACTTTTATGACAGAAAGAGTATTTTGGCAGCCTAGAAGCTTTTCTAAAGCCTGAAGCCTTTCAGAGGTACCTTCAAGAAACTGAAAAAGGCAAGATATATCATTTATGAAAATATTTACATGTCCTTTCCTTAGGTGTCTTAGAAGGCAGATGCAATGAAAAATTGTATCTGATTGGCAAGTACCATGATTGGCATTGCTGAAAAAAGCCAGACTATTTTATAATCCTTCATCTGATATCTGCTCCTTTATTAGTATCGGGGGAATCTGATGTTGACTGGTGCTGCTGAAGGCAGGTAATATATAGTAGCTTCCTTTTGAAAAGGTTATGAATATACTTAGTGTGAAATTCTTAAAATATGGACTTCTGAAAAAGAGCTTTTTAGTGTTAGGATCCCCAATGCCATGTCCTCCTCTAGGGAATAAGTCCCAAAATTTCCATTTCTTGAATATACATAAGGATTGATATTTTCTGTTGTCAAGCTCTTCTGAAAATTGATATCCAGTCAAAATGAATCACACATTGCAAGTGAAAATTAAACTGTTTAAATACCATCCCATGAACTTGCACTGATAATTTTCTGCACAGCTCACTGAACTACTTCAACACTCTTCACGTGTAACTCTGAATTTCAACTTGAAAAATATTCATGGGAAAAAAACCCAAAAAACCTAGGCAGAAGTCACAGTGGTGAGTTGTTAGAGCAAGGAGGGTTGAAGTACAGAAACCAAATCACTGTTCCATACGAAAAGTTAGTCTGAGATGCAATCAATTATAAAAAGTGCTTTGGATGAGGAATTTTGCAGGAGCAATGATAATTCTCCTGCTTCTCTGGGCATTGTGTTAGAACTAAAATATTGCTATTGATAAGCTCTGGCTCCTCCACCCTGTTTCTGTATTTAAATTTATAAGAATTGAGGGGCAATGCGGACAGACTTTTCAGCAACTGACATCCAGACACTCTGTTACTGTATGGAATAGAAGGTGTAGGTTCAAAGCCAATATGTGCTTGGGTTTTTTTCCCTCTAGGCAAAAAAAAAAAAAAAAAAAAAAAAAAAAAAACCAAATCATCCTCCCTGAACTTCAATTCACTGACACATACCCTGAGAATCAAAAACCACTATCACCACCAAAAAAACCAATCCTCAACTCTTTAAAATTGTGACTAAAAATATGGTTACAAACCCAAGCTGAATAATAATAAAGCAATAAATTTCTGGTATTTGTGTTGTTTTTCTTTACTGTAGTAGGGATTCTTGTCTATATTTTAATGGGAAAAAGGCAAAAATAAAATTAGAAAATGAAAATTTTTGTTACAACACTGTGTATATGTATGTGTGTTTTCAATAATGTTTTATTCCTAACAGTAATACTTTAGTCCTGAGGTGCAAAGATTGGTTTACAGAAAACTAAATCTTGGGTAGAAAAGTCAGGAAAGTAGCAGTGATAAATGTACCTCTTCATGAAGACTCAGGATTGATCTCTAAATCAAATCATGAAGCCCCCCTTCCTTTCTGCCCTCCACACAAACTACAACCTGATCAGGGTAGCTGGATTAAAAGATATCATTATGTAGTGTGATCACATAAACTCCTGCCACAGGGAGAGGCTGGACAAGAAAAGAACAAAGAATAGAAATTCAGGGACAAATCTCAGGACTCCACAATATGTCAGAGAAGCAGGTCATGAGGGAAAAGAAGCATGTCCAGTATTTGAGTAGGGTAGAAAAATGAAGAATTAAAACAAAAAAAATTAGCAAAGTTATTTTAAAAAATTGAAGGAAAAATAGAGAAATCTGAGAGAAGGATTTCAAAGTCAAACATGAGAACATGTTCGTGGTGTAAATTATTTGGCTTGAAAATGAAGCAAATGCAGATGTGGTGGATCAAGGACTTAGCAAAGAGAATTCAAAAAGAAAGAGAAAACCTGATGTAAAATGAAGAAAAATCAGCGGAAGAGCAGGGAGCTCTGTGGAAAGGAAAAGAAAGGAAAAGCACAGGCTTGAATGCTGCCTAGCTACCAAGCACCCCGAGGGCTGCCTTGTGTTGCTTCTGCTGCTTCTTTGCGTTGCTTTCTGAGGTCATTCCTCCCTTCTTTAGGTAACAGCTGCAGGGGTGAAGCCCTGAAGGTGTCAGTGGAGCTGCAAGGGAGGAACCAACACGCAGGCAGTGGCTGCATCATTACTCCAGTGGACTGAGGGAGCAGCTGAGCACAGCTGACACACTTGGCCGTGTTTTTCCAGGTTTTATTGTTTTCTGCCAAGGACTGGAACAAAATCCATCATACCTGGGGAAAATATGGCTTTCACTGCAAAAATCTGTTTTGGTGTACCTTAACCAAGCTCAGGTCTGGGAGAGAAAGAAAGGACAGGTCTGTCCTTGAGCTTACCTTTGCCAAAAAGACATCTAATATCTATTACCCAGTAAGAAATCACACCTTGCAGTGATGGAATTTTGTTATTGTTTGGGAGTTCTTTTTGTTTTGGAGGTTTTTTTTGGTCTCTTTTTGTTTTTCTTTAAATCTGCCACATAAGTCTCACGAACTCATGGGCTTGGAGTTAGGTACTTTGTTCAAATAATATTGGCAAAGGTTGTCAGAGGTATTTTGCTACCAAACTAATCTAATTAAAATCTTTATTAATTCTGAGTTATGTTCCTACTTAAATTGCTCTTCACTTCAAACCTTGACAGAACAGAGTACTTATTATTCTCCTGTTCATGGGAAGACACACACACATCTGAGTTAATGTTCTTGGATTTTGAAAATTGTAAAAACAGAACATGCAAGGAAAAAAGAAGAGAAAGGAAAAAAAAGGTTAGAAATAGATGAAGAAAGGATAATCCTGGATGTAGAAAAAAATCCAAAAAGCCATCACAGAAGACAGTTTCTGTTGAGGGGTTTTGGTGTTTATTTATGACACCATATTTAAGACGAGCAGGAGTAGAAAGTCTTGGTTTCATACATTTGCAGCTCTATAAACCCTTTACATCATGGTTCAAGCCCTTGTTCTGTGCCTACACCTCCAGCTTTAAAAGTTAGAACATTTTCCTTTCTGTCAGGGTAAACTGAAGAATATTTAAGTACCCACTGTTAAGGGAGCCTGATGGCTGAAAACACTGACACTGCCAGTTGTTAGCTAGACCTCCATGTGTAGTGCTCTGGTATCAAGATTGATTGCATCAGGCAAAACTAAATTATTTTAAAATATAATTTTTGTAAATATAAAAGCATTCAGTGCTACGCCCTCTATATAAAAAAATGGTCTCTCTATTTTGTGAAATTAGCTGAGAAGTAATCCTGTCTTTGACCTCACCTCACTCAGAGCTGTGCAAATCCATTTGTCAAGAGTATTGTCCCCTAAACGCCTACCAGTCTTTGCAAACCCCTGCATCTACAGAAGGGAAATCACTTCACGTGGAAGATTTTCATTATGCAAGCAGGTTCCTGATGGAAAGTGTTCTCCAGCCAAATTAGAAATGTGTAAAAGAGGGCTTGTTTATACTTACTTTAAAATAAATATCATTTAACCTGGACACCCATTCACTGTGACCCTGTTAAGTGATTTACTAAACAAAACATTGGAGACTTGTTTTGCTCTTAAGTCTGAAAAAACTCTTCAGCCCGGGGAGAATTCTGGTGAACAGATTAATATTCTGTCAGGTCACAGGCTGTTTGCATCCTGTCTGAGGCTAAACCCAGCTGAAGCAGGAATGGTCAAAAATCAATCTTTTTGTAGAGGTTTAAAATCCAGAAGCTTAGTAATTGTATACACAATTATTCAAAAAGTATATGAAAGTATTTTTCTGCATAAATCCAACATAATTCAGCACAGGATTATATGCCACTGTCAGTTCTTGGAAAAGGGTGGATAATGTATTTTATGAAACGACAGCACCTTTGCTTAGATTGCAGAAGAACAAGTCCTTTCCAAGACGGGACTAGAGTCATACACAAGATGCATACCTAAAAGGAGGACAGGACTATCACCTACTGCATGACAATGTTTCTCCAGCACTGTCTGTCATGGGAATCTCATTTCAAGGGCAAGGACAAAAGAGAAGAAAGGACACTCTTCTCAGTCACCAATTCAAATTAAACCCAGGATGGAAATAATGGTACTTTAATAATCATCTCTAATTATGATGTTACGATACCATTACAGTTGTTAATTTTTTTTTTTTTTTTAATGAATTTGTAAATCTCCATATTACTCCCAGGAAATAAAAATGAATCCAGACTCTGAAAAAGTAGGGAAAAAAAAAAGAAAATGTCTTCTTCCTGAAGGTTTGAAAATATTGGGAGTCTTGTAAAATAAAGTCACTGTTTGTCAAAAATGGGGTATCAGTTTGCTTCTAGGAGCTACCTCACTGTCACTGGTGCATCTACCAAGGAAACTGCATGGGAAGTGATCCATAGATCATGGTAGGTCCTTGAATAAATTCAATTTCTAACATTTGTGCTGGCAAAAATTTTTGAATTACTAAGGACACAGTAGTTAGGCTTGTGGCAAAAATGCATGCATAAATGTTTGTTGAGCTGCTAAACTGTTGCCCCAAAACAGAACAAAAATCTTTTTTGCTAAAGAACTTCAAGACGATAAGCTGAATAGTAAAAAAAAAAAAAAAA
>VZTN01014325.1:10871-45358 GCA_013400515.1 Erpornis zantholeuca
AAATGTGAGGAAAGGCATCTGTTAAATTTGTTTTGTGTAACCTTCTACATACTCATGTGAGATGAGGGAATTTTTTGTGTAAGGAGCACATATCATTTTCTTTCCCAGTGTTAGATACAAATCTAATCCCCAGGAATCACACAGCAGAAATGGGTCTTCCTACCAGATTTTTGTAATTGTTATTATTGATCAGTAATTATACTGTGTGCACCATTAGACACTTCAAAACTATCAAATAAGCCAGTCTTCAGTATCTTAGAAAAACCTAAGGACCATTGCTTGAGTTTTCAGAATATCTGATCCTGTATGTGCCAAGATCAAAACTCCTGCTGAGATTGCCCACCATGAGGCATGGACAGCACCTCCAGAGATCAGATACTGAATACCTCAGCCTGTGACTGAGGCCGCGAGGACTTCAGGTATCATGTAACTATTCACGAGGGGAGTGATTCAGCTTCCCCTACATCTGGTGGAACTCCCCAAACCTCTGATCTGCTGAATTTCTATATCTGTAATTGTAGCCTATGGTCCTACATGACTGCTGCAGCGTATGCACAAGCTCATAAACTTTGTACCAAACACAACCAAACTACTTTATTCTTGTGGTTTAACCTCTGTCAGCAGCTGAGCCTCACACAGCCAGTCTTTGGAGTAAATGTTTTCCACTTACTGGAGCAATGGCTAAACAAAGCTGCGAAAGCTACCAAAGCTACTAAAGATCATTACTTTACTATGAGAGGCTCAGCCTTGGAATATGAAAGGTAATTAAAGTTCCTACAGAAAGTTTTGCTTATATCCTAGATTATGTCACAACATTGTTTTTGGCACGTGTGGTAGTCAAAGCTTGGGAAAAAAATCTACAACAAACTTGATCGGAAAATTTTTGCTTTTGATATGATGGCGGGGTGGGGGGTGGGGGAAAGTCCTCTGAAAAAAAAAAGAAAAAAAAACTACTTATCCAGAATCAAATGAGTGAGACACATTTTGTAATTTTTTTAGCAAATGAAGTGCAAAATACCTCTTTGGTTTTGGGAAAAAACAAGTAGATTCAAAGTGCAGAAAGAAAGGTCTTCTAAGGTCTGACAGTTTCCAACTTGAAGCTTGGATGGTTATTTCAGCTAGCTAGGTTTTAGGACACTGTATATTCTCCTGGGAGAAGGTGAAAGAACTAGGAGATGATAAGTAGTTTTATCCTTTATTTAAGCTGAAGGTTGTCCCCATGAGGTCATAATCTTATTCACTTGTCATCGTCAATCAATTTATGATGCAAGAGGAAAAGCTGTGGGTGTGGGCTTTTAAATCACTGAGTATTATGTGCCTGGGAGCAGCTTTGGCTCTATAGGAAAGCACTTTAGCTTCTTCAATTGGCAGCACTGTCTATAGAAAGAAACATGAAATCCTCTTTCAAGCCTGTCTCCTTTAATTATAATCTTCTGAAGGCTTTGCAGATAATAGTTCCCATTTTTTTCATAGCAAATGGAGTACCAGAAATCTGTGTTGGCTTCCCAATGCCCAAGACAAATAAGGCCTTCAGTCTCCCCTCAGAAGCTTTGTCTCTCAACAGAAATGTGTTGCTATTATATGTTGCTGCACAGACTTCCATTCTTGATTTGAGGAGGTGAGGAGAATATAGACCCTCCACATCCCAAGGAATTGATTGTTAGGAAATCAATAACAGTACTGCTGAATTTCTGTGGTTTTGTTTGGGTTTTTTTTTCTTTGAGTTGCTTTACTGCTTTTCCATAAAAGCTCCAAAACTTTCTGGTCTACTGCTTACTCAATTTCTTACCACACACTATCCCTTAAAAGCATGGAAATGTAAAACTGCTTGTGGTGGTTTAACACCAGCTGGAAATTAAACTCCAAATCAGCCACCCCCCTTCTCTCTGCCCCTTCCATTAAGGGAGGGAACAAAAACAGAGGCTATGGGTTGAAATAACAGTTTACTGAAAAAAAAAAGCAATCGAGTAAAAAGATGTTTAATAACATCAACATTAATACAAAAAGTATACAAAGAGAGATGTTTTACTCCCAAAAATGTATTTACTACCAGGAACAAAACCAAGATCGAGGTCGCATCCACACCACACTAAACTCTGCCCCCATCTTTGCAACCAGGACAGTGCTGCTTCAGAATAAGAATCCATCTGGACAAAGCTCCTGTTTCTAGCTGGACATGAGTAGACCCAAAAAAAAAGAAAAAGCAGGGCAGACACACTTGCATGGAGTATTCTCTTAGCGTTTGACTATTATCTGCTCAGGGCATTTCCTGAATCTAACAGTGAATACCAACCCTCAGAAAATTTCCTTTCCTTTCACAGTTCTAACTGTAGGATGTGTATCTGCATTTCTTCTGTTGTGCTTAAAACCATGATTAATGATGAGAATGTGATTAAGAAAGTGGTCTCCATGGATGTACTTCTGGAGTTTTTCTATCTCCAGGAAGAATTTAACAGGCTTTTGGCCATCATGACTTCTGAACTGGGAACAAGTATAGGTTTTCCATTTCTAGGGGTGATTTCTCAAAGGTACAATCATAAAAACATAGACCATAGAATCATAGAATCCCAGAACAGTTTGGCCTGGAAGGAACCTTAGATATCTAGTTTCATTCCCCTGCCATGGTCAAGGACACCTTCCACTAGACCTGATCGCTCAAAACCCTATCCAGCCTGGCTTTGGTAACCTTTGATCTCTCCTGGACAGAGGGCAGGGTGGATTTCTACAGCTACAGATACTCTTACACTTGGAAGACAAGATTTGAAGGAGAGGTTTTTTTCTTTCTTTCCCTTCTCTGTAAGCACCAAGAACAAGGGAGCCATAGCACACAATGAGGACACCAATGGCTAGAAAAACACTAACCTCTCTCTCTGTTTTCTCTAAAGAACTGTATTTACATTTGGTAGAGATTGACTGATTTTCTTCCAGTTAACTTTGAACACTAAATCATTCAGATTATTTTTTTTTTTTAAATCTTACACATTGGGATAAAACTGACCTTCTTAACCTTTTAATGCTTTCAAGAGCTGTGACAATGTATGTCACGTATTTGTCAGAGAAAAAGATTTTCTAGTCAAGTGATTGGCATATACTGAAGATTTAAATCTGTGAATGTTTAAGTCTTTATTAAAATATTAAGAATTCTAACAAAAGAGGTCTACTGGATTTTTGTAAATAAGTGTCCCAATTTGAATTCAAAGGCAAACTTATTCTCACACTTTAGTTTGGACTATCAATTAGATCTCTCCAAGGGAAATCTCAAACACTGCTTTGGTTTCCTCCCCTTCCACAGATTTCCCAGTTGCCCTGTCCAGTTTCATATTTTCAAGCACTCTCACACGGAAGGGCATGCAGTATATTGCTTCATCTAGCGTTATAAAAATACCAGTCTGGTGATCTGCAGTGAACACAGCATCATTGCACTTGTTTTCAATTTTAAAAACCACAAACAAGAAAAGAACCAAACCAACCAATCAACCAACAACCAACCAAATGAAACGCAACAAAACAAACACACAAAAAATGTATTATTTTTATATTTAGAGTTAATGAGGCCAAGAGGAGACAGAAGGTTAAGGGCTGCATGGTGCAGATGTAGTTAGTTTGCTCTAAAGAGAAATAACCCTGAACAATATGGACATAAGGCCATGCCACTTGTTCTTCTCAGAACCGGGGATCATTCTCTGTCTCCCATTTAATTTAGGAGTAAGCAGTCAGTAGAAGTTGTTTACAAAGTAAGAGTACCTTAATAAGTCACAGGAGCAGTCTGAAACCTGCTTTTCCTTGTGTATGCCATGAACAACTGGGTGTGTTTCCATCAGCAAAGGTCCATATGCTTGTCCAGAACTGCCATGCTCAGATTAAGAACATTTTTCCACAATGTTGCCAACCTGTTGCAAACAAATTGCCTTCAAGAACTTGCTGTTTCTCTGTATGGAATGATTTCAAGCAGGTGACATAGACTAAAAGCCTGACTTTTGTGTCTTTATAGTGAAGGAAAAAGAATCTTAACTTGCATCTGGCATTAATTTGGCATGTTTTTAGTATGACCATCATTACGTTTGTCTTGGGTAAAAGAGCCAGATTTGTGGTTCTTGGTGTGATATATTGGTATGAACGAAACATATCACTGTAGCCTTCCAGACTGTTTCCCCATGCTGGCAGAGGACAATTTTTCTTGCTGGCAACTATATGGATAAGACTTTACAGAAGACTGTATGCCCATAAATTTAGTGGATACCATTTTTGACTTTGGCTTTTTATTTCTCATTGAGACATTTCCAGCTCCCTGTTTTGTTTCATCACTGGAAGCTATCACTCTGCCACCCTATAGTGCTTTTGGTCTTCAACGTTTATGACAGTGGCTGTGTCATTGATAAGTCTGGGTGTTTGGGGGAAGAAAAAAGTGATCAAAAATCTTCTATTCATCTGTAGACTCATAGCTTGTGTTATAAAGCTACTACTTCAAAATACAGAGCGGAGCCATATCCTGTAGATATGTTTTGCATTTGTAGATCTCAGTTTGTCCCATCATCCAAAATTATGCATGGAGACATTTCCTTCTTTCAGTTCATTGTTCTCTCTGCAACATTGAGCTTTTAGAACACTTCCAGCCTACTGGAGTGCAAGTCCAGAGACACTGTTACCTGCAGCAGGTTATATTTTGCATGCCAGAATTACAAAAATCCCCCTGATGCTTCAGTGGTTCAGCACTGAGGTGTTCCATAGGGCTGCAGAAAGCCTCACACAGAAGGTTTCAGCCCTGTAATGGTAAAACAGCAGAAGGACCAGCCACATCAGCATGTCAGCTTGAGAGTGGCTCAAAAAGTTATGTGTGCTGCATTTAAAACTTGACAAGAGCGGCAGAGCCACAGCAAGAGTGAGACAAGAGGGTAGCCCTAGTTTATGGTGTTGATACACACTGCACAGGAAGGAAGGCATAGGACTGTCACTGGCTGTGTCGCTCAGGAGATCAGTAAATCCAGAGCTGATGGGTGGATGTAGCAGTATCTGCCTTAGAAATCAACAGGTTTCACTGGGAAGTCATATCTAAACTGTCTAAAACTTAGGCATTAGGCAGTTCAGGTACTACTGAGCAGTGGTGTGCAGAGAGGTCAGAGCTCACGCGGGCTGCACAGCCTTGCTGGGATCCTGGGAAAGCATCTGAGCAGCCAGACTGCAGTGTAGTGCCAGAACACTGCCAGCAGTAATGAGCTTAAAGCCAGCCTGGGAATGTCCTCCTGCTCTGTGGTGCATTCCTCTGATCTGCATTCACACATCCCCAGATCCCGTGGAGCCATCAAGTCTCTGTGTCCTGACAGAGCACAGGTTCCCCTTCATCTTGTTTGCTTCTCCTCTCCCTTACCAACGTGCAGAAAGGCAGCAGGTGGGAGAGTTGTTTGTGCTGCTTGGCATCAGGTGAGAGCTCCTGTATGTCACAGAGATTCACAGACCTTTCAGCAGCTCCCAGAGCCATGCAAAGTGGCAGGAAGGGAAAGAGGGATTTTGGTATGCCACTGTGTGCACTGTCTTCCTGTTGAAAACCTTGAGCTGGAACAGCCACTGAACCCAAGAGCGCGCAGAACAACCTCTCTGGAGTGTTAAGGATCATACAATTATATGAGCTGGGGACAAAACTCTGGAGAAGAGCCAGGCAGAGACTCTTATAGACAGGAAAAATGATAGTTAAAGCAAAGACTTTGGGATTTTGACAAAAACCTTATGCAGTTCTGACATGACTTTCTCCATCCTGATTTCTGCAGCTGTCTACTTCCCCATTTCCAGCCTGCCTGCGTTTATCCTCCCAGAATTGCTCCATACCACTCCTTTTTAATCCCTCCCACCTTTCCTACTTCTTTCCTTTATTTTTTGTCTCAGAAAACATAGTTTTGGAGAGATCAGGAACAGGGTGCTACAAATAAATAAATAAATTAGTAAAGGAGATGAAATATGGTGAGTGGAAAATTACAGGGCAAATGAGCCTCTCAGGGAAACTTTCATTCATAATGCCTGAAGAGGTGATAAGTTAAGTGGGTTTAGTTTCCTTATTCCAGGCATATTTAAAAATTCTTTTAGACAGTTCTCAAAAGACATATCATTGCTTTACATGAAACACAGCAGGGGGATTTTACCAAAATAATAATTTTTGCTCCCATCTTTTCTACCCTTAACTCCTACAGCAGTTGAGTGTCTCTTACCAGCTATCTAGTATCTTAATTTACTGTAATTTAGTCCTGCCTTGCTTTTGATGGCTTAATTGCTTTCTAATTATTATTGGCTGTGGGAGGAAGGCAGGTGAAGGCGTAAGAATGAGCTGTTATAAATTATTTGTAATCTAGTAAAGTTACAGTTTCACTCCAAAATCAAGGCTGTCTCTTACTTGGCATGACACGTAGACTGATAATCCAAACAGACAAGGGAGGAGGGAAAGTTGTATTATGAGCATCCCTATTTGGACTGAAGAAGTGATTAAAGATCAATCAATTTATTGACTGTCAGAAAGTAAGTTCCATTCAGTAATAGTATTCCAGTCCTTCCTGGCAGCCCCCAACAGACTCACACTCTCTGTACTTCTATTTTATTATAAATAAGAGATCTTGTGTTGCTGTTGATCTCGTTTCATTCATGAGTAACAAGAACAACAAACAGATTGCAAAATCTCTCTACTGAAACATCAAAAGTTATCAGCCAGAAGCAGAAATGTATTCTGAATTTTGAGTTTCTGTTCCAAACCCTGGTTTTAGCAGGTTTCTCATACACGCCTTTTTTTGATTTCCTCTTTTTTCCCAAATTTTATGTATGATTCTGAGTTACCTAAGGTTAACCATCTAATTATGTTTGAATTTTTATAGGGAATCACATGGAGTCTGTTTCAGAGCAAGGATTCTCTTTCCAGGTTACTTTAATTCACACCAGTTACTCCCAAGACTTCTATGACAGTTTGCAGTTTTGCTTTCATCAGACAATTCTTCCCTCTTCCCATTCTCTCCATTATTTAAAATTCCCAAGAAAAAAGTCCTCCAGACTTCATAAAACAAGATTTAAAATAATGTCATATTTTATCTTTCATAAAGCAAACACCAGCAGTAGTATTTTGGTTAGTAAAACAAAATTATTAGCTGTAAAGTTGTGCAGCATACAAATATTTTCTGTCTTCATCAGTGTATGAACATCTCCATCTATATCTAGAAAGATATACGATATTATTTGTACATAGATACATAGAAGGCTTGAAAACACAAATTAATATGTGATTTTTTTTACTGTGAAAGAGAAAAAAAAAATTAACAGAGGTTATGCGATAGGGTATTGTGTGACTGCACACATGGACACAAACCCTTTCTGACAAATAATGTAATATTGTGATGCTCGGCTCATTCGCATCCAAGAAGACAAAAAAAGTGCATTGAGAATTAAAAAAAAAAAAAAAAAAAGGTTAAAGCTTCAGGCATCAGGCTCCAGGCCAATGACACAGATTTCAAGAAAAAAAAGTGAGCTGCATGCCAAGAATTGCTATGTTTGCCAACTTTGACATATTGGGTGACAGCATAATACAGTTAGCCCTAATCTAACACATAATCCCATTATAATTAAAATCTAGCATATTTTGCACAAGGTCATTTGGTTTTATTGACCACTGTGATGCTGGAAAAAGATTTATGGGGTGGCTTGAAATGTCTCAAGTGCTAAAGCAAATAGATGTAAAATGTTTCTCACTTGAAAGCCAGATAGGTAATTGTCCTTTTCTTCTGTGATTTCTGAAGAAATCTCACTTTTTCTGACGGCTGTGATGTACCAGTCAGAAAATTCTCTGTGCCATTATCAGCAAGCTGAACGTTTTTGAAATGTCAACTATAAAGTAAGGCTATAAGTGTGATAAGTTGGTTTTTTGTTTTTGTTTTTTTTTTTTTTTTTCCATTCCTAGCAGAGCTTTGTAGATATTCTAACAGCTTTGGGACACCCACAGAAAATATTTTTTCTCCTGCCTTCTGATGTGATTCCTTTGAATCCCTTACTAAACTGAGCATGGATAAGAAGTGGTTTTCTTTTTCCATTCTTAATGGAGACAGAGTGGATATGCTGTAGCTGGGTAGGACTGAGATGGAAATTGAGTAAGACCTATGTTGGCTTTGTGCAAGACTGGTATTTGGAAGCTGCAATTGTAATTGAAAAAGTTTGAATTCTCATTTAAGTACACCACTTACATCACTTTAGCTAAGTGTGTAAGGCTTAAAATCAAAGCTGCAATGCTGAATATCTTTCTTGTGAAATATTAATGTTACATTCAGCTTTGAATTTCATTGGAATACTCTGTACTGCCAGGGTTTGCTTCAACCAATGCAAATAACCAGATTATAATGACAGTTTGGTTTCTTTTCCTATGGTTACATACTCAGTAACAGAAGAGAAAGCAAAAGAGTAGTTAATTTTCTAACAACTATCCAGCTGCTTTAATAAATTTGTAATCCAGTGATAGCGATTGTCAGTATAGATTCTTTTTTCAGTGGAGGGGAAGTTTTGCCTTTCAATATAAATATAGAAAAATGCAAAATACTCTTTAACCAAATCTGTGTGAGTTAAGGCAGTAAGAATGAATTTCAGTTTGAGATGACATCACATAAATTTAGATATTTGCATGTTTTTGTCTGTAGGCATTATGGATATTTTCTGTGTGTCTGATGAGTGTTGAAACTTTAATTGTATTCAGCAGAACTCTAAACAATTTTGTCAGTAGATTTTAGACATCATCTTATAAAACAGTTTATCTTAAGGTTCACAGACACTGCGGTTTAGAGTGACTCTTCAGTTTCTGTTGCCTATGCCTAAATGCCTAACGTCATCTTTCTAAAAGCTGATGTGCTACTTGGCTTCAAGATCTGGAAGATGGTGAGGCCATCTGAACCAAAAATTTGTGGAATTCATACCAAAGGATGAATTACCTTGCTAATCACTGTTGTGTCACAATAGTTGCATGTTGAAAACTCCCCATTTTCTGCCCTTTAGGGTCAAGGGAAGGAATTGAAATAGCATGTAAAATAAAAAAAAATTTAATTGCTAAACTCTATCTAAGACTAAGAGTTTTAACTTAGGTAATTGCAATGTCCACTGCTAAGTAAATTTTAAAACAATAATAAATTGTTACATTTTTGAGTTTACAGTGAACTTTAAAAAAAAAGGTGAAAATAATACAAAGGCTAAGACAGAGTATTCATACTTGGGAATTATTACTTTTCAGAAATTAAATACGCAAATTTTTTATATCTTAACTTCAACCCTTGATATTGAGACTCTCAGCTTCAAAAGTGTTTTACTGCTGAAAAAGAGAACCTGCAAATAAAATTATCTCTACAATTCTGTTTACTTAGGGAATTGATTTTAATGGAAAGAAATATAGAAAAGATCCAGCATATGGACCACACTCTCTTTGAATGGTGGCCACAGCTACAAGATGGCTCCAAAGCAAAGCCCATATGGATGCTCTAATGCTAATCATTGAAGGTGAGGGATGCTGGATGGTTGCAGGGGAGGTATTGTTGCAATTCTGACACTTGCTGGCAGGAAGGCACTGTAAACAGAAATAATGAAGCATTTGGTGCTATTTAAAAGCAGAGAAAAATGGGAAACTGTGTTAAGAGAAATAAGGGCATTTTCAAAGCACCAAAAGTCCAGCAGGCTACAGATAAAGTGACAGCACAGGAATAATATTCAAGACAAAAACCGTAACAGAAAGCTGGAATAATAACAGAGGGCTTGGACACAAGCTGCTACCTAAACTTTGTTTGGAGATTCACTTAAATCTCCAGGGAAAATTGCCTTGTTTAAGGAACTAAATATCTTGGGATAAGCATTAAATATTTATATTGCTCTGTGGAAATAAGTCTTCTCTGGAGAGCAATAAACAAGGCCCAAATTATATCTTCCTAAGAAACCCTCCCAGAAGAATCTCTATTGACTAAACTTTAACTGTGTAATTCTGCCATACAGAACAACTCTTGGCAGCAGCAGGTCATAAGATTTGTGGTGAGTCTGCAAGACCTCAGGACTGAGGCTCAGCAGCTTTGCTCTGTCTGAGCCTTTCCTGACCTGGCTGTAGCTTTGTTGTACTTGATTTATCTGTGACAGCAATTTCTCTAATTGACCACGTGTCTGTAATTAATTTGATTTACTTTTGTTTACCATGAGTCAGAGTTTTATACAGGTGACAATAACAAGCAGTTGTTCCTGTGCAGAATGCATTAGTTATGATTAACACAATGATGATAGGTAAAGAAATGAAGGTCTTGTTAAACAGTGGAGGCCTTGAAAAGGGGAGACATGGATGGAGCTGAGGATCAAGGGAAGGAGCAAATGTATACAAGCATGTTACAAAACATTAAAAATTACCCCAGATGGATCCTGGAGAAGAAGACATTAATATCATATTAATCCCAGTGGAAGATTCTGAGATTAATATCCATAGCATCCCCATCAATATTGCCTAATATCCTAGGTATTTGTACCTAATATCTTTTAATCACCCATGAGGAATCAAATAGAGCATTTCAGACTTTTTTTCACTGGTATTGTCTTTACTTTCCCTTCTGAGCCCTGTGTAAGTAGCAGGGAATGGTTGGTAGAGAGAGCACTAAAACACCCCAGCATGAAAGATGTTCTTTGCCTGGCTTGGGAAAGGAGTTAAAAAACTTTGATGGATTTACCTAAGCGGATTTTTGAGCATTTCATTAGCCATGGGGTACCGTGAAGATCTTGGCAGCCTTGTACATATGAGTTAGCGAAAATTAAGATTCCAATTCACTCTACATTTAGACATTAACTGAAGTGTTAAAATCATGAGTATGACTGTTTCTAATTGTCTCACAGAGAGAGAAATTTGCATCCAGATTGATCTAAGACCTAAAGTATTTTCAAAGTTTACTTCTCTTTACTGTAAGCAAGGACTGAGGTAACGAACAAAGACACCTCCTTAAAATGCTAATGTTGGATGAAGTTAATCCAGGTGTAAGGTTGGCTATCAAGTTAGGTTCTGGTAAATTAAGGCTATGAGGATGTTAGCAGTGCTCAATATGGTGGATTACCTGCTAAAGTCATTATAGAGGTTCAAGCTTCAGCATCATTTGCAAAGTAAGTGAAAGTGTGACTTTCTAGGGCAAAACTCTTAAGATGATTGAACTTCATGCATATTAAAGGCTGATACAGTGAAGTTGTCTTCAATTTGATAAGAATGGGTCTATTTCAGCGTGATATTAACCAACATATAAGCTCTGGTCATTTTGTACCCTGGGGTTAAGTCTTGTGATCTGTACTGGTTCACATCCTACCTGTTTAAAGCAAAGATAAATCTTGCAGATGACCCAAGATGAGACTGAAATTTCTTACTGTCTTAGGAATACTGGAAAAAGATTTAATGAATGTAAATGAATATCCAAGTCCTCTGTTTCTGTCTCTAACACCATACCATCTTTTTACTACTTGCAATCATCATATTTTAGGGTAATATACTAATATTTAATTGATTTTCACCTCATTAAGCAACTAAACCAAAAGAAGAAAAAACAAATAAATAAGAACATGGGAATGTAACTCCCATTTGTCTTCAAATCATTCATTAATCATTTCCTTATGTTTCTATAAGATGTCATGTATGTATTCAAAAAGAGATTTATTGTAACTTGAATCACGTAATCTGATTTTTTATGACCTTATCACAGAAAGCCTTACTATGGCTTTGATTATGTGACCAGTGATCTATGGATGTATTCAGTGGTGCAGCTGAGATTTCCTAGACCAGTGATTAATGGTGGGTTCAGGCTGTCCATTGTACACCCTCTGCTATGGCATAATCGCTATATTCCCAAGTCCCAAACTATGTGTAAATGTGCAATTGCAACATAACTTGGTGTCATAGTGCTGACAGGAGTTGTTAGCTGTAATTAATTGCCATTTATTTTAATGGAGTTAAGGTGTAGTTAAAACAATAGGAAAAGGTGAGACCTCAAACTAAAACACTCTGTGGGAATGGCCACTCAAGCCAACAGCCACCACTAACAAGCAAGATTAATATGTTATATTTAAATGCTCTTGAATTCCAATAATTAATATTTGGATCTGAATCCAATACACTTATCAGATGTTTGAGCTACCTGAATGCTGTTCCACTGCAGACAAAAGCCCCAACTCAGTCCTGCTTTTCTAATAGATTTTCTGCTTCTCCATGATATAGTAGTGGGGCATCCACAGATTGGTCAAACTGCCCCAGTATTTTATCATTCTCATGACAAAAAAATTCTTCTTCATGTTCAATCTTGCCATCTTTCATTTCAAATCATTGCCCCTTGTCCTGTCCCTCTGGAGTCTTTGGTGTTCCTCTTGCTTTCTTGCAAGTTCTTTTAGAACTTGCCACAGTAAGGTCTTCCCAAGACTTTTCCTGGCTGAACAATCCCAGCTTTCTTGGCCTTTCTTCACAGGAGAGGTGTTCCAGTCCCCTGGTCGTTATCATGCTCCTCCTCTGAAACAGTTTGGACAATGTCCTTGTCTTTCTTGCACTGGGGTCTCCTGACCTCTTATTCATTGGGACGGAGGTCTTTTGATCTTGGAGGATGTAATGTGGTACTTGAATATTAACCATCTTTTCTAGGCCCCTCTTTCCTCCAGGGCTTTATCCCATGGGACACTTCTAAGCAGATCTCCTTGCCCTCAGGACCCTGAACTCCCCCATCTCGTGGTCACTGCAGCCGAGGCTGCCTTTGATCTTCGCACCTCTGATGAGCCCTTGCTTGTCAGTGAGTGTGAGTTTACCATGATCCTTAATGTTAGCTCACACACGTCTGGACATTTAAAATCAAAGGCAGTTTTTCAAATTCTTCTTGATTTCTGACCAAAATGGTTAACAGCATCAGTTCTAGTATTGATCCCTGTAAATGTCCTCTCCTAGTAATAAATATTTTTGGAATGTTGGTTTTCTATTTCTTGATAAAACTAACTCCTACATTTAATATTGCAGAGGGTTTTTTTCTACTATTCTTAGGTTTTCCCACTATCTTTCTTTTTCACTCATGAATAATTTCCTTGCACTCCCAGAATTCAGTGCTACAGCAATCCAAGAGGTCTGATCTGCAGATTGCTTTTTATATTTTCTATCATACTGATGGAAAAAGAAAAATTATAATATAAAATAATATCTTGCAGCTACCCAAAAGTCTCCCCTCCAACAGTGAACATTTCCTGCATGCCATTGATTTACACTGGAGGAATGACTTACAGAGTGTGTGGTTTATTATACCAAAAAAGAAATAATTAAATAATATTTCACCTCATTTCACACAAAGGGTTAAAGCACATAGAACTAAAAGAGTAATGCAAGAGCTTGAGACACAGTGATTCTTAAACTGTGAGCAATTAAAAGCACTACAAACTTCTGCTAATCTAGATCTCATTTGGGGTCACAGGGTCTTGCTCCAAATATTATAGTACAGTTAAATGTAGGTGAGAAGCTATTTAATCCTTGTAGAGAGATATCGTAAAAATGATAATAAAAACCACATGAAAATGTGAGCTTAAGCAGGAAATTATGATCTGGGAAATTTATAGAATGGATGAAAAGAAAGTTCATGTTCCCTTTACTTTTTCACCAGCAGTAAAGGCACAGCTATTTTAGAGCAAAGCCTTAGTAAGAAATACAGGAGTAAGAATTAGCTTTGTTCTATGTATGACTTGGAGCAATTCCAGGTTTCACTGTACCATTGCTGATTCTGATCAAATTGGACCCATTTCTTTGTAGTGGTAAAATGTGATTATTAATTTCAATTTCAAAAAAGAAGGAAGAGAAACAAAAGTTAGCTTAGTTAGTTAATTTTATGTCATCTCCCGTAGTTAGATCATGCTTCTAAAATGCTTTTCTGACATTTTATTGGTAACTGCATATTACAGTAGTTATTTGGCTGATAGGTAGACTTACCCCACTACCGTACACTGATGCAGAACAGACTAGAGACAGAAAAAACCATAAAAGTTAGTGTTGGGGCAGCCCCTGAGGGGATGGGCCCTGTGTGGGAAGCATGGGTTACACGGGGTTCCCACAGCCCCTGCTCCCTGGTCACATGTACCCAAGCTCTGTACCCCATTGGCTGTTCATGGCCCCTGCCCAGGGAACTCTGGGAGTTGCGCAGGGGTGGTCAGTCTGGTCCAGGCCCCCAGCCCTGAGGGAGCTGGGAGAAAGAAAGAACATCTGTGAACATCCATAAAAAATACCGTCTTCTGACTCTTCCCACAGGCAAAGCTGTCTATCAGAGAAGGTTGCAGGCACCCTGCTGCAACAAGTTAGGAAATGAAGTTTCTCATAATTATGGATTTTACAAGTTTATGTCAGAATTCCCAGTATCAGCCCTAATATCACCAATCATCTCTTTGTTCTTTTATATGTATTTGTGCGAATGAGCATTGAGGTGAAAATATGAGTAACCAGTGAGCAAACACTGACATCACTCAAGCAGCCGTGCCTTTACGATGGCTCAGTTCTCCTGAAAACTGGATATAATTCCTCATGCAGAGTCGACCTTGAGCAGGAAATGTTGCTTTGAGGATAAAAAACCATTTTTTCATATGAGGCCCTGAAAGACCTAATTTCGTGAGCGACATCCCTGCCCATGAGAGGGCGGTTGGAATTAGATGATCTTTAAGGTCCCTTCCAAAACAGGTGATTCTGTGGTTCTATAGGAGATGAAGGCTGGAGAATGTCTTCACAGAGGTGAATGGGAGAGCTCTTCCCACTCCCAGTGGGAGTGACACAGCTCAGAAGTCCTGCACGCACTTCGCTGCTGCTTCCTCCCTGATGCCATTCAGTGCAATTCAGTACTCAGACTACAAGAAAAAATTGCCACAGTTGACTGAGCCAAGAGAAACCAATTACATTAATAATGGGAATATTCTGAAATAATGTTCTGCTTCGCCTAGCTTTAAATGGGTCTGTTTTCCACAGTTCATCATATTTCCTGCTGCATCCAAGCTGATAACTTCATAGTTTTTGGGGTTTGGGGGGTTTTTTGTTTGGTTGTTTTTTTGTGGAGTGGGGATTTAGTTTTTCTGCTTTTTTTTTTTTTTTTTTTGTCAACATAGACCTTTTCAAATACCATGTTTTTCAAATATATTTTGGAAAACACAAAATATTTCATACAGCCTTCATTTTTCATCTAATTATGTAATTCTTAAAACCTCATTAAAACTGCGCCAGAAAATGTGATAAAAAAGGGAAAATCACTATCATTATTATTCATAAAAGATTCTCAATTTTTGAAAAAAAACCTTATTTGATAACAAAATTTGTCTTGCATGAAAATTGATGTCTGTTTTTTCAGTCACTGTGGTATAGTTATTTATTGCTCACTTCATGTATTAAAAAGAATAAATTACATTAAGCATAACAGAAAAAAATTATAAACTGTTATCTAAGTATCCTTTTCCTTAACAAGAAGACATTGCCATTTCACTGTAATGGATTTTCTTTTTTTTCATTTATCAAGGTTTAGTAGATTATTTTAATTTTTGCAATGTTGTCCTAAAAGGAAACAAAAATAATTATGCTATCAGGTTTCCTGTTAATTAAGTAACCAAAGATTTATTGTCATAACAGCTTTCTCATGTTGAAATTTTTAACTTAACAGCTTACATTATTGCAGTCTGGTCTATATAAACACATCCTTGTCTTATCTCCATCTGTGACTAGAAGGTTTTATTTCTGTTACTGCAAGTTGTTATTTTTTTCCATATCTCAGATCAGGTAAGAATAGCTTGTTTCTTTGTTTCTTTTCAGTTGACAGTCTCTTACACTCAAGTTCCTTTCCAATCCAAATGATGCATACTCCCAGCCTGCTTCCTTCACGCTCTCCGAGTGTGCCAGTTGTAATTATTTAAAATAACATTAATTATTTTCCAGTGTTTTGAAGTGGACAGTTTCTGGTCTCAGTTCTACCTTGCTTAGAAAGAAGGAAACTTGAATAACACCAAACATGCCACGCTATATAGAAATGATCAGATAGAATGTAATTCTGTTTGCAGGGTGCATTGACACCTTGGTTTTGTCTCAATTCTGTTTGAAGTTTGGATATGACGTGGTCCTTTTGGACTGTACTGTGATTTTTATTAGAACTGAAAGAATTTATTCAAACTGAAACTGAGGGGTTTTTTGTTTCTTTTTTTTTTTTTTTTTTATTTCATAAAAAAATTCCAGTAAAAAAAGTAGATTATGAATTTTTCCTCCTTGCTGCCTTTCTCTCTTTCTCAACTTGGTGTTCCCCCCAGTTCTGATACTATAAGCAGTTACTGGGCTGCCATGTTGTCTTGGAGTGACTTTATGGTGTATCTTCTATCGTCTGCTCTATGCCCAGAAAATTAATTTTATGACATTCTGTGCCTTTAAACTGAGCCTGAGAGGGGAGAGAAGAAAAAAAAAAAGACAGAGGAACTTTTTTAAAGCACTTTTGTGTTTCAGGGTCGCTACTCTTCTCTGTTCTGCTGCTGTTGGGGAGTGATAGCTGCTGTGGCAGAGAGGGGTGGAAGCCTCTTCCTTGCTTTCCAGCAAGCTCTCAGCTCTGTTTTCTTTGAAAGAAGAGAGACAGAGTTTTTTCTGGGACTTTGGTTTCTTCTTTTTCTCTTCTGGACTTATTCAGAACATCAGAACCTCACTGGGAAGCTTTCCACCAGCCTGCAGGGGAGTCCCCCGCACCAACCCAGCCCAGGGAGGACAGACACCACACCCAGAAGGACTCTAAGCTTTTCCAGGTTTCTCTCCAGATTTTATTATTTAGCATTTTTATTCTTTTCCTGTGTGTTTGTTAAATAAATAGGTTTTTTCCTCTTCATTTTCCTCCAAGGAAATATTTCTTTTCCTGAACCTGGTGGGGGAGGGGTAACTACAGCCTGCTTTCCATCAGGGGATATTCTCCTCTGAATTTGTCTCCAACCGGGACACATGTGAAGTGTACCTGAGAGCTAACCCGGGATAACCATGTGTGTTATGGGGTAAAATGACTGTTAATAAAACACATCACAAACATTCCCAGTGACAATAGTGGGCACAGAGGGAATGAGAGGATCTAGTGGGAATGAACAGTGAGCCTGGGACATTTGGTGGGCAGAGGAAAGGAACCTTCCAAAAACTCCTGAAAACTGGTACCCTGACTGTGCTCTCCAGGCTACAGTGGGCATTCGTTTTGACAAGTAGGTGTTAGATGTTACTGGAGGTTTTTCAAACTTTTCCTATTGTTCAATGGGAGGATGAGTTCTCCAGGGTTTAAGCTGTCATTTTTGTTCAAGGCTGAGCAGCAGGCTGTTAACCTTTCTCACTGATACACTGAGATATGTTCTGACTGAGATTACTTCACAAGTTTTGAAAAGTCCATCAAAATGGTTGCTTATGTTTTGTTTTCTTTCTTTTTGCTGATGTTGTGGTTTGTGTGGCTGTCCCTAAAAAAAGCTGGGTTTATATGTTTGCCTCTTGTAGTTGAATACAGAGTGTGGCCTGCAGGCAAATGGTGTAAAAGGTTTTCCTAATGCTGCCAAGAGTCAGAATCCACAATCTGGAAATGGGAACTATCCTAGTAGTTTTCACGGACAATAACCAGGTGTTAGGGATAATGATATTTCCCATTAGTTTGCCCATCAAAGTAAAGAAGGAAGGATAAAGGTAGGGTTTACTGCGAACCTGGTGTGCACTTCCCAGGCTGGAGTCAGTTCTAGTCTGAAGATGAGTAAAATTTAGAAGACCAATTCAACAGATGCGCATTTGTGTATTGATTCGGATGGAGAAAACAACCAAGCAAATACATGCATCATGTGCTACCAACCCTGAGCAAAGCTCCCATGAGGCACAAGTTCCAATAGAGCAACCTCAGCATAATACTGGAGACAGTGATATTTATACCAACTTGTTTATGACTTACAGTGCTACAGAATTACCCCATCTCCATCTGCTGATCTCGGAAGCAGATGAGCAGAAATAGCAGAGTACCAGACACCCAAACAATTTCTGCTGGCATCTGTGTGCTGTTCCTGAAAAAGGAAGTGCAGAAGGCATGCACGCATATCATGGTGATGATACAGAGGAAAGAGACACCAAAACAGGCCTGGATATCACATCTTAAAATTAGGCTAAAAACATCCCCAAGTCTTTAACTTGCCCTTATTATAGTTGTCTGAACATTGCATTTCACTACAGCTATGGACAGGACTGTAAAAGACTAATAGGCAGAAGAAACAAAACCATGTAAAATGGTAAAAATCAGTGAGGAAAAAAGGCTGTAAGGGAGATAGCACTTATCAAAGTAAATAGCTGAAGTATTTAAAACAAGTCAGTATTGGAAAAAAAAGGTGTTTCTGATCTTGTTTTCCTAATTGGCACTCCACTTTTGAAAATTAGGGTATGTTTTTCTACTTACAAACAAGTAATTAAGAGAGATGTGCATTTCACTTGTATAAGGTCTCTTTGCAATTTGCTGTCAGTGATGGGACATTACCTGCATACAAATGTAATCGACAATGATTATAAAATAGATTCCAGGCTACCAGCACTGTTTTCATGGATGCCTAGTGCTGTTATCATGATCTTAGCATTTTCTTCTTGTTTCAGTAAAGGTAAAAGTTTAATTACTAAAGCATTGATTTCATTGTTTAAATTGAACTCAAGTCAAGAACACAAAATGAATCATAAATTATAACTGACCTTTGCTACCTGTATAGCATTTACGACCAGAGAGTGATTTGGGGACTAAATAATCCCTTGTTTGGAAAGAAAGTAAATTCCCAGGTTCAGAATATGAATATGTAAAGCAATTTATTCTGAGACGATGTCATGTCTGTCATCAGATGAGATGCATCTCTCTCATCAGATGAGATGAAATGTACACCACTAAAATAATCTGTAAACATGTTAATAATAATAAACTTGTAATAACAATGAAAAAAAACTATTATAAAACCTTTCATCCACTAAGAATTATACATTATAATTCTACTCACAAGTTGTATTAATTAAAAGGGTTTTAACCTGGAAAAAGTAAGGAAAACAAACTGCAAGCTTTAAAATTAAGCAAGAAAAGCTTTTACATCTACCAGAGTTTCTTTCGAGGTCTGGAAGAGAACTTTGGGAATTACCATATTTACACCCACCTGACTACTGTACTTAACTATTCACATCCTACAAGTTTTGCAGGAAACTGGATATTGGGGAAAACGAACCTTTGCTCTTTCTCAGGTACTGGCCATCCTTATTCTCGGAAGATCTAATTATCGTTGAAGGAGATGGGATCCCTCTATTTTCTTTATACACAGGACATTTTGGATCAACTCATAAAAAAAGAGATCTTATACCTCCAAAATGGGTACTAGCAGGTGGTTAAGCTTCAAGCTTCTGCTACCAGCAGCTCCACTTTCATTTCCTGTTAAAATCTGAATGCATGGGAATTTCTCTGCTGCACCAGACTGCATGGATTTCCACAGCCATTAAAAGAGAGATCCTCCAGGGAAGGACCTCAGTTTTAATAGGATGGAGCAGCTGGGTGTGCAACATACACCTCAGTTTGAGTAGGTTTCAAAAACAAGGGGTAGGACTCATCAATCTCACCTGACTTTCAGCACAGGCATCTACAATTTTAACTGGTTATTTGTGCTTCCATTATCATCAACAGAGATCTGATCAATTCAGTTAATGGAGTTTAGGATGCAATTCCTCTGAACAAATGTAGGCATCTGTTTCGGATGAGATGAATCACACTCTAAATTCCATTGTCTCTATTACTAGATCTTCTCTGGCAGTAAAGAGAATCGAAAGTGACTGGCTGAAATGCACATTAGCACCCCCATTTAGTCAGATGAATCCGGCTGTAAGGGATGCCACCTGAAGAACTCAGTATTACAAATGTTCCAACAATTTGTCTAACCCAGCCTGATAGGACTGAGCAGGTCACCAAACAGCAGCTCTCTTTTCATCTCATAAAGAGGACTTTCCTCTAACAGTGGAATTATTATTTCATCTGCAGTGTGGTGGAAGAAGAGATGACACTTGACATGTAAATTGGAAGAAATTACACTACTTAGCTATCTACAAACAAACAGAATGTCCATGTGAAAATCTGAGGTCAGGCTCTCTTAAAGAAATAACATAGTTTGTTCTGACTTCTCCAGGGGGAAATTTTCACCTTTGGAACAGGGCTAAATAACTTGTAAAGGCTTTATCACATATATGCAGCTACCTTTAGAAAATCAGGCCAGCATAATTTCCATTAGGCCAACTTGCATTATAGTGCCCATGGCATAAACAGGCTGAAAGTGTTGCTGAGCAATTATATAATGCAGGGAGCTCTGAGATGGACTGATCCAGGGATCTGAAGTAGCACATCATGTCTGACAAGCTGAGAGTCAAGCTCTTAGCCCAAATACTTAAGCACCTTGTGAAAACACAGTGTGGCAGATTTAAGCTAAATTTGTGCTCCCATGACACTTGTACTGATCCATACCCAATATCCCTTAAGGGTTGTATAAATTACACAGCCTGATAAACTGGTAACAGCTCACAGTTCAGCTGAGCATGTTGAAAACCCATGCTCATATTCCCTTTAGGCCATTCAGTCTTATTGGACAGGAATACCAGCAGAATAATTTCATCTCTGTTTTCATCTCTTTCTTCCCCCTCCACCTCTTTTTTCTCCTTAATTCATGAAGTAGTAAAAGAAATTGGAAAACACTATTCTTTCAGCTGCCATGTTCACCCTCCTTTAATGTGTCTATACTTTGAATACTGCTAAGACTCTGGAAGTGAATATCAATGATTGCTATGTTCATTAATGCTGAAATAAAATTTTTTTAAAAATTAAAAAAAAAACAGCTGAGGTATGGCTGGATGCATAGGGATATAAATATCACTCAGCATTTAACCAGAGTTTGTGTTGTCTGGTGTAAAAATCCAATAAACCTCCTCTTTAAAGGCAAGTTATTTACAGTGTTTTTCCTCCCTTAGGGGATACATTTACAAGCTCGATGCCAATAATTCTAGGCAGGAAACATTGTGATTACATCTGAAAATAGTGTTCAGCAATAGATGAATTAGCTGTCCCCTTTGCAGGGAGATAACTCTATTTGTGTTCCACAGCTAGTGTTTTAGTTAAAAATAATTTTTAACAGTTTATCAGGGATCAGAAGTACAGAGTATCATAGATACATGGAATAACTGTGGCTGAAAAGGATATCTGGATATTGTGTGGTTTGACCTGCATCTCAAAGCTTGCCTAGTTTCAAAGTTAGTTCCACAGACATCCAAATATTAGAGCTTCAGGGGTTCCAAACATCTGTCAAAGACCAGTAACTGTCATTAGGTCAATTTCTAGTTTTATGACTCATCTGTATAAAATTCTTTTGGGTTTGTGTATTGGTTTGGCACAGCCTGGTTTTAGATAGCAGAGGCACCACAAAGATGGCTCCTATGATGAAGCTGCTGGAAGCTTCCGCCATGTCCAGCAGAGCCAATCTCTGATGGCTCTGAAGATGGACATGCTGCTGGCCAAAACTGGGCCAATGAGAGAGGCTGGTAGTGCCTCTGTGATGACAGATTTAAGAAGAAAATCAAAACAAAATCACAGGATTTTGGATTCCAGTCAGAGAAGAGAAGGAGGTGAGAACATGTGAGGGAAAACAACATGGAGACACCAAGGTCAGTGGAGAATGAGGGGGAGGAGGTGCTCCCAGTGCTGGAGCTGAGTTCCTCTGCAGGCCATGGTGAGTACCATGGTGAAGCAGCTGTGCCCCTGCAGCCCATGGGGATCCACAGGGATGCAGAGATCCACCCACAGCCCATGGGGATCCACAGGGATGCAGAAATCCACCCACAGCCCATGGGGATCCACAGAGATGCAGAGATCCACCCACAGCCCATGGGAAGGTGCCCGTGCCAGAGCTGGTGGATGCCTGGAGGAGGCCATGATCCAGTGGAAGAGCTGATGGAGAGAGGACCCTTGCTCCCAGACTGGAGCAGCCTGGCCTTGGAGGGCTGCACCCTGTGGAAAGAGAGAGCCAGGGTGCAGCAGTTTTGGGAGGGCTGTGTGCCCGTGGGGGGAATTCACACTGCAGCAGTTTTGGGAGGGCTGTGTGCCCGTGGGGGAATTCACACTGCAGCAGTTCTGGGAGGGCTGTGTGCCCGTGGGGGAATTCACACTGCAGCAGTTTTGGGAGGGCTGTGTGCCCGTGAGAGAGGCTCTCACTGCAGCAAGTGCAGTGTGGCTGCTGCTCGTGAGAGGGGATCCATGCTGGGGAAGTTCACGGAGATCTCTCTCCCATGGAAGGGACCCCACGGCCTCACAGGGGAAGACTATTCTCCTGGAGCAGAGGAAGGAAATCTCGGGGATGAACTGACCAAACTCCCATGCCCTGTCTCCCTGCTCTGCCGGTGGGAAGGAGGGAGGGGTTGGGGGGAGAAGGTGTTATCCAAGGGCTTATTTTACTTCTCATTATCCTCCTCTGATTCTGTTATCCTCCTCTGATCCTTCGCAACTTCAGCTGAGCCTGTTTCACCCTTGAAATGTTTTCTCCTAGTCCTTATCTCACTCATGAACCCTTCTTTATGTTTTTTCCCCTTTCCCTCTTCTGCCCAGCTGTGGCAGGGGAAGGTGAGAGAGTGGCTCTCACCTGGAGTTGGGCCCATGCCAAACCACAGCAGTTTGGTATCCCATCAGTTTTCACTAAAGGATGAGGACAACTGACTGTAGAGGGCACTGCTACTCGAGGTGTGGAACAACTTACACATCTGGCTTATCTTTCAATGATTTTGAGCTTCCAGATTTGATTCTGGAATGCACTTCTGATTCATACTCAGGAAGAGGAAACTCTTATATGTCAGAAGCTGTGAGTAAAAGCAGGGAATCTAGACTGAATGTTGGCTGAGTCCTGAGGGAACCTTTCTCTACTGAATTTGGGTTTGATATCATTCTTAGCATGCAAAGCTTAAGGGTGAGATAATGATGCCTAAGGTGTCTCTAAAAAAAGAACCCCTGTTTATATTATTCACACTACTAATGAGAAATGCACAATGAGGCAGTCTCAGAATCACTGGAGACCAGCTACATGACTACAGCTGCTTTCATTATCCTTATATCCAGTTTCCCACTGTGCCACAGGTGCATCTGGAAATAAACCTAATATGAAGGCACATGATGAGTATTTTGAGCTGACACAAGAGCAGAATGTAAATGCTCTGATGCTGAGCAGTCATTCCCAAAATGCAGGTTAGGTGGTGATAGAGGTTAATGTCAGAGCAATTGATATGAGGGTATATTTTTTTTATTTTTTTAAATATGATAAGGTTTAGGGAGTTGGAGAAGCTTTTCTGAGAAGAGATCAGGGGCTTGCACTATGTTGGACACACTGGGTTCCAGCTGACTTCAAAATGGCCCCAGCACTGGCCAAAGGCTGCTTCTTCTGCAAAGCTGGGGATGTCTCTGTGACAACACACGTAAAAGGAATTAAAAACACTGTAGTAGCTGTGAGAGAGGAGTAAGAAAAGATGAGAGGGGAAAATCCCTGCTTTTACATTTCATCTGCTGTCCTGTTGAGGAGGAGGAGTGAGAAAGTGGCTAGGTGAGCATCCAGAAGCCAGCCAAGGTCAAACCCACCCCAGGGAATCTCAAATAAGCTTCAAGAAGAAAAATGAGCAGTGGCATAGATTAACATAAAGCTCTTTCTGCTGATCTTCTTCAGAATCAGCCCCTTACTGACCTTCAAAATAATATAGCAAATGTCATGCAACCACCATCCTTTTGAAGCCTCCATCACCAGTTCTGTCCCCTCAGCTGGCGCCAGGCAGTAGGATTTTAAAGGTTATCATTCTGTGCCATTGGATACTATCTTGATAGTTTAGAAACAGGAAATGGTGACACGCAGGATTAAAACCCATTTTGATATATAGTAAAAAAATTAATATAAAAATGCACTACTGTAACTGAGACCTTTTAAATGTGTTTGGGATAAATCGAAAGCACTGCACATGATACATTTCAGTGAAAATAGTTTTTTTACCTCACCTTTCTACTTTCCTGGAAGTCAGGACTATTGAATAAACCTACACTTTCAAGAAGTGACTAGTTTTTTCATTTACAAAATATCACGTGAAATTCTTGCTTTTTTTCCTTTTTTTAAGTCTTAGTTCCTCTTTTTAGTCTTGGTTCCTCATGCCTATGGCATCATGTTTATGGTGATGACATATCTACCAGAAAGAATAAAAGAGATTATCTAGAAATGTAAGGGAATTACCTGCAAGAAGGTAAAGGTGATACTTGTTTTGTATGATTACAAAACACAATACCTCAAACCCCAGACTCACCTAGTACCTTATTCACAGGATTAATCTTCCTGATTTACGCAGTGTCACAGCATGAGCAAGGAAGACACAGCAGAGGAACTTTTCTAGGTTTGGACCCTCAAGTGACCCTCAATGGTGATTGGTTTCTCCTTTCTCAGTAAACTTTTGTGAAAATAAATTGCCCAATCTAGAATTTGTCCCTGTAGTGTTCCACTGTTTACGGATCATTTACAACACTCCTGTGAACACCTTGCTAAAAGTACTATGAAATATCAAAATGGACATTATTTGTGTAATAAGGTTTGGGGTTTAATAGCTTCATTCACACATGAGGAATCACAGGCTTTCCTGATAAGCATCTATTAAACAAAATGGTTTGCAACCTCTGCTTGAGGGGAGAAAACCTTTACGTTACTGCTCTCGACTAAGATTAAATAGGCCTTATGTCTGAGCAGGAGGTATTTTGTACCAAGAAAAAGCAGCAGATTTTTAGTACAATGCTTTTTTAGGGTGATGACTGAAGTGGAAAATAATCCATGCTGCTGTCAGAAAGAAGAAAGGGATTGGGAGAAAAGTTTAGAGAATAAGGAAACCTAATTCCTGAAAGTATGTCCTTAGGTCTGATTTCCAATTTTACTAATGTTCTTTAAGTTGCATGTGGGTGACCAGGAGAATTTTCTGAAATTTTTATTTTTCTATCTTCTTAGCAGTCAAAGAAATTATATTCTTAAACTATTTGTGGCACCAATGGCACTCACCAAGATTGGATGAGCAAAGCTATCACTCTCAGGTATAGAAGCCATTTTTGTCTATATTATAAATCCCTTCACTATGTCTTTTCTACTTAATTAAATAGCTTGAAGGAACATCCATGGGTTATGAAGTTTCATTCTACCTACAGTGAAATTGTGATTAACTTTGTCATGATTTTAATCTGGGACAGCCTTAGGACAGCCTCATTTTAGGCCTTTGTGCAAGCTTGAGCTCATTCCCAACAGGCATTTTGGATGTGGCTGCTCTGATCTGGAGGCTAAGAGAGTTTTACAGGAAAAGCAGAGGCCATTCTGTTTCACTCAAATTCAGTGCCAGAGGAAAATTCTGATCAAATTTATTTTAAATAATTGATGGCTTGCTGCCCCAGTTTACCATATAAACTCTTAATATTGGCACTTGCTACAATACTTAAAGAGATTTTTTGGCCTGATTCAGTTTTTCACCTTGAGCTACCTACCGTTATTTCAGACATTTTAGAGTATCATGCATGGCTGTCACTTTCCAAAAGGTTCTAAGTTTTCTGTTATATCTGCCAGTTCAATGTGAAGGTTTCTGGCAGCTTTAGATAGCTCAAGTGGTCACAGAGCTCTCTGCATAGAAAACTGAATTAAACTGGTGAAAATTCATTAACTTAACTAATTATAATGGAAATCCACTGTTTCCATGGTTTGATTTACACTTTAAAAAGCTCTGATTTCATCTGGTTTATTTTTTCTCAACACATATGCCACTGAAGAATGGCACAGATCTAATGACAGATCTCCCTATCTCAATAGCTCTCAAATATATGTGATATTTCATATGGCTTTACATATCAGTATTTAGGCCATAGCCCATATTTTATGTCCTTATGGAACAGGTATTTTGATCTGAAGCTGAATTCTACCCTCCTGACTGTTAATCAGAGAGCTTGTTTTGAAAGACACTAAAAAATCATTGCAGCGAACAGACATGACTGTGTCCATACTAATACATTAAAAATGGCCAGGTCAATGGCTTGGGTCAATCTGAACTTTATTGGGTAATGCCTGAGGGCAATCAGGAGTTAGATAAGATCACAGACTGCTGCAATTAGACACTTAGGATCTTACTATTTTGAGTAAAAGAACTGTTTTATGGTGTGGACAAGAAAGCTGTCCCAACCTGACCTCTGTTTCCTGTAACCATGCTCAGGTGATAATCTCCAGGGACAGTTGTAATCTATTTGTCTGGTCACTCAAACTGGTTTCAGGGGAAGCAGATAACAACAAAATAGCCAAGGGATAATTTAATCAATGCACCTGCTTAACCAAGAGTGCTGGTCAACCACCTCAACTTAAGCCAGGTTTGGAAGAAACTAACATCTTTAGTCAGTATGCAAATATAACTGGATCAATCATGTTACTCCATAAATAGAGGACATAAATAGTGTGGCAGTGAGCTGCATGCCAGGATCTCCACTTGAGCAGAAACACCTCTCAAGGTTACTCCTATAGGCCAAGAGAGTCTTTATTGTGTCAAATACGCCGTGAACTGGAAAAGATTGAAATCTTAGGTAAGTGATTTAAAGGATTGATTGCACAGATCTAATCCTTTAGACACAATCCACTGACCAAATCTGGGACTAAGTCTGGATCCAGCCACACCTAAACTCCCCACTGAGAAGCAATTCAGAATACATGAGTCAATGAAAAGCTCTCCCTGACCCCATTCTCTGTGCAGTAAACTCTTAAGAAAGCCTTGCCATTGAATCTTGTTGAATCAGTGTCACATTTACCATCAACTTTGTAAAATCACTGTTTTATATCAATAAATGTGCTACTTCTCTCTTCTGAGCGTGTGTCATTTCACTCACAACAAAGCTGCTGTGCTAAATGATCTCAGTGCCAGAGAATGCACTTTATTCTGTTTTTATTTATTTTAGCTTGGGTGTTTTCTCTGTGAACAGTTAAGTTGCAGTTTTGTGTCACAGTGAAGGCGATGTCACACCTTGGTCTCTCTGCCACAGGATGGTCTCACTGCCTTTCTCTTCAGGCCCTGAGTAACTTTCATTTTCATCTCCTACTTCACACCAGTGCTGAGGCTTGTTTGATCTCTCGGAGAAGCAGTTCAGAGAAAGCTGTACATTTTTTTCTACTGTACTTATTTTATGGGTCACCTGAGGGTTTCATGCCCACAGAGATCACACTTATGCAAGTGTTTTTGCAAAGGAAACAACCCATGGGTGCATCAAGCCACAGTAGGGAAAGGGAAATGAGTATGACTAGAAGACATTAAATCAGTATTTCCTTAATGCATGCTGTCACAGCGCAGCCTGTGGGTGCAGATACCCTACAAGCCTATGCTAATTTAAAAATGGTGGTGCAGAAGTGGTGTCCCCTCCTTCTGCTTCAGTGGTGGCAGATTTCAGTGATGTGTTTTATCCTCTCCATAGCGTGACCCACATCAAGGGTCTGCTGGTAACTAACTCTGCCTGGTGGCTTAATGTTGGCCTCCTTCCCTGCACACTCTTCCCCTCCCACCTCTCATCAGAAGAGGAGCAGAAAAGGGGGTGGAAAAGCTCAAGGACTGAGGTAAAGACAGGGAGATTGCCCACCAGTTACCACCACAGTCAAAAGAGACTTAATTCATTGTCAGTTAAGATAAATTCGGGTAGAGAAATAAAGACAGAGACTAAAATATATCCTTCCCATCATGACTCTTCCTCAGGCCCCTCTTCCTTCCTTCACTCCTGACTTGTCTCCCCTGGGCTGCAGGAAGCTTTCTGCTCCAGCAGGGTCTCTCCAGGTCTGCTACAGGGAAGATCCCTGCTCCAGGGCCCTTTCTGCCCTCCTCCTTAGGCCCCTCTTGGGGTCCCTCGGCTGCTGTTTCCTCCTTGGCTCCCTCTTCCTCTGCTGCTGTTGCCTGTGGCCCTTTGTCAGCTTGGCTGTACCCTGGGGGGGTCACTGGAGCTAGCTGGGACCTTCTGTGTCCAGCACCCTCTCCCCACAGGGGAAACACCCTGCAGCCCTCCTGCCAGGCCCTGGGCACAGATATCTACTACAGAGTGCAACAAAGAAGACCCAAACAGCCTTTTGGGGGTCTGAAATTTTGTAAAACACCTCACATGGCCACATACTACCCTAGAACCCACTGACAGGAGCAATGGCCCTATTTCCACCTAATGTGGTTAATTCAGAGGGATGTTACAAAAAGAAATACTTTCCCACTGAATACTTGGTGCTGCCATTTTGTTACAGATTCCATACAACAGGGAGTTACTATTTTATGAAATACCATATTGTATGTGTTTTTTGTATTTGTTTTCATACTGTCCTTGAATTGCCTGGCAATGACACCTTCCAGTAGAACAGGTTGTTCAAAGCCCCACAAGGTCTCAGGGCCAAACAACCTAGTCTTAAACACTTCCAAATTGGGACATTCATAGTTTCTCTGGGCAGCCTGTTCCAGTACATCACCACCTTCCCCCCAAAGAATTTCTCCCTAATATCTAGTATAAACCTGCTCTCTTCCAGTTTAAAGCCATTCCCCCTCATCCTATCACTCCTTTCCCTTGTCAAAACTCCCTTTCCTGCTTTCCTGTATGAGCCATCTTTAGGTTCTGGAAGGTGCAATAAGGTCTCCCCAGATCCTTCTCTTCTCCAGGCTGAACAACCCCAATACTCTCTGCTTGTCTTCATAGGAGAGGTGCTCCAGTCTTCTCTCTGATCATTTTCATGGCTCTCCTCTGGACTCACTCCAACAGGTCCATGACCTTATTTTGGAGACCCCCAAACTGAACACAATAATCCATGTGAGATCTCACCAGAGCAGAGCAGAAGGGCAGAATCACCCCCTCGACCTTGCTGGCCACGTTGCCTTTGAACCAGCCCAGGACAGAGCTGGTTTTCTACACTGTGAGTGAACATTGTTGGGTCATAAGAAGCCTCTGTGTATTCCTTCTGGGCTCCAGTCTTTGCTTCTACCCTCTGTAGGCTTCCTTTTTGTGCTTGAGTTTGATTTTGTGATTCCACTTTTAAATAATGTTCTAAATATTCTTTCTGTGGGTTGTCATAATACTCTTTCACCAAATGTTCTGATATATGTCTATCAAGGGCTACAATGTTGATTAAGTATAACTTTATAATTTATAATTTATGTTTCAGCTGACAACCTTTTTAAAATATCTTTATCCATAATCTATATTCATCATTTATGACCAGGAAAGGGAGCTGATTCTCTCCTGAAGTTGGCAGCATAATGATCAGTGCTAGATGAAGTTCAGTTCCACTGATCCCAGCTATGAGAAAGCCATATGATGGCATTGATGTAGAAAACAAAATGGAGCTGTGCAAGAATCCATCAGGCATATTTAATGAACCCATAATAACAAGAAGAACCTTGTTTTCTGCACATGATTACCTCACAGACCATATTTCATACAATATCTGACATTGAAGTAGAACTTCAAAAAGCACACATTTGTATATTCAGTCTTACATTCTGTTAGGAACAGCTGGAGGAAAAAATGCTGTAAGTGGAAGAAAAGAAATTATTCAACAACTTTATCATCAGATGATTAAGATAATTTGGCAAATTGTTTCAGAACAATTAAAATAATCATGAAAATCTGCTGATAAAAATGGAAAAATGTAAACCTTCAAAAGCAGACTAAGTCACTAAAGAGCAGCCTCTTCAGGCTATTTTCATGATTAGGATTGCTGTGTTCCACAGCAGCCCTCATACCACATCCAGTTTCAAATTCTGTGGTTCACATGAAAGGAAAAAACATAAAATAAGTAAATAATAAATTGTGTTCCATGTGGTTCTGCATTTCCCTATCCTGTGTCCTAACAGCCTGTAG
Source organism: Erpornis zantholeuca (assembly GCA_013400515.1). Lineage (NCBI taxonomy): Eukaryota > Metazoa > Chordata > Aves > Passeriformes > Timaliidae > Erpornis > Erpornis zantholeuca. The sequence continues at coordinate 40,802 of VZTN01014325.1, forward strand.
GAAATCTCAAAACCTGAGGTATTTGCTAGACCAGCAAGAAAATTCCATTTTGCTGAATTGTTACATCTGAATACAATCCTATAAATCAGCTAAACAGGTAAAGGGAAATATTGTCCCAAGGCAGACACACAGATGTGACAAAGAGAATGCAAAGCTAGTATAGTGGCTTTAGTCCTGGTCCTGTTTTCTGTCAGACACAAATCCCTGTTCACTGAAGAAGGAATTAGTACTCAATTACTTACTGTAGGTCACACAATTCTAATACAAGGTAAAAACTCACTTCATGTAAAATTATGTATCAGTTGAAATACCATATAGGCAGTTCAAACTGCTGAAGAGTTTATTCACATATTCACTTTATTCACATATGGTGTACATCTCCTGAAATCAACAGTATGACAGTGATGAATAATCTATAGTTGTTTGAGCAAACACAAAAAACTTGTTTGAGACCCTGGGTTCATCAAAAATTATCAGGCCAAAATCTTTTCTAATAAATCTTACCTTTGCATGCTATGTCAAGATAAAAATACTCACTGATAATCTTTATGTAAACAGTGACATTTTTATGTAATCATCAGAATGCGAAAAAAAAGTAAATAGAGAAGAGTAATCTTATCTAAAGAAACTCTTTCAGTATTCATTAATATATAAAAAACATCAATATTTATGATGAAGAAGAATTCAATTTTTTTATGCTAATCCTTTTTTCTTTTAAAGCACTCTCTTGTCAGCTTTTGTGAAGTCTACATGTCCCACCTTCCAACCCAAGTTTCCATGTACCTTCTGTTCAGAACAGCAGTTTGTTTGTCAGCTGTTTCAAAGAGGGGATTTGTACCCTCAAGTTTTCCACCTCCCCAGGAGAATAATCAGTGTTTTAGCAGATGTGATGTTATAGATATGTCTGCTGGCATGCTGCTAACCACACACATGTAAGAAATGGAAAGATGAGCAGTGTGTAATTTAACTAAACCACAGAAAAATGTTTTTAGCAGGTTATAACAGGTGCTGGATACTGGCCAGGCTCTCACAGCCTTCTTCCTTCTTTCCTTGAATTCCTAAGATCTTTCTCCTTCCTATGCTCGTTTCATGTATGTGATCAGATCACAGCATATGTTTCTTTTCTGCCTCCTTCATCACACAGACAGAGCTTTTGGAAGTTTTCCAAGAGGTCATGGACTTGTGGATATAACACAAACCTCCTCCTACATCCACCCTCTCTGTGTACAATTTATCTCAAAATAAATCTTCCAGTTCACAGGCCAGGAAGAATTGGTCATAGTTTTGATACTCTTCTAAGATGTACATTATATTGGGGTGATGGATGTTGTGGGGTCATGAAGGAGCACATGAGAATTAGTGAGAGTTCATCTTAACAGTCTTCAAAATACTGTGAATGTTATACTGCTTTTAAGGGTTTGTTTAATGGATGGTTTAAAAATTCCTTTTCTTCATCTAGTCTGCAATGCCCTAAATGTGTACCACTGCTAGAAGTTGTTTTCCAGACTGTTTCAGTCCATTTTGACTTCTAATCCAATTGCCCAGGCTCTTTGGGTACATGGGTACGTTCAGATGCAGTTAACACTGCTGCTGATTCGCAAAACAGGTTGCCAAGTTGCTTCTGATCAAATTGGAAATTCTCCTGTTAGATTTTCACCACCCTAAATCTTCCCACTTTCATGGAAGCTACATGTCTTAGAAGAGATGACATAGTCATGTCTGCTGATATACTGCTACTAGGCACATGTAAGAAATTGCATTCTGGACAATCGATTTTACACAAAGAGATGTATTAAATATTTCTGAAGTGTGGGGGTAGCTGGTCAGAATTCTTTGATCTTTTTCTTTCTTTCCTCAAATGCTACTGTCCCATCTATGCCCATTTTCCTTTCTGTGAAGCCTGTGGTCCCAGAGAGTAACAGAAATATGTCATGACACACATCTGTCTTCCGAGGGGCTATCCCAATTTAAATTGGAAGGAAACTGCAGGAAACTGCACCTAGTTTGATAATTTGGGTTCTATTTGCTTTGCAAGTGAAGGAGGAGAATTCAGTTAAGTCTGCTTTTATTCCATTTGGAATAACCACATAGTAATTTCATATGCTTAAGCAATCCATTTCAAATAACACCTTTAATTCAGAATAATTTTATTGAAAGTGCCTGTGTGGACAAGCTTAAGAACTCAATCGAGTATCTATTAAGAAAATTAAGGAAATCTGGAATGATAGATACACAGACAAAATTACATCCTTGAAGTTCATTCCATCATTGGAAACAAAAGACATGAAGAAAATTGCATATGCACATGTACATAGATAAACAGAGCTGCTCTTTACCCTAATGCAATGCATTGGCAGATTACAACAGGACACACCAGAATTCTCTTCATTTAAAAACACTGTGAAAAAGTAAAGCATCAGAGATGATGAGAGTGCTTTTATGTGGTCAAAAAGACGTGCTGACAAAATGAAGATTGCAGTTCAAAAAAAATATATATGGCAATTGCTTTGATATTGTTGTAATTGAGCTGGTCAGAATCTGAATCAGTCATGCCAACAGAGTCATGAACATCTCAAAAGAAGGTCCTGTGCACTTTGTAATACTTCTTGACCAAGGCTGAGGTCTGTTTTCTGGGGGCTCATTTGTGTGTTTTCACTTTCAAACAGCTGCTTATTTTTTTAGAATAAACAGGACACTTCATCAAGGAGAGGTTGCTTATGTGTAGATGAAATTGAGTAAGAAGGAAAGCTACACTGGAGTAGCAGGGCTACTTTGTTAGGCTGTAAGCATCTCCGATAGATTTCTTTACTCTGCCTAGTGCTGAGCAGTGATTTGAATGTTGGTTCTGTCACCTGAAATTTTTCCAAATTAGTCTTTCATCCAAAAGAAGCGACTTTATTTATATATAGGCTGTCAGATTTCTGTTTTCTTTGGAGCTGTGTTAAGCAGGAGAGAACTACAGCTTAAATTTCTTGTCTGTTGCACTTGAACCTGTTACCCCCACTGGGTATTTTTAATATGGACTTTGCACCCATATTCACATTTTGTTCAATGACAGACTTTGAAAGATGTGCCTTTTCACCTGATTTGGAAGAAAAAGCTTATGAAAGCTTTTCAGGGCTTATAATTTGAAGTAATTTTCTGCCCATCTGTAACCTAGAAATACCTAGATATGCCCCTAAAATAATGTATGACGTAGAAAAGATGAAAAGTTTTTATTAAGCCCAGATGAGTAAGCTTGCTTTCTTTCTTATCTCCTTTGTAGAGGATGAGCTTCTATATGTGTGTTAGACACTTTAAAACCCTGAGATGAGGGATATTCATGTGAAGAGTCTTCACATCCAGAGGTAATCCTTTGTGGAATTGTATCTTTAAACAGTAAAAGTAAATCCAGGCATTCCCAAATACATGAGGAAATAAGTTACAGGGAATTCAGGGAGCTGCTGAGTGGTTCTGTCAAAGCTGAAACAATGAGCTAGCAAGTAGATGTCCATGATATTTTGAGGAGGAGTGAGAAGGGTATGTGAGACTACAGATACTAAAGAGATTTTCTACTAATGTGTTTGCATTTGAAATATTAATACATTTTAAAAAATAAAATTAAATTTAAATGTTTGTTAGCCTAGACTATCTTTTCACTGTACAAGAGCTCCATGTTCAGACTTAATGTTATCCATTAAAGCTAAGTCAGCCCTACAAAAATCCTAAATACTCTAAAAGTTGAGTTGTCAGTGTCTCATATTGCTCATTCAAAACTACTCAGCAGTTGTGCCTTTCATCTCCCAAGCCTCCACTTTTCAGCACATTGCACAGTGCAGACAAAAACCGACAAATTCACACACACACATGAACAACCTTTCAACCTAAATGTTAATTGAATAAAATGACTGTGAGGAGCTGGTATGCACCAAATTTATCCCTCATTGAACTAATTCTACTTCATAAATAAAATTTATTCTTAAAGGGGGATAAAAATGACAAGGCCAGTAAACCCACATAATACCTTCAATTTAAACTCTCCTAATACCTAGCTGTTGCACAAAAGTCAATTAATCACCGTCAGACATATTTTCTCAAAATATTCCTCTTGGTAAATATATTTAAAGGATAACTGTGACTGACGTGATATATCAACAAATGGATGTGATTTTTCAAAAGTCGTGCTTGGAAGTGTTGTGGGAAAGAGGTTGATGAATAACATATATCAACATTTTATAATGAATGTTATGGAAAATTGGAGTGTAGAGATAAGACCTTTATTTCCTTCTTTCCTTCAATTATATTTTCAAATGGTATTTTACTCTTGTGAATAAATGTGTTGAAGAATCTATGCTCACATACCCAGTCCAGTGCAATAAATAAACAAATAAACTAAATTTTGCCCCAGATAAATGAAAGTAAGTATTTAAAATATTTTCCATTTAAGGAAGAACACTTTCAATTTAAGGTTTTATCACTGCAGCTCAGAATTAATTATATTATTTAATCCATATATTAATTAATATATTTAATCCATATATTAATTGTTCATAATGTTTTGGTGCACAAGGTCCAGGC
>VZTN01014325.1:45890-58506 GCA_013400515.1 Erpornis zantholeuca
CCTTATATCTAGTTTGAACATAGCCATTACCTCTTGTCTTACCAACACTCTTAGGCTGGAATGTAGATTCTATATAAAGTACCAGCCACCTTGCAAGTGGACTTGTAACAAAATTTTCCTGTGCCATTCAGTGGGTTCCTTCCTGCTTCAGAACCTCTTGGGTGTAGAACCTCCAGACAAGGGACATAGATATATTGTTATCTGCTAACGAGAAGCTTTGAGTATTCCCAGGGTTGTGAGAAGCAGTAACATGACTCAACAATTAGTCTCAGAAAAATACATGCAAACCTAGCTTTGCTTTGTTGGTGAGCTGTTTAAGAGATGATCCTAAAATCATCTGANATGTTTGATCTGAATTAAGTGTAGCCATTACAACCTTTTCCCTACATAGAAGATCTTAATACTAACAATAACATTAGTTTTAACTGTGAACATATAATAAAAGGCAAATGCCCCAACAAACAAATAAACACCCCAAACTTCTTCTCTAAATTATCTTTATCAAAATGTTTACTTAAAAAAAATAACGTGTCTCGTTTTTTTCGAAAGTTTCTGCTCAGTTCTAGTCACAAACTTATTTGACTAAGTTGTTATCTTCACTTTATAGATATTTCACTTGAATAGATACTATCCAAGTTCAGAAAGGCACAAAGACTAAACAGGGCATTGTGATCAATTATCATGATCATTCTCCTAAAGGAGGCTGAAGAATGGAAGAAGTGTATGCAATTATAGCTCAAACACCTGGAAACTTAGTTAAATGTGTTTTAACCCAACAGAGGTTTAACAGGACACAGGTTGCCTCCATTCGTGTGCAGAAAGAAGGAGGACTGGTGTTTCCAGCCCATCCAGATGTATCAAAGTTTTGAAAAATGCTCTGTTATCCTAATACTGTAGTTAATCCTAGGATACAATTCAGAAATCAAGGTGTTTTGGCTTTTTTTTTTATCCTCATTTGAGTTTTACTCATTTATAATCATATCCTTTTCACTTCAGAATTTTGTTTTAAAGTTAATAGAACTGTGTAGCATAAAACATCAGGACCCAAATTTTTCACCTTGTGTCTCCTTTGTGAGCTATGGAACTGCAACAGGAGCCAAATTTCTCACCTTGTGTCTCCTCTGTGAGCTATGGGATTGCATACAATTAGGAAACAGAATTGAAATACCTCCATGAACTCAGTATTGGTGTTCTAAAGTCCATTTTTCTCATCAGCATCTTTTATTTCTCATATTGGACTACAGCCCAGATACTCAAAGGTCTCTGAGTATGCAAAGTCCATTGATTTCACAGCAAATAGTTGCTTTCAATAACACTGAAATCTCTTTAAAAATATGGGCTTCATTCCTGCCAGAACCAAGTCTTTGCAGTTCAGCAAGGATCCCAGAGCTTAACAAACTTTGTAGCAGTTCTGCAGGATTTTGTAGTTTAAGCACAACAACCTTTAGCTTTCTCACAGCTCTTTCAGGAAGGGCTTTCCAGGTGTTCTCTCCTCAGTACCAGCTGGCTTACACTCCTGATTATTCTGATGCTACAGAGTAAAAACCACAATTCAGCCATTCTGAAAGAGTACTATTTTGATGCCAGCTCATAGAGTTTCAGTCACCTGAACCCACTTCCCTTTTCTGTTTTTCATGTGGAGTGTAGCAAAACTGAGTGTCTGTTTGGTCTCCAGACAATCAATATGCTCCAAGACTTTAATCTGGAATCCCTTCATAAAAATGACTTTAAGCTCCTCCACATTTCTCGCTTGACATCCTGGCTTCTGACCTATATTGCAATTGAGGCATCACAGCTTCACCAAAACCATTGTGTCACATCTAAGTTTTACATTTCATCAGCAATGGAGCTGTAAATTAAAAAGAATCGGTTCATTAGAGAAAATATTTGCATATTTATAGAGTTACTAAAGGAAGAACTGACAAAACAGTGGTGATGGGATGGACAAGATACCTTCCTGATGCTGCAAGGACCTGCATCCAGGATCTTTGTATCAGTAGATAAAACTATGGCCCACATGGCTCACTTAGCAGCATATTCCATCCCAGTTTGAGAAAGTGGGAAGCAAAGTCACATCCACCACATCCTCCTGTGCTGACAAGATGAATATCCTCCTGCTTGTTCTGTGTCCAGCCACAATCACCTGCCTCACCAAAGAAGCAGGAGCAGGTTACAGTGTCACATCCAGTCTTAGCTCAGTGCTGTGTGCATAGTGGTATCTTCTGTATTCTGAGGCAGAAAGCCTACATTTTCCCAAAAGTGACACTGCTCAATAATTAAGATGGATGAGGAGATCATGTTTCAGGTGAGTTTATTACTCACTTATCAAAGGAGAGATAGCAGAAGGTGGTTTTCAATGACAGGAGCATTCTGATGTGAAGATGTCTTTCTCCTTAAGGAACTTGCACTAAAACCTGCACATTAAAAGGAGTTGATGAGAGGGCAGCATGTAAGATATGTCCAGACACCATTCTCCCTCATGGACTCTTTATTTTGGTGTTTATTAACTTACCTGTTATATTAAAAACTCCATATTTTTCTTGGTTGTAAGTCGGAATTCTACTTAATCACCACCCAAGATTACCCCAGAGAATTTCCCTGGTGATGACAAGCAGCAGTTTGTCCAAAGGTGCAGATCACCCTAATGTAGATCATAACACATGAGAGATTTGGACTTAAGGCACATACAAAGAAAAACTTAAAAGCTATCAATAAGAACTGGTGGTGAATCAAATTCTCTTCGAAATCAGCAGTTTTGTGCTAAGTTCCACCATACTTTGATCAACTTCTTAAAAAAAAAAATCCCCAAACCAACATGATGTCTTAATATTTAAAATTGTTCTGACATTCCCTGGCTGATCATAAGGAACAGATTTATTGTAAAGTTATTGGATGTAAATAATAGAATCATAGAACCATAGAATCACTTAGGTTGGAAAAGATCTTTAAGATCATCAAGCCCAACCATTAACCCATGACTGCCAACTCATCACTGAACAATGTCCCCAAGTGCCACATCTACACATCTTTAAATACCTCCAGGGGTGGTGACTCCACCTGCCCTGGGCAGCCTTTTCCAATGCTTGACAACTCTTCCGGTAAAGAACTTTTTTCCTCTTATCTAATCTAAACCTTCCCTGACAGAACTTAAGGCCATTTACTCATGTCCTACAACTTGTTACTTGGAAGAAGAGACCAACCCCCACCTCACTACATTCACCTTTCAGGTCATTGTATAGAGCTATAAGGTCTCTCCTGAGCCTCCTTTCCTCCAGGCTAAAACAGTTCCCTCCTCATAAAGAGTTTTCATCGATCATCAGCATATCTTATATGTTTTTTTCACATGGAACATTACAGACTAGTTGTCCGTGGATAAAATAAGACCTGGACTCACTTTTTGGCTCTGTTCTTTGCTTCCTAGACAGATCTTTTGATTATTCTATATCTTAACATTCCATTTCATGAAACAGGATAATCAATGGTGATAATTCTGAGATAGGTTTGTTAAAGTGCTATGACAATCTGCTTGGTGCTGTTTAATTGCTGGGGAAATCTGCTCTAAAAAATCACTATAGATGTCTTTAAACATCCTACATACATAATTTATTTCATTTTATAGCATGAAAAAAACCTAGCAGCAGTTATGACTTTCTAGTGAGGATGAAATTACTAAACTGAATCATGTGCTAAATTCTCCTTGATAAACAATTTGGTGAGACTTTCAGTTTTCTGGCAAACATAAATAGTATTTTCCTGGCTTGTATTGCCTTCTGAAAAGTAGGGAATGAAATAGACCAGAGTACCTGGTGACATGGGTAGAATGCCAAGTATCTTGCTAGTGTGTGTGTATGTATACAAATGGAACACTCTGAAGCCATGTTTCAGAATTTTGGCTAAGAAATGCTGAGCAAATAAAAATTCAGCTGGAAATTAAGCCCCACACAGCCACTCGTGCCCATCCCCTCAAATGAGAGAGACAAAAGGCAGAGATTAAATGTTGAGATAACAATTTACTGGAAACAGCAATGAGATAAGAAAATGGACAATAACAGCAACAAAGTTCATAAAAAATTGTATTAAAAAAGGTTTTATGGGTAAAATATTCACCTAAGCAGTGTGACCACAGCCAGTGCCATGAGACAAAGAATAAAATGCCCCCCCCAAACCCCTCTGGGTGCATGTCCTCTACCCCAAGCCCAAGACAATATAAAAAACCTGTGGTGGACAGACCATCTGCATCCACACTATTCCTCCAAGCCTGAGACAATGAAAAACAACAATAGACAAACCCTCTGATGGGGTCTGGACTCTGATCATGACACTGGTCCAAGAAAAAAAACTTAAATTCTTGGTTCAGAGGCATACTTGAGTTACCCATTTAAACTGTTTTTTTCCTAAAATTTCTACAGTGGAATATATAGATGAGAGTTCCCAGACAAACAATGGTCAGTGTAGTTTCAGATTGCTTGATGTTCATTAAAAACATTATCAACAGTGGATATGGGACATCATAGTCTTCCATGCCAGCTTGTTCTCTGTTTCAGTACTACTGGTACTGAAAGACATAGTACCAGCATAAGTAAAGTAGAACTGGTCTCTGAACACAAGTTTTCCCTGTTTCAAATCCTCTGCATCTTCTGAGATCCACATAGTTCCTAAGCAAATAAAACCTTTGTTTATTTAGAACTTGGTCCAAGTTTACCACAGGGATTTTGAATATTGGATAAACTTCAGGTTTGTAACAAAAGGAAAGGTCAGTATCTTTCACACTCCATGTAAAATCTATGTATTAGCAGGGATAGTTTATAAAACTGGAGAACTAGGAATAATGCAAAATGCATAATCACTGCCCATATGATTTCAAAATCGTGTTTTCTGACAAATTTCAACTGGAGACTGATTCTGCTATCAGTTAGTCCCACATATATCTATGCATGGACCTATATGTGTCTTCCTAATTGAGAACAAATAGCTCAGTATCAACAGGCGTGTTTCAGTCCCTGCAAAGCTGGGAACCACAATCCTCCATTTGTTTCCAGTCTGTCCTAGTTATTTTTAATATCTATTTTTGTAATATCTAAGTGAGAAAAAAATATCCATGTTTAAAGCTTTCTAAGTCTGGAAAAATGCTACTACTGATTCAGTCTCTGAGGCTTAAGCTTATGTAGTGTTACATTGTGTAAATCTCCTATCTTCATTGTGTTGTGCTTTATCCATGTAAATCTTTTCATCATCCCCCTCTCACAGATAAGTAGTTGCTGCATCCAAAGCCAATATTAATATAAATATAAACAATTGCAGTGTGCTTAGGTCTGTCACGTCTCCCTACATACCCCTTTTGGGACCATTTTCTAAATCTTTCTGGCCAAGTGCTGTGGACATCTTGCTTATGAAATGTTACCTCATTCCATTGTTTTAGGGAATTTGCTTGATCTGTGCAGCTGAAAGGGTATTATGAATGGAATGTATGAGAGGGACAAGCATGTTTTTGAGAGGGACAAGCTAATTTCTTGAGATGCACATGGGTTTATGTAGACAACTATCGAGAAGATTCCCACAGATCACTTGTGGAATCAAAGTGCTCTTTTTTTACATACCTCTTGCTTCCTGGACAGTTCTGGCCCAACAGACGTAAAAGTTGTCCTGACAATTGCACACCTCCTTCCTCTCCCAGTTGCTCCCTGAGAGTCCTTGTGTCCCATCAGGGTCCTTCAGTCACTGGCTTTGCATGAGCCATCGCACATGGTTAAAGCACCTCCTTGAACAGTCAACCATTTATTGTATGCTGAATGTCCATTATTATCACCAGAAATTCTACCTGCTGAGCCTATCTAGCCCAATAGATTGTTTTATTGTTAATTTTTTTCCTTCCGTTTAGTTTGCAAATAGTTTGCAAAGAAGAAGCCAGCTCCTTTTTTCATGGTCTGAAGAATGTGTTGCCTGCATCCCTGTCAGTGGCAAAATGGATGGTGTAGTATGTCCATGTGTGGGTTAAGATCTATTCTAAAATCATACTAAAAATGGTCCTGTCCTTCTTAGTTAACTCAATACTCTGGTGGATCTAGAAACATCATATTGTGTTGGCCATACAGCCTTCTTGTGTGCTATTAGCAAACAGTGTCAGCCAGATAAGGTGCCCACACTCAGGACAAACATTATTGTTGTGGGGGTGGGAGTGTTAGGTGCCACAATCTTCCAAAAGCATTTCCACAGGGAAGAGCCAGCACACACACACACCAGATAGCTCCAAATAAGATTGATGGTAAAGAGCCAGGAAGGATCTTCATTCAGGGTTCTATGGAGAGGTTTGTTACACCCCTGCATGTGAAGGGGTCCAGGAACAAAGAACCCAGAACAATGGAGGGCCCAGGTGTAAGTATGGGGTCGGTAGCAGCGGAGAGAGCATCGGGGACCAACGATCTGGGGACACAGGGGTGGGACACAGGCAGGACCAGGGTATGGGAGCCAGTGGGGAAATAGAGAGGGAGTGGTAAAGGAGCAAGGGCCAAGCGGGGAGCAGGGAAGAGAGAACATTCTGGAGCAGGAACACATGGTGGAAAGGGGCAGGGGGGTCAATGGGCCAACCAGGGAAGCAGAACTGGGCTACCTGACCATAACAGAACAGGGTATCCTAGGAGAAGCCTTTTTTGTCTCCCTAACTTAGGGAGAGTTTCCCTCCTCAGGGCCCAGCCTCCCAGGGGGCTCCCTCTGTCTCTGCCTTGGTAGGCCCAACAAGGGCCTACAATTAGGTCATCACAGCACTGACAAAATGTTTATTTCTGGTAAATTAAGAGGAAGTGTTCCCCATCTAGGAGGAATTATTCTTTCTATATGATACATCTATGGAATATTACCCCCACCTTTGCTATTTGAACACACAGTTTATATTTATATGAATGCATTAGTAGATTAAAACCGTACACTGGCACTGAAATCTGTCAGCATAGAACATCCTGTTTTCATGTTGTTAAACTTTTAGTCTTCAAAACACCCACACACAGGCTGCTTGTATTACCTCCCAGGACTGTGCCCTGAGAATGCAATTTGGTCTGGGTCAAACTGCCCTAGGTGTCAAAGCTGGTACATAAAGGAAGGTGCCCTGATACTCTTTCAGTGATGAGAGGTATAGGTATAGAAGGATTTTGTGCAGAGGAGAACAATTGCCAACTCTAGGCAGTAGATTTTTTGCTGTATTTTAAAGCTTCTAAAACAGACTGTTGTAATTTATTGACGAACACTGACTTCGCTATATCACTGCAAATTAAAGCAACCTCGGTGAAAGCTAGCTTTGAAAAGCCATGATAAGGAAGAATTTACTTAAAATTGTCACAATCACTCTAGTAGATATGTAAAACATAGACACAATCTGTTTGTACTCTTGTCATGTTGTTTGACATGGTGCCCAGTACTATATCATGGCAATAGTTTTTGTTCTGTGTAGTGCAGAGACAAATGCAGTTCTGATTTCAAGCATTTCACTATTGCTAAGAATTTAAAAGGAACTTCAGGAAAGTCATTGCCAATTTCTCACTGACCATGTGTTTTGTAGATTCTAAAACAAATTCATTCTCACACTGCCTGAATATTTTTCTTCCTGAATGCAAGTAAATTTCTGGTCCACCTTATTTACATTGAAAGAGGTCTCATGTCTCAAGAGAAACAGAAATAAATTTATCTGAATTAAAACAGCATTTGATGGCTACACTTCTAATAGCACTTTAATCTAATTAATTCACTATGGGAGTACTGTTTTATATACATTGGCTCTACATACAAGTGCTGTAAAATTAGTGCATCAAACAGTGCCAGGGAATATTTCTAGATAAGGAAATATAATTGTTCACACTATTAAAATGCATCCTGTGATGCTGTTGAACTGTGACAGCTAGCAGTCTCCCCAAAACTGCTGGGAATGGTTTGGGACATGATAGGCCAGGAATCATTCCCTGAATACAATTTGCATGTAGCCATGTGGTTTTGGAGACTAAGATAATTTTTAGCATTAGTCAAAGGCATTGCCTGCCAGCTGGCCTTAGAACCAGAGAATAGCCCTGGCAGATCTAGCAAAGGGATGGACAGGGAGAGCTGTACACCCACTTCTAGCTGTGTGACCCAATGCCAGCATCACTCTGTGCTGGAATTAGTGGGATGGGAAAGAGGGGATGATCTACCTCTTTTCTCATTTCCCTGTTTTCTGGTGAAACTGGGTTTGAATTTGATAAAGCACTGCTTGTACCTCACCTGCACACTTGGCCACATCTTCTTGGCAGTGTCTTCTACTACAATATTTCTTGCTCTTTTTTCTGAGGAGACTATTTGGAGTTTTCTTCCTTTTCATTCCCTTTTATTTACTTTGAAATGCAAGTCAATGTAGGGTCAGTAATGAGGATAAAAAGCTGGGGTATGGAGAGGAAATATTTAGTGAAATTAAGTTCAAATAAGGTAAATCCAAAGAAGCACCACATATTTATGTCAGTGCAGCGATGTTAACAACTCACTGCTTACATACCAAGGAAGGATACTCCTCCTTATCCCATACCTAGTATTCTGTGTCTCTGTCATGTCTTGAAATACCACTCTTCTTTCTAAGTGTAAACCACTTTTTATGGTCCTTCTGGAGCTACCGAGAAGTACTTCAACCCAACCAAGAGAGAAGGAACCTTGCCAGCACTAATTAATCACCCCAGCAGAAATTGTTTTCAGATTATGACACTGCCTTTGTTAATAGCATTTAGAAATATCTGTCTGGAATTACTGTCAGCATGCTAATTTTTGACAAATTACCACAGGATCTTGGTCAGCCTACTGTCACAGCTGGATCTTATTGCGAAGGCAGTGACTCGCTCAAGTCTGGTTTAACAGTGTCAGATTCACCCACTGACACACAAAGAAGGCTCTGTTGGTCACAGTAAAAGGAATAGAGCTGAGAGATGAAGCGTCCTCAGTACTAGCAACTACAGTGATGCAGAAGGCAAAACAGATTCTTAAAACGTTGCAATTCTGACTGGAATTAGCCAGTTGCTTGTTTCGTCAATTTTATGACATTGCTTTATATTGAGTATGCATATGAATATGAATATGAGGATTACAGAGGTGAATGCTATCTTCATTGCAATAAATATTCTAATCTCATATCAGAAGTTTTCTCTTATTACTTTTTTCAAATGCCCTGTCCAATATGTAATTTAAAAGTATAAAATTTATGTTATGTTAGTGTATGATCTTGGGTCAGATGACATGTATTGCAACTTCCTCATTAACTCTTAAGGTAGAGGATCTGATTCCATGGAATTATTTGGTTATGTTCGTAGAAAAAGATTGTTGCAAATTTTATATAAATAATATTTAACAGATGAAGAGATAGTTGGAAAAAAAACCCCCAAAATACTCCAAAATATGCAGTTTTTAAGTGCAAAGAAAGCATAGACAACATGGGTGAGAGGAACATACTGTTAAGTTAAAAGGTAGGAAAAAATTCTCAAGCTTTTATTAAAGACATCTAACCCTGATCACCTATCTCTCAGACCAATTAATTTAGGAAATTACATTACAGAATCTCTGAAACTCATGAATTTCCAGCTGAAAATAGTTTTACTGTCTTCCCTCTTGATCCTTTCTGTACAGATATTTCAGGACTTCAAAATTAACAAATTAGGTCCTGATATTTTAGAAGCTTTTAAAAGTGTGAGGTACTGCATTACCTGGAATTAGGGAAATAAATTACCTTTTTAATTTCTCTCAGGGTAATTTAATGTGAATATGTTAGATTGAATGGCAGAAAATGAGCAGCCCTTCATTTCATCGGGGGTAGATATACCATCAAGCTCTGCCAGACGCCCATGGTCTAACCACAGAAACATAGGAATCTATGATTCCTCTTGATCAGTTGTCCTCAAGATACATCAAATAAATATCATGAACTAAAAGAAAGGAGCACAGGTTTTGTTGGTGCAAGGAGCAACTACAGCAAGGCAAGAAAAGGAGAAAGAAGTGAACAGCTTCTTATCCTGCTGCTCACTGCTGAGTGTTTCACAGACATGATGGTGGTATGGAATCTTGAAAGGGAAAAAATAAGCTTGTAGGACACAGATTTTTATAAAGGGGTTTCGCTGTAGGTTTTAAAATGTTTCTTTTTTTTTTTTAAACTCAAACTATTTTTTTAAAATCAAATTCTGTAAATTGTGTCATCGTTAGTGTGATGCACACACTCTAAGTACTGTTCTGTTCCTTGTGCTGTCAGCTAAACCACCATTAATTCAAACATTCTTCAAAAGGCATGGCACTGATGGTGTGCAGTTATCCTACATCCACACAACTGTAGTAGTACTGAATCACAGGCAGCAAAGTGAATGGGTAACATGGGACGTGTTTTGAGGATCTATTTCAACCTTCTAATGGCTCAAGAGTTCCTTTATTTTCCTCTCATTTATAGTAAACTAATTAGGAAGAAGTTCCCTGACTCGTCCTTGGTTACACTGGTGAATGGCTCATTTAAGCAGAGTCAAGCCTCCCGGGTTGGATTTTTTCATGCATACAGAGACTTAGTGCCTCAAATACTGTGCAAATGTCATGCATATAAACATAAAAATGTATGTACAGACACACTTGAGTGTACATATATCAAATATATCTTGGAGTTCACTACCAAGAATTTTTGTCTAGAGGAGTCTGCACATACCAAAGTCTGTATGCCCATACAGACTCTGCAATAAAAATGCAATTAAAATTTTATGAATATTTTCATCTTAGGTATACTGAAGTGATAAAGCACAAAATTTGATCTGAGTCATAAACCCAGGAAAATAGCCTTTCTACTGCTGTGGAAAACTCCCATTTGAAATCAGAAACACCAAGATGCCCATTAAGGATAGAATGTATGTCATTGCAAAGAAGTAAATTGCTCTCCATGCTTCAGCATCCTTCTGTAATGGAGGAGCAGGTTATACCCTCTCTGTCAACCACCTTGTTAAGAAAGAAACTGTGTTTGTGGAACAAATATCTCCTTTCATCCATCTTTTTTTCTGATCATGAAAGTGTCATTGGTATTTGAATCCAGGTAGGCAGAATCATCCCATCTATTTTTCCTTGCAGAGACTCTGGAAACACAAAATAATCAAAAAATGTCTTGAAAAAATTAAAAATAACGTAAGAGTAAATAACGCACTGTAAGACAGTGCATTATGTCTACTCATTGTTCTTTCCATCTGTTTTTCAGAGAATATGTTTTCTCACCCTTTCTATCAGTCGAGAGCAACAAACTAAGGACAAAGAAGGAGTTGCTCAAGAGGCACATGTTGTTTGTCATAGTTATTGACAAGCAAGGAAGGTTAAAACTTAGATCTCACTGAATGACTGGGTGAGATGGCTCACGTGCACCAGGCACAGAGAAAACAGAATTAATTCCTCCCTGCTGGATTCCCCTTCCAGCTGCAGTCATCTCTGCTTTTCCACTGACATGTTTATTCCAGCCTGCTGCTGTCAAGGGCAGAGTCAGCTGCCATCAAATAGGTTTCCTGTGTTTTGAGGACAGGGCTGAGGACCACACCCCAACTCCTGGAGCTGTTTCTGGAGAGCAGGAAAGTGTTCCTGAATAGCCAGCCTGTGTTGAATTAGCATTGGTGTCCTGATCCACATGAACCATTCTGACAAAGCACAGGTCTCTGGTGAATCACGAATCATATCAGATTAATAACTCAATTTAAAAAAAAATTAAGACTATTTATCTTCCCTGCTGTCCCCTCACCTCAGCCCTTCCAAAGCAGATCTGTACGCTGTCACCAGAATGCAGAACATATCAGCTGTCATGGTGTAGGTAAGAAAGAAAGCCAGCTTGCTTTTTTGTTGCAATGAATTAGGTATGCTTTCATGGTTTATTACTGTGTCTCATTTTAGAACTAATAAAATCTTGCAGAGGAATGGCAGTTTCTCCTAATGAGCCAAATGGATGGCTAGTCACTGCTGGAAAATACCTGAAAACACCATGTAGGAGTTTATGAACAACCTGTTGATGTCCCCCTTGATCAGGGACCAGAGTTCAGAGAAGATTGCCCAGATGGTAAAAAGGATAAAACAGGCTATTCATGCCTGTTTGAAAGGTGTGGAAAGCACTACTTCCAAACAAAAGGCTTTACCTCACTTGATCAAGATGACGTTGAGAGATGTTGATTTTTTGTTTCCTTTTACAGGTGATACATGTGAAGTGGAAAGCACCAGGTAATGAAGAAACTCGAACAAATTGCTTTCTTTTTCAGCTCATGTGCTGATGTCAGCCCCAGACAATGAAACAAGTGGATTCTGATGAAGAAAGCAAAAGTGTTGATCCTAATTAGAACAGACAAAGGCATTTTTCATCCTGAATGCCTTGTTTAAAGGTTGACTCTTGGCAGGCAGCATGATTGCTCCATGCACTAACGGCACTGTTGGCCAGAGTGTCCATCACATGGAGAATGTGCAGCAAGTTCAGAACCAGAATTCATGCCTGAAACTGAAATGCCTGCCAGAAGCAGGTAGGCCATTCTCTTCAAATGATGACAGAATAATTACCTCCCGGTGGATGGCTAAAGTCTGCTGGCAGACCTTTCAGGGGTTCTGCAGGTATTGCTTAACTGCCTGATTA
>VZTN01014326.1:7913-21511 GCA_013400515.1 Erpornis zantholeuca
ACTCCAACTTGCATAATTACTGAAGCCCAGCAATAGGAATGAAAAGTTTTTATATTTCTGTTGCACCAACTTAGCAGATTTTAGTGTTGTAGAAAACTTCAGTGCATACTTCTTTGGACTTGGAATACATGCACGGATTTAGTCCTTCCAAGGTACAGTAATTAAAACAATATATTCTCCTCAGGATGATATCTAAACTACCTACACAAAGCACAGAGAAATGCATATATTTTTGTGCTTTTGAGTAAGCATATACATGTGATAAAATGAACAGTAGCATATTCTAACCATAACACATACAGATTACAATACATATGCTTATTTTATAATTGTCTATTATAATCGCTTGAAGCCATACAGAAAAGAGTTTCCATTAATAAAGCCACCACTTATTCTTTTTCCTGTTAATTAATTATTAATAAAAAGGAGTAAATAAAAAACTTTGGTTTTTATTTAACTAGTCCTGTTTACTAGGTAAGTAAACACAAGCTTGTACAGGAAAACTACTTTAAGCAATGCATTTTAGAAATGTCTGTAAGTGACCTAAAATTAGTTTCCAAATCCAAAAGTATTTAGCTTCAACCTGTCTATAAAAGACTAGGACCAAGAGTCTGCTTTTAAAGGGTTTCTAATACTTTTCCTTTTCCAATAAGGTAATATGAGATTAAATTAATACTTAGAATCTCAGGACTGTGAATATTATGCTTTTAAGTAGAAGGAGGGAACAGTCATTTGGCATTTTTCAGCTAGAAAATGGTGGATACTTACAGGTTGGTAAAACAGAGATGTTGGACTGGTGACTGAAATTAGTTGGTGTATATTAAATACCTGTTACTTTTCAAGGTGAACAACATTTTCTACATTGATCTATCTTACAAGATCGTTGGTACAAATACATTCTGTGGAAGAAATTATGTTGGTGCCTTGCTACACTTGGTTTGCACCAGAGAAATTGCTCTAAATGTTTAAACTATAGCCAGAATAAAATCTTCATTCCTTTAAATCTCTGGGAATAAATACACTATTGTGAAGAAAAAACTTGAAGCACCTTCTCCTTTAGCCCTTCTGTTTTAAACTTCATTTGATGCTGTAGCTTCTACTCATTATTTTGGCAGTCCAAATAACTACTCAGATGAAAAAGATAATGATAGCAGTAATACCTAATGCATAACAGGTAACACATATAATGGAATAATTAGGGATTAGCACACAATCCCTTAATATTTGCAGCCTGATCCTGTAAGAGCATGCCAAACTCACACTTCATCTCCATTTTCCTGATATCACTCAATTTTTACCTTTAGGCCTCCATCTGCATTCATTTCCTATAGTTCTACACCATTAAGTCGATGATCCTGAAATAGCCAGTTCCATTTGTCAGGCTTCTGTTCTGGTCCCAGGCTAATGTTTCTCATGCCCTTCGTCCTCCTGTGTCTCCAGTGAAGTTTATAATTCTGTATTTTACACTGGTCCAGAATGAGACAAGTGAATAAACAGTAAAATGTAACTGGTTCTGAGCACTAAATTAGACTTCTTGCTTTATCGTCCTTTCTGGACCAGGATGGGAGGTTTGCTCATCCCAGCCAGAATTTTGCTTACAGAAGATTCTCATTTATTTTTGTAGCATATTACATATTGTTTTTATTTTTAGCTGATATGTGAAGCATTCAACCTGAGGGAACTAAGCATTGCATTGTTTAATATAAAATTTTGAGGCTCTGAAATAAAATGTAATCCAGGAACCTTAGGACTCTGGGAACACTGGGATTACATTTTATTTTGAGAACAAAGATGGGAAGAACACTGGAGAAGTGGGAAGTTGCTGCTCTTTCCCTTCTGAAATGGATCCAGAGGAAGCACTGCTGCTGCTGCTGTGTTTTTGTACAATAACTCATTGGCTGAGTATTTCCCCAGGATGCAGAATTTAATTACCACTTATCTTTGAGAAGATTCACAGTCAATTCTTCACCTGTAGCAGGACTTTTTAAGCTGCAGCTAATTCCAGGCTCTGAGGAAAAGAACTGTTCTCCCTGGGAGTTCTGGAGTCTCAGGGAAACTCCTCAGACAGCTACAATTTATATTACCAAGTGATCTGTGAGCAAGAGAAAGGAAAGTCCCAGGTTCTGCTCCCTCCCTGGTTTGGACTCAGTCACTGGATAAAATATACAAACAACATCTCAGACAATAGGTACCCATGGGAGAGAGTTTCCAAATCTCTAATCTTCAGCTACCCTTCGGTACGATGCCTGGTTTTACTTAGGATATAGATACTGGTCCTTTAGAAGAAAAATAAGTTTTGACTTTTCTGTTGCCATGTAATTTGTCCTTTAGCCAGCATGCTGGGGAGGTACCTGCAGCTAATGAAACGCTTACGTGGAACTATCTCTTCAAAACCAGCTCCCTGGGCACCTTTGAGCTGGTAGACTGAGGAGCAGCCTGGTATGACAGCAATGAATTTGCACTATGCTGCTTCACTGATCTACCCTTTGTAGAACACTTCTCTAGGGCTCTCTTAAAAGCCATCACACGTGTTTCTGCATCTCCATTACATCCCGAATGATATGCTGCAAATCGGCCGTGCTGCGGCACATCCGATTAAAGGAGTAATTCAAAATGTGGAGACTTAAATGTGAATTCATTGTCTGAGTTTCTGGGAAGACTCTGACACACCTGAAATGTATCATTCAATTATAATTACTTTATTAGCCACATTAGCTTTCATTTGAATTAGTTCTGGAAAAGGAAAGGGAGAAAAATTATTTGTTAAAATTGTCCTTTTTCTTGTCCTGGAGAATGAAGGGAAAGATTTACATGGGTAGATTTTTTTTTTTCTAAATTTGATTTTTCATCCATTTATAATGACATTATAGGAGTTATTCAATGCAGTTATTTAGGGATAGTAAAATATACATTCTCCAACTGTGCCTGTATGAGCAATAACAACTCCCAGGAATGTAAACATAATGTTAACTACTGTGAATTCATAGATAATTTGTTATAAATCAGAACTAATTGCATGTTCCTGGTGTGCCAGTGGCCTTGTGAGTTTTTAAAAATCCTGCTAGCTTCCGAGAGTTAAACTCACAAGGAAACCAGTCCGAGCAAGACTTATTCTGAGAGCAGATATCTTTACACAGCTCCCCTTCAAATGGATGCCAGCACAGAAGCAGAGCAGCTGCCAGGGAATGAGGAGCTGATTGTGGGAGCGTGTTCCCAGTTAAAGAGGGAATGCTGTCCTTCAGCACCCAGTCCCTCAGCACCCACGTGAAATACATTATTTGATCTTAAAGCAAGTTAAGGATCATGGGGAGTTTCATGGCTCCGGAATCAAAATTGGTGACACAAATGGTATGCCATCAGATGTTTATCAGATCATTTTAAATCCTTCCTTTAGGCCAGGATACAGATGCACAATTAATGTATCACTAGGGCAGAACACAAAGAAGAGAGCAGTCCCACAGGTGGTCGTGTGCTTTAATATAGGTCTCGCTTTCCTAAGCTCCTCAGCTTCAGTTACATTTGCTAGGGCTGCATTAGATGAGCAAGCTGTTGCTTCTTTTACCCCAACTGCTGGTGCTGCTGTTCTGCAGCCAGATTTTGACAGTGTCAGTTTAGAATATCCTGGGAAAACAACGTGTTACACTGTGACTCGTGTGTTGATTAAGCCCTATTGTGTGAAACGCATAATTTACACTAGCTGTGCTCCCTCTTTTCTATTCTATTTTGCAAAAGTATAAAATGCTAAAGGACTAATGTCAGTGCTTTGGTTTTACAACTCTGAAGGCATTAATCCTACAGCAGTGATGAATGGTGCATTCAATTCGGTTCATTCTAATTTACACCAGTTTAACTAGGATGAGAGTTTGGAATATATTTTATAGTTGTTAGTACACTATTTGCAAGAAAAAAACAGTTTATAGGTATATTTATTCAGATGAGCATGGCTTACTGATGGCTGTAATATAGATCATAGTCTAATTCTTGCCAAGATAATATTCTAGTCTCAGATTAAAGTATGAAAAAATATTGATGAGGTTTATTGTTTCCAAAGGACAAAATGGCATCTTACAGCAATCCTTTGGTAAGACAGGATCTTAAAAATTGTGAAAAGTTAGAAAAAGAATAGAATTGTGCATGCATAAAGAAGAAACATTATCCATTTTATAAGGAGTGAGATCTCTCTTTTTTGTTTACCAAAAACAGTCTGAAGTAATTAAAATGCAGATCAAAAATGGAAGCCAGGTGTGAAGTGACATATATGTCATGTGTGTATTATATGTGCACTTAAGACTGTCAGATTTGGAATCATAAGGACCGACAGGGAGCATTTGGAAATATTGCAAAACTATTAAAAGTTAAAAAAATTATTAAAAACTATCAATTTCCTACCAAAATACTGGCAACAAAACAAAAAATAATAACTAAACCAGTAACTTCACAGAAAACATGATAATATTGCTCCAGCAAAAGCATCCTTATCTAGGAGGTTACTAACATTTGTGTCAGCTGAGGCAGAGAGGTTAAATGTGTCAAAATGTTTTTAAATGTGACAGGGGGTGTTGTTTTCAGTTTCGTTGGGGTTTTTATGTTTGTTTGTTTGTTGGAAAACAAAGTTTGTTCTCTTCAGCTTATTGGTAGGTATGACCACATTGAAACTTCTTGAGCTCAGAGTTAAGAAAACCCAAAGGTTGGGCTAGATTTAGATTTAGTGAGCTATGTGTTAGAAGAAAAGCTATTTCTGGCATGATGTCTTAGACTTGTAAATATGTCCTTGTAAAAAATAGGGCTGCTGTTCATGTTATCATTTTTCTTTGTGCAATCTGGCCACGTAAATCTCCTTTAACAGAATGCTTTTCTGGATTGGATCCCAGAGCATAAAAGACACTAAGGGAACAGCAATAATCACAGTGACGCCTCACAGCAGTAACGGAAACACTTCTATCAGCAGCAACAGGATAAGTTGGGAAAAAATGAGATGTTATTAGTGCAATTGAGAGTATATATCATCAGAGCCATCTTTTATTCCTCTTAGCCACATCACTGCAAGAAGAGGACATATTTTTCATGCTCTAATAAAATTAGATTCACATCCTGGAGAGGGGATAAGGGGAGGATACTCTTATAATGGAAAACCCAAATGCATCAGTAAAACGTTGCTGAAGTATTAAAAACAGTTAATGGTCCGGATTACAGTTCTTCTGAATTTCTTCATCGAGCCAAACTAGCTGCTTTCTCATGCCCTTGAGAAACCTTGCAGTTTCCCAGAGCACAGCATTCCTTTTAAGGAGAAAAGATCACAGCCGAAATAGGTGAGCAAAGCTCTGGTTACACATAGCAGAAACACGCTGTTGCAGGTTTTCTAAATCCTCAGCCTCAGCTCTTCTGGCTGTGAGTGCCCTTAGCAGCCCCTCCTTGTGCCTCGCCCCGCAGTGTCCCTGGGCCCAACACAGCCATTCCAGCTCAGGGTGAAACCCTTCAGCCTCTCTGCTGCTGCATCTGCTGCTGCCCCTGACCAGGCTGGGGGGACCCAGGACCTGCGTCATAGTGATGCCTTAGGTTTTAACTTTTATATTTTTCAAATCCCGTACTGCCAGTGTAACTCTGAAGTTTCCTGTAGCTTGTTAAGTGCTGTTCTCTATGCTTAGACATAACAAAGCCTCTAACTTGCTCTCCAAGGACATCCAGACCAAGAACTGTAAACCATCATCTTGGGGAGAGGGGCAAGCTTGGGGAAATTCCATCATTGGCTGGGTTCTGGTTGGTGAATTGATGCTGATAGAAAAGTGTAAAGAACTCGTGAGCTGTCATTGTCCATGTTTGGAGGCACTGAGGCAGGAGCCTCTGGAGCCCAGAGTGTACCTCTGAAGGCCTTTCAGATAAATTCCTCCTTTATTCCTTTATTTCTGTCTGGTCTCTGTTTCTAGGTAGCCAGTTTAAGGCATCAATGGCTCGCTGGGCCTGTGGCCACTTCCTGTCCCCTCTCTGCTCTTTGTTCAGACTGTTCAGGCCCTGCAGGACTCTGCTCACTGTGCTCAGAGCCTGCAGGGCTGTTCCCAGGTGGAGAGAGCAGAGCCAGCGCTCATGCCAGCCTGGCTGGGCCCCTGCTCGTGGAGCAGCCCCACTCGTGCTGTGCCATTGATGCCTTAGGTTTTGACTTTTATATTTTTCAAATCCTGTACTGCTAGTGTAACTCTGAAGTTTCCTGTAGCTCATTAGCTGCTGCTCTCTTACACTAAGGTAGACATAACAAAGCCTCTCCAGCTTGCTCTCCTAGGACACCCAGACTATACTAGGCCCAAGAGTGTAAACCTTCAGCCTGGGGCAGGGGGGGAAGCTTGGGGAAATTACGTAATTAGCTAAAGTTTTAATTTGCGAATTTATGCTGATATGCAAATGGACCAAACCTATAAAGGTGTGAAGAACTTGTGACCTATCGTCCATCTTGGGATCCACTGAGGCAGGAGCCTCTGGACCCCTGGGCTGCAGCTTTGAAGGCCTTTCAAATAAATACCTCCTTTATTCCCTTATTCCTGTCTAGCCTCTGTTTCTAGGTATCCATTTAAGGCATCACCATGATTATGAAGAACCTCAAAGAGCAACAAAACTAGGTTGCTTTTCAAATATTATAAGAAGACTTTACCTTCCCTCTTTTTTCTCCTTCTGTGGTGGCTTCAGTCAGTGGAAAATAAAGCATTCTAAATGTTCCTGAAAATCCCATGTTAAATAACTGTCTCCTTCTGGAGGAGGGCAGCTAATAATCTCTGGCTACTTCAGGATGAGAATAATTAGTTATCTATTGTCAATGGTTTGCCTTTTTTGCCTTTCAGCAGGACATCCTGTAGTCTTTGAGTTTTTTATTGTGACATTCCATAAAGAGTCCATACAAAGTAGAAACTGATACAGACATAGGGAAAGTAATTTAATAAAGTCATTGAAAAGAGCAGATTCAAAACTGGGAATAGAGATGCACTAGTTCTGTCTTCTGAAAAGAAAATTCATTAAATTGCAGTAGTTCTTGAAAAATTTCTTTAAAAATTTTATGAAAAAAACTTTCTTTGCAGGAAGTAAACTGCTAAAGCTTCCAATAATTTAAAGAAACCAACAAGACCTAAGCCAAATATTAGGTGATTCCCTTATTAATTCTATGTTTCTGTTTCTCTCTTTGGTCCAGTTCTTGTTTTCACTCTGCTTTTTCACTGAGTGATAAGAACATAAGGACAAAGAAACAACATGTCATGCAGATCTATATCTTTATTATTCAAAGCAGTACAAGAGTACTCTGTTGCTTTGCTAAAGAATTGCAAATTTCTGTATTCTCCATCTTCTCCATCTTGTTCTCAGAATAAGAGGGACATCCTCTTCCTTGAAGTCATTAATCCAGGTTGGAATGATTAGCAGTACCATACTGCTAATATTATCAAAAATAAGGTTGAGAGTTTCAGGAAATCAGTGATGCAATACTGCCTAAATTAATTTACGCAATGAGAATACTGGCACATTTAACTCGTAATTTTAAATTTCTTCTGAATAAAGTTTCTATCACTTTCCTTCTGCTGCTGATATAGGAAAAAGCAGTTTTCTAAAATGCTGTCTATACTTTTATTTCTTGCTTGATGTGTTATGAAGATTATTCCACTTCTTCTTAGCAGCAGTTTATATATATTCATTTTTTTTTCCTATTAATCAGTCCCATGGCTTTTGATCTCTGTAAGTACAAACTTCTAGGCTGCTGATCACTTTCACGACTGTCTTCTGAGCTTTCCTTTTGATCCATGTCTCTAAATTACAGTGTTCCACATCAACCACAGTATTCCAGCTGGGGTCCTTTGGGTGCTGTCTGATGCACTTAGATGCTTTCTGTGGGATCCTCCTTTCCACAGGAAAATCCTGTGCTGAAATCACAGCTGTGATTTTCCACTGCTGAAATCACATCGAGTTGTTCTTCTTGGATAAGATGAAGATGGTGACAGCTCATCAACCAGAATAGCTGAATGTATCACCAAACATTATGCCAAAATGTTGAAAGAATTAGCTACCTGCTTCAGGCACAGTTCTCAAAGAACCAATCCCACCCCTATAAGAGTTTTTGTGGCACCAGCAATAAAATAAAAGTCTCTGTAATTTTCCTACAGTACTAATCTCATCCTTCCCAAACCTCTGCAGTCAAGCCCATTCAAATCCAGTTCTGTTATATCAAATGGAGCCTTAGTGGTTATGACCGTGTCCCTTTCCATGGAGTTTTTAAGTGCTCAATGGCTTTGTGCATTTTTGCTGCAAAGGTCTACTAAACACTTCTATGTGTCCAGTAAAACATTACTAGGTTTATAAACATAAAACCCCCCAGTGCTCAAAGAGCACGAGAACAAATGCTGCACAGCTGCTTGGTAAGCTTCTGTTACGATAAAATAAAGGAGTTGATCTTATTTCAGTTTTAATAAAAACTTGTCTTCTAATGTGACAGCACAAATAGCAAGTAGTGAACGGTCAAAGAGAACAGCTCCCAGATGGCTCAGAGTATTTAGGCAGTTTGGCTGGTTCTATGTGTAAAAAGAAAAACCAGACTTAAGTCACAGTTTTGTAGACAAAGGTCTAGCGGAATTTAAAAGGAATCTGAACTGATTGTTCAACCTTTTCTACTCAGTGGGATCCAGTGTATCAAAGAAAGACATGGCTGCCTTCATCTTTCAGAAATCTGACGGTGGATGTCACAGAAAAGAAATATCTTTAAAAAGGGTTCAGATAGAGGCCTTACCACATCAATTAGGAGAATTTTGGAGCTTGAGACAATATTTGGACCTATCTGATACTCTCAACCCTACTGCAAAGCATACACAGCCTGCTGGATTTAGAGTTCCCTGAACAGTGAATAGGAATTGAAAGGAACCTGATAAACTGAGGAACAAACTCTTTCCAGATAAGAAGTAGAGGTCTTTTTTGATTTACCCTTACCAGGACAAGGATTTGGCATGGGAAGTTCACAAGTCGTTCTAGTGGAAAAAGTCTGATAGTTTTTTATTCCCCTGTATCTCAAGAGATAAAAATTAGGCTGAAGTAATTGATGTAATTCAAATTACCACAGAGATGTTAATTTAATAATTTAGTTTTACTTCTTGCCTTAATATTAATCTGTCTCACAGCGCTCTTCTATGTAAAACTCTACCCATTTCCATGACACTCCTTTCTGCACTTTATTAACTTCTGTGTCCAGCTGATAAAGTTGCTCTCATCTCAAGGAAGTAAGAAGTTCAGATTATAAAAAGGGTTAAATCCCAACTTTAATATTGCTTTTGATGGAATTTGCCAGCTTATACTTAAGTTCCTTCTCCATCTCTCTCTCTCTCAGTATCTTTAACCTCAACTGTATCAGCAAAATGATGTGCTGGCATTTTGAACTTTTGAGTTATTATGTGACTGTCTTGCATGGATGGTTTCTTCAGCATCAGCTGGAAGGCTGGATCAAATCTTTCCCACCCCTCATGCAGTCCTTGGGACTGTGTTAGGTTTGATATGTAAAGAAGTTAAGCTGTGAAGGAAAGTGTAGATCAGATAAATCCATCAAGCATTATGCCTGTTCTTAGATGCTCTGTCTCTTTTTGAAAAACTGTACAGATAATTGAGATTCAAATAGATAAATAAATGCAAGAACTGTCCAGAGATTACCCAGTAGTTTGACTGTTGAATATATTTGCTGTATAGCTTGCAATCAAATTAATCTTCTTAGCTATAACTTTGTTTTGCTGCAAATAAAGTCACATACAATTGCAAAGCCACCAAAATTCATATTCTTACCTAAAGCTACTAGAATACAATACCAGAAAATTCTCTGAGTTGTCAAAATATGCCTTTAAGGTACTGTAGAAATAAGCATGTCTCTAATTCTTTTTTTTTTTAATTTGTCAAGGCCAGCATAAAAATGTGTATTTATTTTCTTTCTGACATTCCTAGAAAGGACATACAATTCAGCAGAAAACATTTTATATTTTTTCTACATTTCTGCTCCCCAAATACTGTCATACTAATGTGCAAGATACTGACATGTGAGTTCCAGATCTTCTTTTCTTTCTCACATACACAAAAAGCCAAAGTACTTAAAGACTCCTGGTGAGTTTAAATCAATATATTCTGCAGTTTTTAATGAATTTATGCTAATTCACGCTAGCAGAGAATGTTCTAAATCTCTCAAGAGCAAATGTTCCCTTTGATTGCATTTTGCTGTTAGGTATAAGTGTTGTTCCATCCTGACATGATCACTGCCTATTGTTCTTTCCAGCTGCACATTTTCCCTTTAAGGTAAGCAATCATTTCATGGTGTCAAATGTTCCGTGCCTGTGGAAGTCCTTATAAAGCCACTTCTGAAATACTTATGTTCAGCAGGGCATGAGAACATACAAAGGATACAAAGAAATTGCAAGGTTGCCCTAAATTATTTCGGATCTTAAAAATCTTAAGAGTTGGGCTATGTTTCTATGAGTACATGTTAAGCTCAAAAAGGCCATGAAAACATCCTCCAGTCACACTGTGAGCAAGAGCTGGAGCTGAGTGTTGAACATCAGAGGACAGGTACTCCTTTACAGCACTGGGTGAAAATGTGTCAGTGAATAACAGTGACAAAAATAAAACAACAGAAAGTTCCTCAGCAGAACTACAAGTTCCTAGAAACTCACATTTCTGTACATTAGGTGTGTTGCACCAATCAGGGCAGAAAAACCATTCAGTTGCACGGTACGAAATGAAGTAAACTGCTTCCACCAGCTTGTAAACAGGGAACAGGTGAGGCTGGAGGGTGGTGTGCTGAAAGTGGTACAGGACATCTGTGGGAGAAAGAGAAAACTAAACCAGATTTTAGTGCCAGACCCACAGCAGAAAGCTGTACCTTGCTTTCTGATATAATGCTCAAGTCAGACACCGTTGTCCTTGAGGGAAACCTGAACTAATCTTTATTCTTCATTGATCCTAAGACATCTGAAACCTGGTCATTGATATAATTTGCAGTAGCCTCAGGTTGGTGTCTTGCTGTAACCTAGATGACAAGAAATCATTGACAGAGAGCAATATCTGTGCCCCCTTCTGCTATTTTTTGCCCTTGGTACGTTCTCTAAAAACGGGTTTAAAATGCTAGTTGTTAAAGGAGAATTCTGTGTCCTTGCTTTAAAGTCTTTATGCAAGGAAAGTTCCATCATGCCTGCCTTTTTTCTCTGAGATGTAGAAGAAAAGGAAAGAATATTCAACATAATTCAACATAAGGTTTCAAAATCATGTTCAAAAATGTCTGCAAGAAAGGAAGAGAGAAAAGAGAAAAAAAAGCTGGAGCGAAGTTCTTGAGTCATATATATATGGCATGTGTTTTTAGAGGATGAAGGAATAAGAACCTGAAAAGCAGAACAGACAGTTTCCTGAAATATGAGAACATGTAATCCTAACATTTTCCAATTCAATAACTGGATGTAGAAGCTTATTTAGAATTGTTATCCTTCTCCAAGCATTAATATTGCAGACTCAGTTTGCTTCAGCAGCTTTTCAGGAAAAAAAAAAAAATCTCACAAGAAATTAAGATGAAAGAACTTAATAATACACTCAATAAATAAATAACATAACCTAATAACCCCACTTTCAGAGATGTCTCTGACCTCTGCATGCGGGGTTTTCACCCACTTTGGAACAGAGTGACAGGGAGTGAAACCATAGCAAATTGGAATCCCAAGGATTTTTACACAATGAAAAGGTAATCATCTTCACTGGAATTTGGCCAGAACACAGAGGCTATTAGACCATCATTTCACAACTGCTATGGGATTGTCAGTGGCAAAAGAAACTCTTTTTTCTGCATCATCCAAAGGATGACACTGTTAGCAGAACAGTGACTCAAATCTGTCATGTTCTCTCATTTAAGCAGAGACCTGGCTTGACCTCTCTCAGCGCAGGAGAATCTGACAGGCTCGCAGCCTCGGGTAACTACCATGGCTGTAGGCTTGCTGCCAGACAAGAGACACTGAACCTTGTAAAGAAATCTGTCTGGAATAATTGGAAGTCAAACTTTTCATGGAGAATCATTGCAGCATGTTTTGGTCTACATTTAAGTAGTTTGGTCAGATCAGCATTCCTGAAAGAGAAAAAGATAAAGAAATACAGCTATATACACGCCAGACCTGTTGTGGAGTTCTCTAGGTGACTAGTGGAATATTTTAATACATGCAGAACCCTGTGAAATCTGTGCTTAAGAGTCTTACCTTCCCACGGTATCTCTCCCTTTGTTTCAGAGTGTTTGAGTGCATGCGAAGATGCAAAGCAGCTCATTCTGAATCACAGAAACTGAAGGATATTGATCTTGCTGGCTCTCCTGCTAACATGCTGCTGCATTTTACATTAGAATCCAGATCCCTTTTTCTGTTCCTCCTTTTCATAGCTGAAAAAGATTCCTGTAACAACACATTTTTCAAAACAATGGATTGGGCTGTCAGTGAACTTTCCTAATAGCTGTCTTTAATTTTCCTTTTCCTTTCAAGCCTGTGTTCCAACCCTTCAGCCAATCCTAAGTAATGCTGGTCTTTTCTTTATTTGCCATTTCTTTTCCTGGAATGTTTGTAAATGATAATCAAATTTCCTTATTCAGTTTCCTGTGCTGTAGATGGTAAAATCAGTTTTGAAACTTAGCCTATTAATAGGTTTTGTTGGTCTTAGTATATTTATGAACTTATTATCACTTCCTGACATTGCAAAGCTCAGATGGAATTCTATCACATAGATTCATCAGATGGCCATGCAATAGGGGCAGCTTTTCCCTATTAGCAGCAGTAATAGGGGAAGAGCCTTTAAGATAATAATAATAAGAATAAGAAGAAGAAGAAAGAAGAAGAAGAAGAAGAAGAAGAAGAAGAAGAAGAAGAAGAAGAAGAAGAAGAAGTTAAAGATAAATGAGGAAAAACATGATAAAACTCCCTCTTTAAAATAATTTCCAATCATTCACTGTCTTTCACTTTAATTGATTGATTTCCCTCATAAAATAAAATTGTCCAATTTCAAATATATTGACCATTTTAAAACTGCACTGGGCATTGTAGTAAGCACATCAACCAGTTAGTCCTGTGGCAGTTGACTTCCAAACAGATAAAGATTTAACTATGTGCTTAATTCTTAGCATGTTAGAAATCCTACTGAAGCTGAGAGGGATTATTCACCTACTTAAATTTCGTTTATGTGTTTTGCTGAATTAGTGCCAACAAGATATTAAATTGATTGCGAAACAGTCCAAAGTGCATTCAGGAAACATAAAGTGTATGTATTCAACCAACGTAACAGAGGAGAACGTGTGGAATGCAGCAGCCCATTGCTATATTGCTAATCTTAGCTAATATGACTGATGGATTTACAATTCTACTGTGTGACCCAGCACAGGTCAAATCGGATTTTTTTTTACTACCAAATTTAAACCAGGCTTTAGCTGAACCACATATTACTACATTCAGTAAATTTAAGTATTTATTTAACAATCTTTGAAACAAGACTCTTTTTATTACTTGTATGTTCATATAGTGACTAACACTAAGAAACTATTTTTGGTAATGGTTCCAGCTTCTATTAATATTGTTAATGAAAGACAA
>VZTN01014328.1:2123-19391 GCA_013400515.1 Erpornis zantholeuca
TAGAAGTGTAACCACAGTCACAGGAAGTAGTTTATTCACTACATTATAATATGCTGAACAATGGGGGAAGATAAGACAGACTGGACTGCAAGAGCCATTTTCTGCGGCATCCACACAAGTTCACCCTTGCATCTGCCTGCATTACACAACAGCCTCAGGCTCCAGGTCAACAGTGAATGTTGTATAAATGTACACTGAGGTTTATTTTTACTCTCTTTTTAGTGTTCCAAGGTTATACACTACTGGGCATGGGGTTTCAACAAACATGGTTTCACCAAGACCAGTATTTGTGAGAAAGACACCATATTTATTAATAAGCATCTGCATCTTTTCTACTAGAACAGAAGCTATTTCTGGCAAGTAAGATAAAATACTGTAAACTACATTTAACAACAGCTCACAGATATCTCCAGCACTTTGCCGTTAGCACAAATGGAGCAATGCCATTGGTGTGCAGTGATATCAAATAAAAAGTATCATTATGAAGTTCAAGCAATGTACTGAATGTTTGGTGTACTATAGTGAAATATTTTTAGCCTGAATCTGAACATACAGGCAGTATCTTGCTATTACTGTATTAGTACATTCTCCAGCTCTTGGAAAAATGCAAAAAAAGCAAACCCTAGAGTTTTAACATGTAGAAAATTGGCACTGCACAAAAAGTTAAACAAACATGTTTGATCACATCTTGTAAAGTCTGTGGTCCTTAAACAAAATGTGGTTCAGATGACATGGAGAAAAATGATTTATTTAACTGAATATACAAATGTTCTTGATTAGACTAATGGGGCATAAAGTGTAAAGAGAGATAAGAAAAATTATCTGGTCCAGAGATTTAAGCTGTAAGGCTAAGAGTTATAGCAAATCTCTGCTAAAATTGTATCACAGAGGCTTGTTTGCTTGTTACTAACAGTTCTATGGTGGAAAAATAAATACAATGTCAGCTGTGATTTTTCACTTAATAGTTAAAGCACTACCAGAAATGAAATCAAGAACCATGACTGAAAAGCTAAATTTATATAAACAAGCTTATACTTAATTGCCATACAATAATTCACACGTTAGCAACAGAAACTGAAACATACTTCTGTTCTTAAAATAATTGGTCATCATTTCATTGTTTGTAAAATGCCCAGAATCCCATTTCTAGCCTGAAAATCCAACTCTTTCCTTACCCTGAGAAGGTATCCCTGGTTAAGTTGCCATTGGGTATTACAACAGTTTTTTTTAGATCAAAAAGCACATCAAGTAAACTCTGCTCCTCAATTTTCTTTGTGGTTAGCTCAAGTATTTGTGTGTTTCTTCGGAAGAGTTTGCAAGCATAGCAAGTAGCTGCAGCAGTCTCCATTTTGTCTCCTGTCAGAACCCAAACTTTAATTCCTGCTTTCTGGAGTGATTCAATAGTATCAGCAGCTTTTTCTTGTAGTCTGTAAAGTCAATTGACAAAATACAACGAGAGATTGCTTGGAAATGAGAAATTCAGAGCTCTTTATTGAAAGATTTTCATAAACAAATAAAGAATTTCAATAGATGTTATCAGATCTAAAAATTTTACCCAAAGCGTGACTCCAAAAAAGTTTAGGGGACTAGAATATGTTTTTGAATCTTCTTAAGACCTAAAGATTCTTCCTTCATTTCCTCAATACCCATTTTGTAGTCCTTTCCTACAAAACTTTTGCCTATGACTTGATCAATAAATTATTACACGCACATAAATTGTTCAGATACACTGATTTTGTACTCTTAACTATTGTTACTTGCTTATTAGGTTATAAAGTTACCATGTGTAATGTTAGTAAGCTAAGGGCGTGGAATTGATTCAAGTAAGGTGTTTCCCAAATAAATCTCTAATACAGAAGGAGAGTCTTCAATTACTTTGTCAACACCACTGAACATAAGAAACTAAGAAATGTACTAACCGATCTTCAACAGCTGTAGCACCAAGTAATATAAAATCTCTTTCTATCTTCTCATACACTTCTGCCAATTTCTTGTCCCGGTCCTGAAGAGCCATTTTTGCATTCTGGAGCAGCTTCTGTACATTGCTATATTCTTCTGCTGTGAGCTTTTTATATGCAACGCACAATGTTCGCAGTCCCTCCTAAAGAATGCAATCAAAAGAAACAAAATGCATCTTACAAAATTCTTCTTAAGACTTCTTGCTGGTATTTATGTTGGAGGATTTGAAAAAGAAACATCATGAAGTAAGTATAGACTGTACAGTATAGTATAGACTAGCATATGGTTGAGCTTGATTCTGTGCTGCTCTGGAAGCGGCTACAACCTCATGGACCAACCTCAATCTTCCAGAAGATCAAGAGCTCAGTGATCCAACCGGATATATGAGATTACAAGAGAAGGCAAAGTCAAGGTAAATGTTTCCTTCTCTATGTGTATAATTAGCCAGGATGAGTCAGAATAAATAGTAGTAATATAAATAGTAGCTCTGCAGAGTCTGATTTTGATGCAGTGTTGCAGCAGATGCACGGACAGGGACCAAACAACATGAAGAGAAATGACAGTGAAAATCCAATTGTACCATTCCAGTCAAGTGAAGATTAGAATTTAGCTGTGGGTGTTTCACACTGCATCAAACTTCTGGGCTGCGTGATGAATAAGAAAGGGAGTATATAGATTGTGTAAGGTGGGGAAAAGCTGTTATAACACAGAAAAGTTTTGCCACCTCAGTTATATTTTGCTCCTCACCACACCATCTAACTTTAGCTTCCTTTACTTTAATCCAGTAGGTCTTTGTATAGTTTCTTATTACCAAACCAAGAAGGGCAACTATTAAAATAGCTCCCTGCCTCTTGTTATTGATAAAAGCAGGTGCCAGGTATTTCCTTTGAGAGGCTTCTGTACGTAGAAGCCAGCCCTATTTCCAATTATCCAGGATGAAAAGATAGCTATTGATCTGGATTTCTTTCTTGATAGACATTGAATGGATATGATATGTAAATACTTTTTCAATTTCATTAGCCTCTTTTACTTGTAATTATCAGTCAGCTGTCCCATATAATAACGCTTAGTAAAGCACTTTGAGAGTTTCTTGCTTTGAAACAAAAGCAGGTGACACTGTAGGAGGTTTTTTCCACATACGTATAATAACACTTTGGTTTCAGCTTGAGTGCTGGATGCCAGCAAATTATATTCCATTTGTAAGACCGGCAGTCGTCCTGCATTGCAATGAGTTCTGCGTATTTTTTGACACAGCAAAATTCACTATTTTACAACTCCAAATACCACTTTTAGGTAAAATTGAATTGTGAATTTCTTTCAAAGGTGATTAGCCAGTTCATAGCTGATTTTCAGCAAGCAAAACTGTAAGATATGGATGATCACTGCACTGTCTCCCCAGAGCTCATAAAGCAATCAAAGGCAGCAAATAACAATTGTTAAAGCTGAGGACTGAAACTAGCAAAGAGATTTAGAGATTTTCACTTTTCTTCTACTCACAAACTAGTTCAAAGCACAATTGTGAAAATGCCATACTAACAAGCTAGTTGATGACCTCTGGTTTAACATACAGGTGTGCATACCTAATGCATTCATATTGCACCACAACCGCCATTAAGATGAGATGGAGGACAGATGCAAATAAGGGAGTTACACAGACTACTATTCACAAAGCCTGAGTGAACCTTGGCATAGAATAACCTCGGTGCCTGTAAAGACTAATCTGTTAGCAGATAAAGCAGGAGGTCAGAGCACTTCTTTTTGACACTGATATCATGTGAACAGATTAATAAAATGGAATCTTACCACTGCATTGCGTTCTACTCGGGCTCGTACTTGGTCAATTTTACCTTCTTTAACCCTAGGAAATATGGAGGAATCTGCTCCCTTACAAAACAGAAATATATCACCTGAAAGAGACAGCATATGGAATTCCAAATGACCCAATATACTTTCTTCAAAAAACATCCAAATTACTAAGTCTTCAAAATGTTTTCTTCCAACTTTTTTATAACATTTGAACTTGTGCTAGTACCTGGTCTCTTATAAAGAAAGGCACACAGACTGTGATTAAGGCTTAACTCTGATAAATCTGAAACAAATTCAAGTGAAACAAAGAAATCTCACAGAATGTGACAGCCCTACCTGTTGAAGATTTAACAATTACACTCATTCGCCGTCTCACAGAATCAAAACTCAAAACCTCCAATAATTCAAACCTGAAACAGAAACAGAACTATTTTTTACATGACTCTGCTTTTCCTAATCCCTAAACTGTTATTATGACTTCAAGCATATGAATGAAACATGACTTCTAACATGGAAGATTATGTGGAGTACTATGGAATATTACCTTACACTTCTCTAGATGTCTGCTCGTTAAGTCTGTTGCATATCTGGATCTTCCTGCTTGGGTACTCCACAGACTTAACCAGCAGACATCTAGAGAAGTGTAAGGTAAATTTTCAAGGGTATGTACATCCTACTGAACAGTTGTACTACTTTAATGATATTGAAAATTTGACTCATATTACGGTCCAAAATTTATTCTACAGATTACCCTCCTGTAAATTCCACGGATTATTTGTGAACAATGAATTGGGTACACAGCATTTTCTATTAAGAATATATTATTTACCAATTATAAAACCATTAGGAACTATTAGATTAGGCCATGAATCCCACATCACACCTTCACTGTCGTACAGATATTTTACACTGCAAATAATGTCAAAAAAAGGGAAAGTAATTAAAGTTACTAAATTTTGTTTATTTAAATAATTTTTTTACTAAAATGCAAGGTTCCTGACTTGTATATTCATGTATAAGGAAACAATGGTTTATTAAACACATCAACAAAAACTCATCATAAGTCTATTTTATTGTATTTCTAACCACTCACTTTTCTATGTTATTTTCCCGATTTAAGATCTCCATAAAATTGTCCTTCAGCCTTAGGTAGGTGTAACCAAGTCTGTAAAATGAAACAGATGCAGAGAATGTTTACAACAAATAGATAATTATCTGGTTTAAGCATGTCACAAGATTTAAGACTTGGCCCACAACAAACCAACAGCAAAATCCCGAACTGTTTTTAGTTGATTTTAGACTACGAATAATCATGAACTCATGTCAAGAAAGAAATCAGCTATAGATTACTTAGTGTTTTTACAATTTTTGTTCTGAAAACAATTTTGAGCTTCAGTGATGAGATCTGTAGTTTAGAAAAGTGTAATACCTAAGTACAGACATACCTCTGTATTCCTTCAACTAAAGCAACTTCATCAGGTGATGATGATATATATATACAAGATCTTCTCGACAACCGATTTTTCTTCAAACCATCTACGCTGTCATCATCCTTCACCTGAACAGTGTGGCAAAGACAAAGAGCTCGGAAAAATAGCTCCTCTCTCTCCTGAAAAATAAAACGAATGGTTATCACTTTCAAGTGTTATCACTTGAAAACTCTTCTTTTGGAAGGTGATCAATGTCACTGATTACTACTGATTACTACAGATTATTAATCAGACAAAGGCAAGCTCCTTTGGGGGGAGCAAGGTTTTTCCCTGTCATAACCACACAATTGTGTCACAGTTGCTTGTACCCCTAAGACTGCTATACAAGTCATGTTGCTGGGATTGCCATACAAGATAATGATTCAAAAAAGCCCCCCCAAGCATACTTCCACTGAGTGCCTAGATGTGGCCAAAAGGTGTTCTTTTCTTTACTTTTGCTTAAACCTTAACAACTTGTATTAATTAAATACTAGTCAAGATATAATTTAGAAGTCCTGAGTACACAGAGAAGGATGTAGTACCTGGAGCACAGGTCTTATTAGCAGGGCATACAGATTTCAATCTCTTGAGCAGCTTGAATGCCCCTTGGAACTTTAAAAATTACTGAAGTGCACATAGTTTGGCAGCTCAAGCCAACCACTTCCTATAGAATTTCAGATGGTTTGGTAATGACAAAGCTCCTGGCACCAGAAAGAGATTTCTATTTCACGGATACCTGGCTGTGTTATACCTATTCTTCTGTGCTGTTAAATACAAACTGTGTGTAATTCCAAGATAAAAACATAGCATACCTCAGGACCATATTATGAGGGCCATGGGTGAGAGACATAAGGCTGCTGAATTACATTGACATATTTTAAGAGACCTTATTTGTCATAGTGACAGGTATGACACGAAGTGACTGTGAATGATATAATACTGTACTGATATAATAAAAAATACATTGTACTTTGGCTGTGGTTATCCTGGCCATATACACCTTGTTCACTGTTGACATGTGAAGACTCCTGAAATTTCAACTAACTCTGCTTCACACAGCAAACAACCACAATACATGCTGCAGATAGGAAAATTCAGATGTGGCTAAATTAAGTAATTCACATTAAAGTAATTTCATTTGATCATAAACCATTCTCTGGCCCCATTTTCACTCAGTGATGACTAAATAAGTGCTTGCACTATGCCCCCATTTTCCCATTTGAGGATTTTCCTGTCTTGCTTTCCCTGCTGTAGCTAAGGTTAAATGGAAATGAGTTATCTATGTCTGTAGCTATTAACCAGAGAAAGTTCTGTATCTGGGTTTTAATTCAGCTTTACAACTGCATTAAAATGAGAAACTTCCCATTAAGCCTTTAAATCTTACTCTTAACTAGCAAATGAAAATGTCTACACAGTTATCTACTTTGATTAGTAAAATTCAAGAATGTTGAATTTCTAATATTACCTTCATTAGTACAGTTCAATTTTCATGTTTCATTGTCAAAAACCAAGAACATAGAGTTATCATACCTTTCCACTACCTCCCGGAGATGAATCAATCATATCAATGCCTGTACAATCATGGAGGATTTGTCCATTGCAGATAACATGTGGTACATAAACATGCCCTTCAATGCAACATTCTACAAATTCCATGTTGTTCTCCGTTAATGTTCCTGTTTTATCTGTGAAGACATACTCAATCTGCAAATGAGCACAAATTAAAAACAGCAGAAATGTGAACAGAGATTTTCCAACAGCTCTGAAAAAAAATTGAGTTTCTTACTGGGTTACACCTTCCTTTAAACATCCTTATGCTGTATCAGAAAAGGAAAACAACAGTTGCTTTTGGAAGTTATCTTCATAGAAATATAGACCCTGAAAGATTTTATCCTACAAGAGTATCACTATCTACTTTTATCCTACAAGGGTAATACTATCTTTTGCCTCATAACACATATCAATAATGTGTTTCAACTACTTCCTTTCTTCTCTCTAGGTCCTTTTTCTTTTTAATATCTTTCTTGCTGCAAAGAAGATATTTATAGAAACAAAATGCACACAAATTTCATTTCCCAGGGATTATTATTTAATGCACATGCCTGGATTTGGATCAGTTACTGTCAGAACAGTCTTTAGGGTAGTATCAGAATTCCCTACTACAATTACATTAGTTTAAATGAGGATTGTGGACACATGCTGTTATACACATGGGCACTGTAATTGCCCTGGAAACACTCATTTTGTCTCAATTTTGAATTTCTCATTAACTTTATCTTTTACAATGAGCCCTGACGCTTAAGTCTAACAACATTAAAAATAAAACCAAAACCTGAATTAAAAACTAGAAGAACTAGGTTCGCTTAATTTGGATCCTGGATGTAGGTATTGTATACATACTGCATGTAATATTTGATAAACAAAGAGAATGAAGTAAGGTAAGGCACTAAACTCTGAAAATAAGGCTATTATTTAGAATTCATCAGATTGTTTAACGAACTTCACCGTTTATGCAGCGCATTGAACAAACTAAAAACCAAATAAATTTTTGCTCTCAGTCTTCAGAAACATCATTAATTATGCAAACTTTCCACTGAGATTAATGTTTGTAATGTTCACTAATGTGAAAAGGCAAATGCCAAATTTTCCAGTGTTTTTTATCTGTGGACAAAACACCCGTAATTCAACTTTTTTTTAGAGTGGATAAGATTTATATGGATTTTTTTCATCTCAACCTCTACACTCAGTTTCCTAATAAAAGTTACAAAATGCTATCAATCACAGGTCTTTTAGTCATTCAATGTGTTGCTTCGTCACAGTGTTTCCTCATTTTCTGACAGACCCTCCTGTTTCACTGGGCACCACTGAGAGAATCCTGGCTCTACCATCTTAGCACTCTCCCATTCATGTTATGAGAAGATCTTCTGTGAATCTTCTTTCCTCCAGGCTGGAAGTCCCAGCTCTCTCTACCTGTCTTTGCATGAGCCATGCAAAGTGCAGTCCCTTGCCAGTCCCTAGGCTCCCTCCAGTATGCCCATGTCTCTTTACCAGGGTGCCCAGAACCAGCCAATGCACTCCAGGTGAGGCCTGGAGAGGGGTAGGATCACCTCCCTTGACCTTTTGGCAACACTGTCTAATGCAGCCCACGATACCATTAGCCCTCTTTGCCATAAGGACACACTGCTGGCTCATGTTGAACTTGATTGCCATCAGGACTCCCAAGTCCTTTTCTGCAAAGCTGCTCTTCAGCTGGATGGGCCCCCAGTCATCCAAATCATTAATGTTTAGGATGGGAGCCACTATTGACCCCCAGTGGACACTGCTAGATAGTGGCCTCCCACTTTGCACTGCTGACCAGCACCCTCTGAGCCCGCCTGCTCACCCCCTTTCACCTCACTGTCTGCTTGTCCAGGCCGTAATTCATCAGATCCTCTGTGAGGATCTTATGGGAGAATGTCAGCTGTCTGCCACAGTAATGAAATACCTGGTACCAAGGCTAATCCAAATAGGTATGTATCCTTAAAAGCTTTATTACCTCTTTGACTAGAAAAAGAAATACAGCATCTTATTTATTTGAAAAGCCTATAAAAACATTTTTAACTGAGATGTTAAATTTTCTCAAACAAAATTTATCTCTGTCTCAAAGTGATTATTTTCTTTAAACAGAACATAATTTCTTTTCAAAAATGGGAATGACAATTGATTGTTTTAATGGATGAAACTTGTGTCTGGAGACACAATGTCAGTCTAGTCAGACAAAAAGGGGTTGTTTTTTTCCCACTTAACTTTTGATCTAAGGAAGCTAGATGCTTATATAATTTCCCTCTGTAACCAATGGAGAGAAAGTATTTATCCCTTAATAACATAGTAATACTAATTGAATTCCAGTGACTGGATGAGAAATCAGAATTCTTGATTCTGAAAATAAAAATATCTCAAGTTTTATTTTAGAGTTAATCAGCACTAAAGAAAATGCACTTGTAGCTGCCAAAAACCCCAAAATAAAACAAAACCAAAAAAACCTTGAAGTGACAATTTTAAAATAAAAAACTACAGTAGAAACAGTTGAAAAAATAATTATCAATGAAATTTACCTGTCCCAACTCTTCATTGAGGTCAGAAGTATTCACCAGTGGTCCTTCACCTGTATCCTCATCAAACATTTCCTCATCCCATGTAATGAAATAAGAACCAAGAAATTTCTGCATTTCCACAGTGACATACATGGATACAGGAATAATGTAGTTGAAAAGAACCATGAATGCAAGGAAGTCTGTAAAAGCTTGAAGAAACTGCCAAAGAAAGATGAAAATATTGATTAAAGACTGCAAGATTACTACATGTATTTACAAATTGTTTTTTTCAAATAACTTTCAAACACTAAGCAACTGTTCATAGCACACAGTTCAGCACAGGATGTAGACCTTCATGATTTATAACATCGTAACTGGCATGAGATAGAGCTTTTTCTTTTAAATTTTCATTTTTCTTTAAAGATATACTGGTGTAGAATACTGTTACATAGCATTAATGTAAAGTTCTAGAACAACTAATGAGCATGGTGAAGACTTTTTAGGGAACAAGGGAAGCATTAATATGTACATTCAAAAATTACCAGAAAAATAGATGCACAGCAACTCCTTCAAGGATTACCAAATTACACAGCTT
Organism: Erpornis zantholeuca; assembly: GCA_013400515.1. Classification (NCBI taxonomy): domain Eukaryota; kingdom Metazoa; phylum Chordata; class Aves; order Passeriformes; family Timaliidae; genus Erpornis; species Erpornis zantholeuca. Next base: position 12,026 of record VZTN01014328.1, read on the forward strand.
TCAGGCAGCATCTCATAAATAAATAAATAAATAAAGGGTAACCTTTCCCTCTCTCAACACAAGCAGAACATACACACATAACCTGGCTCTATTTTTCAGTGGTGGAGACTTGGTGGAACTACAGTCAACCTGCTGAGCAGGTTGAGACAATGCTACTGGTGGTAATGAGAACTCTGGAATGCCTGGCTAGCATGTGTTCCTCATGAATTTAGGGTAAGGAGGGAAATTTTCCCCTAGTCTGATTGGGAGGATTTAGTGAAATAATACTATGCTTTCTGTAGAGCAGGGTTCAGCTCATTACTTTGGATCATCCAAGTATCCATTCTGGACAATGTCCTTGTTCCTGTAAGAACATCTGGCTCTGGTGGCTGATGCTCTCTAAAGCCTCGAGTGCTCAAGGCAGAGCAATATGAAACTCAGCTTTGAGGGGCATTTTTATGGAGATTCCTATAGTGGATTTGTTTGAACATATCTCTTACGGGACTGCCAATAGCTGTGGGATTCCTTCCACCCCTGTATTTCTCTGCAAGAGGTCAATTCTTTAGTAATTTATATAAATAACTGGCAATTCCAAAACACTTTCATGAAGCTTTGTATACTAAACCAGACATTTTCACATCAGTTAAATTCACACATGCAACTTAAGGACAAAATTTAACATACAACCACCTTTCTACTAGTACACTATCACCACTGTTAGCAAAAAAAGCATGACTGGTAAGTAAGCAGGTTATATATACTTTTCAGTAGAATCTTTCTAAATTAAGGGTTTAGGGAAACTTTCTTGGTATTATAATTTATTTCCATACCAAATTTCTTTTCCTTTCAGGCTCTGTTTTCTGATTATACCACGGCTCATCACGAATTGGTTCACTCTGCCAGGCATACTTCAGAACAGTATTTATTAGTGCTTTACTGACAAGAATACAGAGGTATACAACAAGAAATACATTCATTGATCTAAAAAAAAAAAAAGGCAAAATAAGAATCCTATTAACATATAAACTAGAGGTTTATTAAAAAATGTTATACATCAGCCTTACATTTGCAGCAAGTCTAACAATGCTAAGATGTTAAATAACTCTTCCAAAGTGTTTTTCCAATGAAGAAAAACGTTATTGAGGACCATTTTCTATTTAAAATGCTAACTGCTATAACTGTTTCTAAAATGTGTGTGACACATTACCAGAACCAGTGTATTAGTGAAAACAATAGCAGAGATAGAATCATAACAGAATAACTGGGCTTGTATCTGCAGACCTTTTCATGCCATTTCTCTGAATCAATGTAAGATCACTCACATAAGTACTTTTATAGAAACATAAAACCAAAAAAGAACATTTCGTTATGTAGCTGTAATGTTTTAACTCTAGGCAGATCTAAGAAAAGAGCAAGAACATTTTGCATTTAAGATTACATTTTCATTAATGATGGGCATGAACTAAAAGCCACGGGTTATACATCAATAACAGTAGAAGGAGACACATCATCATTGCTCAGTCACAGTATAAGAGAAGGGCTGTCAGCTGGCCAGTACATCTTGCCTCAATCAATGACATCTTGTTTTGCACAAGGTTGGACACCTACTCAGAGCTGATGATTTCAGATAGCAGAGCAGAAATAGAAAATAGTCTCTACTTTGAAAATAGTAAGCAACCAATGTCAGCTCACTCTTTAAGGATAGCATTGTCTTACTTCCCACCACATATGTCTGTATGGAACTTACTACTTTTAGCTAAACCATGGAAAAGATGCCACAGTAAGCACTGTTACTGCAGCTGATCCAAAGGGAAGTGTATTGAAAAAGTCACTTTTACTGAATTCCAAGACTTAAAGGCAATGAAAAGCATTGAATGCTAGGATAAAAAAACCCACAGCCTTGGAAAAATGTCAGTAGATGTACTCTAACCAGTGAAAGAAAAGTCTTATGAAACAACAAAACATCATACATTGAAAAGCTAAGCATTAATTTAAAATGGTTTTATTTTTTAAACATCTAACAGTAATAATTCAGTATTGAGAACCTCGTTTATGTGGTGTTACATGCCTTTTATTGCAAGCAAAAAATTATTTAAAAAGAAGCAGATTTTAAGTCTCTACCTTTTTTTCATTTAAATCAATGAAACATACACTATTAAAGAAAAAAAAATCTGATTTGCACAATTCAAACATGCAGCTTTCAAACCCCAAAATAAATATTAGAAATTTTACTTCTCTACAGCAGATCGCTTCTGTGATTTTGATTGGTAATTTAATGCCATCTTAGTTTCCATGCCAGTGTAGATAGCAACACCTGAAATTAGACAACTTGTTTTACTAAAGATTGCACAGCGCAGTAACTTCAACAGAGCACAATTCACTAGATTATTATACTCTATCATTTCTTTAATTCTTTAGTCTGAAGAAAAAACCCACAGATTTGGATGACAGCCCAAAATTGAAATGGCTTGAAAATCTTGGTAGTTAGAGAGAAATTTTAAGCAGCTTTTACATCCCATTCCAGTCACAGCTTCCAATTGCTAAAGTGTTTCTATGTAACAGCATTAAATATTATTAAAAAGTAAAACAAGCGACTCAATAGAAATCATAAGCCCAGCAGTACATGTAGGCTTGTAAACTTGTTTGGTGTTTGCTTATTACTTCAGGATCCATTAAAATAGTCAATAGAAATATTTACCAAAGATTTTTTCTGTGTTTTTTAAAGTGGCTCCTCTAAGAAGCAGATTTTCAGATCCTAATGGCCTGCAAAATGTAAACATTTAGAGGAAAACATCAAACCTTAGTGGAAGCCACATAAAACAGGAAATTAGTTTTACTACAAAACTTTTATTTTAATAAACTTACAAGGTATATCTAAAATTTTAAAGTGAAAATTAAAACTAGATAAATAGATGCCTAAAATTAAGCTCACAATTTCACAATTCAAGTCTTAAACCAATGCACCTAAATGCCACAAATGTAGGTACCCAAATAAAGACTCAACATCCTAATTGCACAGTACTTATTTTTAAAAATACTAATTCTAGTGCTTTTGGGGCTTATATAAACTATAGTCCTCTATGTTAGAACTACTTAAGTACAACACACTCTTCCATCTTATTTTAAGTATAAATGGCATACAATGTATTTTTGATACTTGTTGTAAACATTTCAAAAAATGCTGATACATATAGGTAAAATAATATATTGAAGAGTACAGGAATTAATGTAAGGACCTCAATGAAGTTTAAATAATATTTTGGAACATGATATGCACACTAGTCATCATATGAGTTCAAAACCAAGATAGATGGCATGCAGAATTGTCAGATTCTATCTATGCAGCAACTAAAAAAAAAAGGTATATTCAGTGTTTTCAAACGTTATTCAAAGTGCACGTGTGGTATGAAACTCCCAGAAATCAAGAAACTCCAAACAAACAGGGCCACAATTCTGATGTAAAACCTGAAACTAGTTCCAAGAAACTAGTGGAACAATCTTACATGAATGACCCAGATGAATCAACAGTTTCCTTAGCAGATTGTGACAGAAAATAAGTGTACAAACATGCTGAGGTTAGGAAGGCACCTAGACAGCACTAAGTAACTCCCCACATGCTGAGATCTAGGATATCTCCCCAGCAAGCAGCTTTTCCACCTATTGCTTTGCCTGTTTGTGGCAAGGATCAGAACAAAATTGGGTACAGCAAGTTGGATGTTGCCTTTCTTGAACACACAGCACTATGGACATTTTAGACAGAAACACAAACACACTTAGTAAAATTAAGGACGATCATTTCAAATCCTTCAAAATCTAAGAAGAAAAATGAAATACACAAGTGATACTATTCATATTGTTTAGTGCACTACCAAGATCTCATGTTAATGGGGCAGTGTTGTACAAGTGCTGTCAAAAACATAGGATTTTGAAGTTGAATAAAGACAACAAAATTGAAGTTGAATAAAGACAATAAAATACTAAAGAAGAGAACTATTAATAGAAGATTAAATATTTATTATATATGAAATAACAGTCTGGAGTCTTCTAAGAGAAAAATATTCTATCAGTAAGACAAAGCAGCACAATGTTGGTGAACCAAAGGTAATTCTCACTATTGATACTTATTCAACTGTGAAATATTTAAATTTGTAGAAATTCTGGATTTCCCCACCTTGCAATAGGCTCATTCCTATCATGGTAAACATTTATTCGACCAACAAATCTGAAAGGGAAATACACAAGTAGTTTAACAGTGCTGCTAATAGATTATTTGAGAAATATTTTCTAGGAAGTACTTGTCACAGAGAACATTTTACAACTGAACAGGCTCCAATTATCCAGAACATGAACATAAGAGATACATATAGATATAGACCTAAAACATGTAAACACAAAAATACACAGAATGGTAAGTTGATACAAATTTTGCAGATAAAAAGGTGTAAGAAATTATAAAATTAAGGAAAAATCTTTTAAGTAGACCCATGAAATGTCTTATTAACTAAACTGCCTGAGGTAAGTCAGTGTAATTACTATCTTTACAACATCTAAAGCCTACAAGTGAATTAAAACCAAAACAAACCAGAGCACAGAGCTAGTAAGTAATTCACCCTCTGAATATCTCTAAGTACATTCTATCTATATGTGGTGGCTTGACCCTGGATAGCAGCTAAGCACTCATCAGCCCCTAGCCTGTTCCCTCCTCAGCAGGATAGGGAAGAGAACTGGAAGAGCAAAAGAAAGATCTTACCAGTGTAAGGGAAAAAAACCAAGTGACACAAAGGCAACCACTCACAACCTCCCATGAGCCTGATGATGTACAGCCAGTCTCCAAGCAACAGCTGCTTTGGAAGATGGCCCCCTGCCTCCTGGTTTTATTGCTGAGCATGACACTATACAGCACTTAACATCCCTCTGGTCAACTGAGGTCAGCCATCCTGGCTGTATCTTTCCCCAGTCTCTTGCCCACCTGCAGCCTATTTGCTGGAGGGGCAAAATGAGGAACAGAAGTTTGACACGGTGTAAAAATTTGGCAACACTAGGTAAAACCGTGGTGTGCCATTAACACTGTTTTAGTCTCAAAGCAACAACACTACACCACACTGGCTGCTATGAATAGAAATTACTTCATTCCAGGCAGGCTCAGTACCCTGTATTTGCACTACCACCGTCCAAGTAGTGCAACCTAATGCAAAGGGAATTAAGCTGGACATTAGTGCTCTCAGTGGTACAGGAAACTGTGGGGAGCTGGTGGGTCTATTACCTCAAAAGGGAACCTCTGAGGCTCAGAGGAGAGGTAACCTGCTTAGAGAATATACAACATGGTAAGGCCACATCTAAAGACAATAATACACATGATACGCATGCCTTTGGAAAAAGATTGACCACTGTGTTTTGTTGAGAGGCTAAGTTTCAAGTAAAAAATCAGCAGAGATACAAGCTAGCTACCAATAAGCATTTTAATTATTTGTGAGTCAACAGCTGTCCGAAAGAATTCCACTGTCTATAATGAGTTTCAGCTTTCAGTCATTCACTTTGAGAATCAAGTAGTTATGAAAAGGATCAGGCAAGTGATGGACTTGATATTCTGAAGAACCTGTTCTCAAGCATATTTCTAAACCAGCTTCTTAATCACTAAGATCAGGGAAAGGAGATGCCTTCACACCTCAGAAATATGCAATGTTTTTTCTGCATCTTCCAACAGTATTGCTGTCAAAAGAGTGCATTTTAGCTTGACATCATATTGTCTTCTGTGTTTTATTTCAGCTATTTTTTACTGTGGCAGAAAAAACAAGTGTTCCCTCAATGGCATAGGACATTTTGCATTACTGTTAAGAAAGAAATTTTAAAAGAGGCTTCTCAAGATTTATCATTAGGTTTAGTGGAATTGTGTACAGTTCTTTTGTAAAATATTGAGTACTGTATTACTTTATACAACTGTAGACATTCCTCTTCATGTGCTGCATTAAAGTGTTTTGCTAATCGTGATGGCTTCATGCTGTCATTAGTTAGTATTTCAAAGCCTGTGGTGTGAGGCTTGTCATTAACAACAGCACATGTAAATCTCTATTTAAAATAGTCTTGCCAATTTAAATTTTTTCTGGCTAACGTCCTCTCACATCTGATTAGACTGATGGTGGATTTACTTTGTAATGTGACTGATGAATTTCTCTACCAGGAGCAGAAGGGCTTGCCATTTACTTATTGTTCATTTTTGCTAGAATGTTACTATTACCTTCAATCTGCGATTTCTTTGCAAGAGTCCTTTTAAGCCACTTCAGCATTTTGTGAGAGTTACCTTAGACAAAACTAGATAATATAACCTGCAAATCCATTTAACTGGGTACACATAAATGACTTTTCAATACACTGAAGGAAAAGGAGTGAGTGCCACAGGCAACTTCTCCATATTGTGAAACACCCTCTTCCTCTTAAGAACCTCACAAACTGTATGTGACATACAGAGAGCCTATGGGTGACAATATCAAGAAGTATACTAAGTATTAGTAAAGCATAATGTCTTTCTTATTTTTGTATTTAAGAAAAAAGGAACTGAAATTCTAAAATTTTTGTCACATTCCTCAGTGGACTGCTTTGTGCCATCCCCTTTGGAGATCACTACCCCAGAGCACATCTAGGGGACTACCTGCAGAAAAGGAGTATGGATGGAAGACCTACCTGACTTCAAGCTCGCTCTTGGGCTCACTCTAACCAGAGAGATGCAGCCAGAATCTTTTCATTATTATATTTTTATGATTTATTGCTAGGGTACCCTAAATGAAACACGTTAAGAATTATTTTCTTACTTATAAAGGTCAGGCTGAGGTTGTTCACATTCAATGGTAGCATGTAGTGCATCAATTTCTTGTTCATTGCGAAATGCCCTTGTGTCTTGAACAGCATAGTAAGTCTGGAATGAATAAAAATATGCAAATAAAAAAGGACAGACATACAAGACATTAATCTGTACATATACTTCAGCCTGAAATTTACTAACTTTTATGTAAGAGCTCATTATTCAAATAAGATGCACCTCCAAAAGCTCCTAGTTGGGCATCTTCTTGCATGGTCTTTTCCAATAATTTTTTTAAATGATTCCACAGTTATATGCAAGTATCTTTCAGTGTACTAATAAATCAGATCACCATGAAAGCATTCAAGTTAGATAATACACAAAAGGTTAGTGAATTATCATTGCAATCTGCGTGCCTATCCTGGACACAGACAAAATCACAAATAAATGTCTTAAAACTTTTCATAAAATAGTATTACTTTTAAAGAAATGAAGTCAGATGGTAGAAACACAAATTACACAAATTAGCATGAAGTCACACATATAAGCATGAAGTCATATTGGGATCTGTGTCAAAAACTAAAAGCAAACTTT
>VZTN01014328.1:19409-37887 GCA_013400515.1 Erpornis zantholeuca
AAAAACTAAAACTAAAAGCCTTAAAAAGAAAATGTAGAACATTTAATTACTTTGTGACTGGATTCACCATCCAAACTAGTTGTTGTGACAAAACATGTTCCATCTCCTCTACTACTTGATAGGAATATTAAATCACATGGAAATTTTTCATCTTCTTTTACCATTACAATATCTCCAACCTAAGGAAAAAACACAAAAAAATAAAATACATGTACATAGCAGCCCGAATATCAGATTTCCAAACTAAAACCTAGATGAACACAAATATTTTGAAAATTCAACAATTTTTATTTACACCAGGATTTTACCTTAAGAGTAAAGAACTAGAGAAATAACTCTGGAAAACTGAATTATACCTTGAGGAATATTTGAGACCTACAGCTTTTATCTCAGGATAATCATCTTGCAAGTACTGTCTTATTAAGTTTTGCAACATTATTTGAGAGATGGAAGACATTATCCTTAAGACTAAGTACTGAAACAAAACTGTTTCAAAACCACCAGGAGATGTGAGCTGCTTTCACTGGTTCATGAGGATAAACATGTAGATCCAAATATTACAATTAGCTGAAAAAGCCAACAATACCAAGTCTGCTGATAAAAACAGGGCCCATTTTTAGCATAATTTAGCAGAATTCTGATTAGAAGTCCATCCTATTTTTATCTATGTTTAAAGGTAGGCAAACTAATTTTTGATCATGGAAACATAGGCAACATTTTACAGCATGTTAGAATGTCGCAACAGAACAGCCAACCAATTACAAATTCAAAATATTCTTGCAAATCATTCAAGAAAAATGGCTTTTTCTACATTTTTGGAGGTTAAACAAGTGGCAAAGACATAGTCTACATTCTAAGAATATCAGGGTTTTAACAAAAATCCTATCAAAAATATGTGATTTTTGCAATTTTTCATGTAGGTCAACATCTGTTCAATATACTTTTGTCATAATTTATTAAAGTAAGTCTCAGCTTAATCATTGTTCTTGTTAAATGCTTATAAAGCTAAATTCCACTATCCTTTGCAGTTGGCAGGAGTCACTTAATCCCAGTTAAGCAAAATAGTCTGATAAAAATCAGCAATACTAACATCTAAAAATAAAATTTTAGGATTATGATAATAAATGAGATTTATCTAATTGTAGATATGAAAAAGGCTTTTTTTTCTCAACCAATAGCAATGAAAAATTGCCAATTGTACATATGGCACAAGAGGACCCAAACTCTAAGCATACCTGCAACAATCACGTAAGAAATTCTCATTTTCCTCAACCCAAAACAAATAAAAGTACTAGTGTATAGTGTCTTAATAAAATTTATAAGGCATTCCAACATTTGCTACTATGTCAGCTAAGGATGCAAAGAGGTCAGGGGACAGGTTCTTTCTGGTGGTGCTCAGTGACAAGGCCTGAGGCAGTGGGCATGACCTGGAACGTGGGAGGCCCCACTTCATTTTCATTGTGAGGGTGACTGAGCACTGGAACAGTTGCCCAAGGGCAGTAGTGGAGTCTCCCTCCTTGGAGAGACTTAAAATCTGTCTAGACAGGGTTCTGAGCAAACAGCTCTTGGTGGCCCCATTGGAGCTGGAGGTTGGAACAGGAAACCTCCAGAGATGCCTGCCAATCTCAACGATTCTCCGATTGTGTGAAAAAGAACTCCATCTTTTAGCAATTCTTTTCTTCCTTCTTTAGTTGAAATGGCAGACCTTTAAACAACCTAGTCTGTTTTCTCAAGTAATATAGATCTGAGAATTTCAGCCATTTACAAATACACATAGATATCCCTTTCCATGCAAGTATTTTCAAGGTCTGTCTCTCATTTAGTCACTCAATACACACCCTCTGAAAGGCAATAAATGGGGGAAAAAATAAGAAAATATGGGCAACAGATTAACCATTAAAATTCAAAATCCAGTTGCATGGTACTTGACTGTTTTTGTTTGGAATATTTAACTGGTTAGGTACACACCTGGAATTCTCAAGCATATGATGTCCTAATTTATTACCAGGAAGCCCTAGGCAGAAGCTATCACACTTAAATGGAAGGTCACAGCAGAAAGGCTATGAACACTTGATGCACTTACGGCCAAAAACAGCAGAGCAAAAACAGACATCCCAACAAACATATTAGAAATAAGAAATTTCCAAATATCTATCAAATTTTCTGAGTTCTAAAGAAAATAATACAAAAAAGTTAATCTACTCATTTAAAAAAACCAAACAAGCAACAAAAATTAATTTCTGAATTATCAAGAAGGCAATGTAGCAGCATTCACAAGGTCAATGAAGAGATTGTGATTTGATGGGTTTTGAGAAAATATTTAGAATGCGTTGTGTGTGTGCATGTATCTGTATATATAGCACTGACTGTCACAATCAGGCTTAAATAAAATATTAATGTGCATAATAGTAATTATACTCCATCCCTGAGAGTGTTCAAGGCCAGGCTGAATAAGGTTCTGAAAAACCCAGTCTAGTGCAAGGTGTCCCTGCCCACGGCACAGGGATTAGAACTAGATGATCACTAAGGTCCCTTCCAACCCAAAGCATCCTATGATTCTGTGATAATCACAGTGGACACAAAATAGAGAAAACATAAATCATGGCAGAAATTCCAAGTTAAAGAATGGAAAATGAAAGTAACATTTACAGTAGTTTAATTCTAGTTAAGCAAAAGAGCCTGATAAAAATCAGCAATAGTAACATACAAAAATAAAATTTCAGAATGATGATAATAAATGAGATTTATCTAATCTCTTTAGACAGTTTAACTCATTAGGAGTTTAATTTTATAAAAATATTTTATTCAGAGACATAAAACTAAAAATTAGTATACTGTAAGTCTAATCTCCATTAAATGCAATAAATGCTACATCATCATACTACATTTCTGTATAACTTGTTTTATGTGTGAAGTGTACAAGAATGGTGAAGTAAAGTCTGACTCACAAAATCTGTCAAGTCATAGTTACTTACTCTTAATTTTCGGCTTTGCTTTCTAACCAGTTTACCGTGCTGAATGAAATGAACAGGGCATTGATTTATTGCATTGTCAGCTTTATGTCGCAGCCAATCTTCATAACCCTAGAAAACAGTGAAATGGAATGATGTAGTGATGCACACTTGGCTATAAAGACACATAGAAAATGGCTCTAGCTTGCAAGAAAAATTTTAAGAATTATCTTTGATCACTGTAAGGGAAAAAAATATTCTCACTAGAACAAATGGAACTGTGATACATGTCAGTACTACAGTTGTGCTGGATATCTATGAAAAAGAGCACTCATGGTTGCAATCAGTCAACCAAAACCATGTATTTCAGTGAAGACATTATTATGAATAAGGGTTTTGAGAGTGTAGAATGGTTTCTGGTATTTAAGTGATCATCTCTTGCTCATGCTCTATCGACTCAAGTAACTGCACAGTACTTATAAAAGCAGTTGACTAGTAGGTATTAGTGTAGAAAACATTTTTGAAAAATGGGACTTTATCCTGCAAAATGATAAAGAGATGACATGACAAAAGGTTGTCATATTTGATGACTGTCATACAACTAAGCAAAACCTTTTAACACTATATACATTATATGGTGGTGGAGAATTTTGTTTCAAGAGACTTTGGAGAGTACCCTATATTTAGGACTCAATTACCCTAAGAATTTATGTTTTATACAAGCAGACAAACTAAAGGATAGGGAACTACAACTTTCCATTGTAAAGGTCCTGCTGTATAACAAAGATTGGGACTGATAAAGTCATCAGTGGTGCCACTTGTAGTGGTATTTTTACATATCATTTTTACATCTCATTCTTTTTGCAGAGTGCAAGTATCATTACCTTGAATGCTCTCAAAAATAAACTGGGAATCACAGAGACTTTATGACTTTAGTGTAATATATTTCCAGGGGTTGGAACCTCCTCAAGCATGTCCCAAAATCTACACAAGTTGTTGGGAGAAAATTCAAGGAAATACACAGACCCACAGTACCAGGCACAGCATGTCATAACCCAGGCTTTGTAGGTCACCACTAACAGTAGGACTTTAAAGTGTAACATTAAAAATCTTAAGACTGGGAAAGCCACACTAAAATACTAGCTCTTGCACATATCACAACTTTTGCTCAATGAGAAGTGAATTTAACTACAGAATATACTCAATTACAAACAGCTACCACTGTAAAGAAAGAGAAACACAACTCTCCATGGCTTCTTTGAAGACTCATGAAGGAAAAGTGCATTCAGCATAAAGACTGTGAAGGTAGTAAGTTATCTATTAAGCTATCTATTAAGGGACAATCAAAATTATCTGGGGTGGAGTTAGCTTTCTCTGCAGCCGTCCTGTGCTGCTATGCTTTGTACTTGGGACTAAACCAGTCTTGGTCACACCCCAGTGTTTTGGCTGCTACTGAGGAGTGTCAGCAGCAAAGCTTTCTTTTCAACTTTCTCCCAAACCAGACCAGAAGGCTGGGGCCAGGCAAGAGGCTGTGAGGGGGCATTGCTTGGACAGTGGACCCAAACTGACTCAACTGCTCTCTTTAGTTTTACTTTTGATTACGTAAGTACTCACCTGTTTGATAGCTGTGACAGTGATGACAAACAAAAGTGGAAGTCCACTTGTAACTGGACTAGTAGGTGTATCAATAATTAACTGCAACAAAAAGAACAAATATTTTCTGGTTATGTTTTTTTGAATGTAAGCAGTCAATCTTTCAAGTAAGATCTTCCAAGTAATTTCACCAATATGTTACAAGTCATCAAGGAATTTTAATTGACAATAACAGTACTTCAATACTGCTGAAGTACACAACTTTAAGAATGTGTACTATAATGACAAAAATTTGAAAATTGGATGCTATAAGAAGATACAATACTATAGCTAGATCACATTAACATTCAGATGTTAATGTCTCATAAAAATATTTGCTTGCAAGTCTTTAAGGAAGTATTAGACTGGAGAGCTGCAGCTTTGGAAGCAAAATTAGAAATTAGCATGGCACTGGCTTTACATGTTACACACTAGTGCTGTTCTTATGCATGCAAAGAGTAATTTCTGAAATTTACTGAGCTGGGACTACTGCAAATATAAACAAGAGGCAGAATTCACAGAGGGAGTGCAAAAGACAAAATCTAAATTGTCCTGGGAATCTGCTTTTCTTTCTACAGAATCTGATCTGCAAAGTAATACAGTTTTTCACTTAGTAAGATTTTTATTATTTACCACAATAAGTGATTGTGAAAGGTTCAGAATTAAGACACCAAAAAAGCAGCACAATAGTTATTCATGGAACTCATTTAAAAAACAAGTATTTATGTACCTCTCTAAGCAAGCATTGAATCAGTACCTATTATTTAAGTTTCTCACAGGCTTTGATGATACTACAGTTGGAAAATTGCTGCCAACAAATTATTTTGTTATAAAAGATCATATTTTTGCAAAACTAACCAAACTTTATCATCAACAGAATTTATACTAAAAGTTTTACCGATCTGAACATTTATTACAAAATAAAAATGACAGGCATTATTTTCAATTTTATCAAGACATGTCTTGCTTGCCATCCATCTAGTGATGCTGTCAAATTCTCTTTAGATAAAATTCACATTTACAAATGGAAATGAAATGAAACTCCTTTTGTCACATCATAAAGCATAAAAGGCTTTCTAGGCTCAACCACTTACATCCATGGTCATCAAAACCAGTTAATTTTAAAACCTTTTTTCAACTTCTCCCTATATTAGAAAGAGTGCAGAACTTACTGGAAAATGGGCATAGCTTACCTGAACAAGGAAAATGATGAGAAAATAGAAGTTTGCTATTCTTCTGAATTGCTCAAACAAATTTTTTGGTATAAAGTTCCAAAATGTGTACTGAAAACAAATGCACAGATTATGAGTGTTTGTGAAGGAAATGTTGTTCACATTTAATTTTATAACTCACATTTCAAGATTAAATTAAACAAGAAGCAGGAGTGGTTTTGTTACTTAGTTTAATCATTTACTGAATTAGACTCTTAGTTGACAAGCATGTATTCTCAGAATAGCATCATTTTTCTGAACTGTGATAATCTTCACACTAGGGACTGTAATAATTTTTAACTAGCAACAATGCTGTCCAGAGTTAGTTACAGAACGGTTTATTTAAAGCCATTAATGAATTTTAAAAGCATCTTAGTAATGCAGAAGAGCACTTTTAATAAAACTTTCATGTTGTATTCATGACTTGAGATAGGTGGCACTCAGAGTTAACTACACAGTAATAGCAAGACAACCAAATACTTGTCAGCCCTTCTTTCGTTCCTTGGCTGGGACACAAAAATACTCCTTAAGATAAACTGCAGTGGTGAATAAGAGTAAGTGGCTGCTTATTTCTGTACTGATCTTACAAATTACCACAAGCGTTGTAAAATGACATGAGCAACAGTACATAAAGCTGTAAACAGAAAACGCAAAAACTTCAATTTTAAAAAGTCATGTAAAAGTGATAATGGTCCTTAACATCATCCAGCCCCCTTCCCCTGCCCTGCAGCAGGTTCAACTACACTCTTTTTACACAGCTCACTCTGTAGCTCCAGAAAAACATTGCAAGGATTGCTTATTGGAACATGTGTAAAAGATGACAGCTAAAACTCTGTGAAAAGGTTTGAAAAATGGCTTGAGAAAACTAACACTGCATCATCTTATTATCCAAATTATCCTTTGACACGTAATAAAATGACAACTCCAATAAAACTTTCATTTCAAACAAGATAGGCTAAGAAGCTTATCCTAATTTATTTGCTCTATTACAAATGTGCTGTCTCCTCTCGGTAGATTGTACTTACACTTGCTGATAACCAAATTATTCCATGAGCTAGACATCTTCTGAATTTGGCCCTGAAGGCAAAGACAGACAGAGCTCTAGAAGGAATATACTTCTATTACATCTGAAGACAAAAAGTATCCCTGAGAAATACGCCTTAAATGTATGTGGAACCCTATTATATAGAGCAATCTTTGTACTTCTTCAGAGTTAAATCCTGAACATGTGTAAGACATAGGAATGAAATGTTCTTCTTCTATCATGTGCCAAAAATCAGTATCTATCCTAAATATACCCTGAGTTACCACTTATCCTGCATAATAGCTAGTTCAGTATTAAATCACCTGTGAGCAAGCCAAAACTCAGTCAGGCAGACATGCAACAGCTAGAAAACCAAGCGTTCTAGTCTTACAATCAGAACACTCTTCATCAGACAGGAATGCAGCTTGCACTACCCATTATCCAGCTACCTTGAATTTTCAAAGAGAACGAGTTAAGACTTGATTATTTTTCCTTGCACAACAATGCCGTTTGCACAAAACTGCTATTATGACACATGACCATATGGATTCTATTCGACAACAATTATTGCATATTTTAATCATTAATTTTATCAGGTAAGTTATCTTTGTTTTCTAATTTTACCCATTTATTTTTAAAGAATCTCTGCCTGCCGGGAAAGAAAAATCAATAGAGGTTTCAGTGAAAAACACTTGTTTACAGTTTTCTGTTTAGCTCTTTTGATAGAAATAGTATTTTTTCCATGGTAAAGGGTTTTTTGGTCATTAAAAGTTCCATGATTTACACAAGCCCCCAAATCACATAATCTCTTATGTAATAACTTCCACTTTAAATCTCGTAGAGGGTTATTTGACTAAATGTCTGGTAATAGCATATTAATGTTGGACTAGATATTTAAAATATCTGATCAAAGAAGCAAGTAAATCAATTAAAATGACAATCCATAAAAAGGTTCTTCATCTTTACCCTTAGCAGCTATTCCTTCTCATATTCCAGCATTAGTTCACTGCTTTCCCTGCCAAGCTGTGGTTTTCCCATATCTTCACATTTAATCAGCAACTCTCTTAGCTGAATAAAAGTGAGTAATATGGGAACAGATCACTTTTATGGTTGAAAAATGTTTCTTAAAATGGATGCTTTTTTAACACAGACTACTTTTTAAAACTTTATTTTCAATCTGACAGACTTTTAGCACTTTATGACTCTGGGTTTCAGGCACACAAAGCATGTCTTAATTCTGCCCATTCATCTTCAACAGAGAACTAATGATTTTTGCAGTTTAGGCAAGAACACTAAGATGTCTAGACAGACCTTCCCTTACCCAAGCCATTCGTAGCTCAGACCAGTATCTGCAAATGTGCAAGTAATGTTTAATCAACATAATCACTCCCCAGAGAAGCAATGGAGGGCCTTCCACTCAGAACAATATTTATCTCATGACTGCTGCATTCAAGGCAATTTCTCTACCCAATCTAGGCAGGAACAAAACAAAAATTTTTAAAGGAAAGTCATTAAAAATGATGGTATTAAATGCATCAGATTACTGTGCCCAGAGTTAATAATATCATCTCTCTTCTTCAGGTAATTTCTAGCTATGCTCTTTGTAAACTCTTGAAAAGCAGTTTATGTATATTTAACTACCTTTTTTTCCACTATAATTCACCTGAAGGATATAAGTTTATCCAAACAGTTACATCATATTTAGATAAGCTTTTAAGTTGGGGACAGTTTAATTGGTATTTTCCAAATGCTACAAAACACTTAGAGGCCAGAACACATGGGTGCTTTTTGCATATGGGAGGTAACACATCAGACACCAAGCAGTAGTAGTTACCCATTCATCCAAGAGAAGAACACACAGTGCCAACACATGTATCTGAAACACTGTGCAAGACTCTGTAAGGTCAGTCTGGTGTCAAAACAGCATCATTCAAGTAGATTTTCTTCCCATTTATAATTGCAGTAGCACCTGCAGTGCTGGTGTATTTCTGCACTCATGAGCACCTCCATAGTGTTCCTGCTCGTGCCCCTAGCTCCATCCCACCAATCCTTGCATCCTCTTTACTGATACCATCTTGCTTTCAGGTCCAACACCTCCTCATTGCAGCCAGTCACACAAATTCAAAAATGTAAAACGCAATGTTCTTGACACTCTTTTCATTTGGTATCTGCATGCCAGAACTTTGGCTCATGTTTCAAGCTTCTCTTTCGACCCTAAGAGGCAGATACTTTCTTAAGAAAAAGGAGAGTTTCTTAGGTAATCACTTTACATCAAATCCTGAAGCTGTAAGAAAAAGCACTTCATACTGAGTTTTGTCAACACTTCAGTTCTTAGATTGTTTTAAACAGTCATCACCTCTCTTAACAGACTCTGATTTCACTCTTTTCACACAGATCTTTTGACCATTTCTCATAAATGCTTAAAACTATTAGAACAAAAATCTACTATATTGGTTTAACCCTGGTTCATAGACATTTTCCTATGATGATTTTCATCTCTTCTGCAAAACAAAATCCATCCTGGGGATCATAAAATCAGGGTAGTATAGATAAAAGCTGATCTTGCAGTCATTTGTGCCCATGCTGACTTCCATATTTTTAACATAGACATTTTTATACTATCTATCAATTACCAAGAAACAATGCATTCTTAAAGCTGCAATTTAAAAACTAGATTGCAGGCATGTGTGCATATTGTAGAATGGTCTGGGTGGAAAAAGATGTTCAGGATCTTCTCAAGCATCCAGTGCCAACCCCTCTGCCATGGGCACGGACACCTTCCACTTGACCAGGTTGCTCCAAGCTCCATCCAAATTGACCTTGAACACTTACAGAGATGCAACATCTACAACTTCTCTGGACAACCTGTTCCAGTGCCTCACCATCCTCAAGGTAAATCTAAACCCACCCTATTTCAGCTTAAAGTACTTCTCTCTTCTCCTGTCACTTAATGCCCTTGTAAAAAGTCCCTCTCCAGCTTTTTTTGTAGTCTCCTTTCAGGTGCTGGACACAACACTTTATATATAATACCACCTTAGATAGTATTATGTTATTAAAACAACACAAACATTACATATATTATATACATATAGGTAGCCCTCTTCAATGGAAGAGCTGAAAAAGGTCTGATCAAAAGTTTCACAGCTTCTTTAAAGGTAGTTTTATTTATAAAAAATTTACTTTTTTGAAACACAATTTTTCTAACTATACAGAGTAGAGAACTGGAGGAGAAAACTATAGCAAAGGGTATGAAAAAAACAGGAAATCAGTAATTATCTGAAATCATAAGAACTGAGTTGAGAGTATGCCTTGTCTAACTCAAGTGACTTGCTTATAAGCATAGAGGAATATCTATGTTCTTTAATGTATTAAACTAGTATCAAGACTTTAACTCCAAGCAAAACGATTCAGACTTCTGTGCTTATATGCTACTCAATAGAATTGGAATATTTTGGAAAGTATTTTGCCATATTTATGACATTTTGGAATGAATGTAGAAAGACACAACAATATTTTAACAAAAGTATTAACATATGTGCCATCTGCATGTTTATGTTCATGTTTATCACTCCACTGAGGGACTCCTAATTTTCCACATCATAAGGTCATCCACAAACAACACATGGAGCCGTGGAAGTTCTGCTACATGCAGGGCTTTTACAAGTGAAAAACCACCACCAGTACATTCAGAGAAAGGGCAAAAATGAAACCGATTTGGAGAAGTTAGATCAAATGGTACATCTGATTAATAAACATGCCTACATTGGCATAGGATTTCTTAAAACCAGTTGCTGATAAAACAGGATTTCTAATACAAACAAGTCTTATCTTTAGTAGTCCCTGTTCAGCAACTCTCAGTCTTATCAAATAGAGGCTATTAACTCCAGGAACTCCTCTAACAAAGACATCCCCCAGCATCTGTCATTATCTAATTATAATTTTTAGAAAGAAAAAAAAATCTTGCAGTAAGGATGACTGACTGAAGACAGAAGTCACAGAGAATACTAGGAAAACAGAAGAAAGAATGCATGAGAGCAAGCAAGCTTCACTTTCTCACTTCAGAGAGAGAAAAATTTTATCTGTCTTCCCTGGTGTTAGGTTTGGACCTGTTTGCTTTCCTTCCTTCTTCTGCTTCTCTCTTGCTACATGCAGACTCCATTCCCATACAAAAAACTTAAAAGGCTCTGTTAGGGGCAGTACCAGCAGAAGATAAAAATATTGCTAACAACCCTGGACGGAGCCATGGGAAGGGTAAATGGCTTCTCCTGGGAATACAAGGGAGCTTCCAGAGAACCTCTGACCTGGAAATCCCACACTGAGCAGGACCATCAAGAGCAAAGATGAGCTTTCCCTTGCTCTCTCTAGGCACTGGCAGTTATCCCCAGAAGGAAATTGTATCATTGTGCCCGGGAAGAATTGCACACTCATGCACTCCCATCTGAGCCCCTTCCAGAGTTCAGTTGATTCAGATACATTTCAGCTTTACTGCCAACCAAGTCCATTTACTCTGCTCATCTCTAACAGCTCCTGCCCCACTCACCCCTTGGCAGGGTTGGGCACACCTGACTCTGCAGCCCTCGCAGCATGGGATCTGACCTCCTGCTTCCCCCAGTGTGGCTGGGAGTCAGGGGATTACCTGGGCAGAAATGGAAAACTCTGCCTTACAGCTATTTTTTAGAGCAGATGAGTACATTCACACTACAAGGCACATACAACACTCCCTGCATTAGTCCCTGTCCCATACATATTTCTGTCCACCCAGCCTCTCTGCCCCCCAGAGTATGCTACACAATTATGGACCGGCTTCACAAACACATGACCCTGCCACTTCCCACTGTGGGCTGTGGATGATTTTCTGACTTTCAAATGTCATTGCTTAGGGATGTGTTTGAGCTCCTCATCTTTAAACTGCTACGTCATGGCCCTAGAGAGGCCAGAGGCAGCCTTCCAGTTATAAAACATAACCTTGGAAAAGCATGGGACAACCTAGGTCTGCTGGGTTCCAAGTGGCCTGTCTTGATAGAGGTGGTTTAGTATTTCCTTAAGTTTCAATATTAACATTTCTTCTAAATATGGCAACAAAATGAGAAATCACAGTGCACCCAGTCTTTGTGTGGTTGTAACAGCACTATGAGCGAGCGCTGCAGAGAAAAAGTACAGCACAAGGGCATGAATTTCTGCTGAAAGAAAGAAATATTTCAACAACATCTGCTGAAACATATCAGAATTACTTTACTTTATTTAACTATTAGTCACTGCGATTAATTGAGTCATCTCAATCAGATTAGCACTGAAGGTAGCTAAGGTTTTCCTTGCAATGTACAGGATTCTCAGCTCACAGCATTATTGGCTCAGGCCACCATCACAGAAGTCAATGTTTGGTTCAGTACTTGATGAAAAGTCCTAAGGAAACAGGCAGACAACAGAAGACTGCGTTATTTGTGCAACAAAACCAGGATCACTTCTGATTCATTAATTAGTGTACAGCATTACAAAGCAGGAAATAACAGTGGCAGTGTTCTCCCATCCAAGTTCACATTACTGCTTTTCTATAGGAAGAACAGGAAATAAAGCTACAGCACAACTGAGAACTTTGTAATTTCATGTATAATTGAATTTCAGTGACATTTCTTTAGGGCAAATTCTTCAAGTAATAGTTCTGCATCCACTGTAGAGTCAATCTTGCATTTCATTCAAGAGTCATATCCCACTACTCTCCAGTATTATCTCCTAGGAGCATAAGCCCTGCTGCCTCCAGTTATGTTGGTAACCCAGGCAAAAGTAGGTTCTGTAGCTGTAAAATTTATTTTTATGAAATGACAACAGTAATGTTTGCAGCTGGACAGGACTACCAAGGCAAAATACTGTGTGTTGATTACCCACAGACTAAAAGGAATAGTAAAAGCCTTTGTAAGTCTTCCTAACCCAATTTCCTCTATGGGTGGCATGGGAGAGGGAATAAAAAAATTAAAATCAGTTCTCTTGCCTAAAGTTCATGGATTTTCTGATTTTGCCAGGAATTTGTCTCTGATACACAGGAAATTCTCCCAGCTCTCATACAACAGGCTATTCTTATCCAGGAATTTTTGTTTTTTTCTTGTGGTTATTTCTTCATGGTTTTTTATTCAGGTTCTTTGGGATGGAGGAGCAGCTCTAATTAAACATGTTCCTATGAACTCAATGTTGTTGCCTTAAAAAAGATTTTATTTTCATTACACCTTTTCCCTCTGTTCAGGAGAAATGTAGACATCCAATCAGTCTTCAATTCATTGATTCAGGTAGAACAAGAAGTGCAAGTCCCTACTTTGTCAACAAATGAGATCCTTGAAGCATAGCAATTCTATAAAGGTATTAGATTAACTTCAGGAAAAGGGAATTTGGATATTGTTAAATTAATAACAAATTAAAAACATCATCATGCCACTACATAAATCCATAGTTTGCTATGTATTGAATGATCTGTGCATGATTCTACTGGTTTGGGAAAATGTACACACTGAACTTGAGCAAAGGCATGAAGCAGCTTCCACACAAACAATTACTGAACAGGCTGAGGCTATTCCTCCTGGAAAGGAATATGATGGAAGCCCACCAACAGAAACAAGATTATAAACAGGGGATAACAGTCACTGTCAGATTCAAAGATTTGATATGAACTCAAATTAGCAGGAAGCTTTAAAATGAAGGCTCATAATTACTTTTGGCAAACATTTCTACAGTTGAACTCTTATTTATTCTGAGAATTTATATGGTCTTCAAAGCTATTGAAGGAATTCACAGAGGAGAAATCCATTAAAGGCTACTAAAAACAAAATCATATTTCCAGCGCAATAATATGAAACCTGAACCTTAAGGAAGTTTTCTACTAAAAAGTTATTTAAGCATTTATCTGTTCTTTCAAAAAGTAAAATCCTGTTTTAGAAAGAAAAAAGGTTGTTTCTCACCAAGTGTTGGTAGCTGCTGTTGCTGCCTAGTTTAACTTAGTTTCCTTTTAATCTCTAAGTTCTACCAAAAAGTAAATAGTATCAAAATGTGTATAATTTTTTTCAGAAAAAAAGCAAGCCATCTCCCTGAATATTCAATTACTTTCTTTCTTCTACTTGAAACACTGGGGTTTTTGTACCAGCTGATATTTTGCAATGCTGCAGCACTGCCATGTGATAAATTCATTCAAGGGCACACAACAGCCACTTCAAAGGCCAACACCCACGGCAGCTGAAGAAGCTAAAAGTTAGATCAACAAAAGGATCCATGCTACAAAGGTCACTGTCTCTAGAATGTAAAAGGAACTGCATGCACAATCCAAAAGACACGAGTTTTTGTCTCTTACTACTTTAATACACTACTTTTGCAATATATTGTTAGTACCATAATTGAATTAACACATCAAACCTATAGAACACTTTGTCTGGCCAAGGTCTGTCAGTGTATCAATTTTCACAACCAGGAATGTATCATTAAGCAGACAGAGCATTAATCACATTCCACAGTGACACTGCAATGTAAATGAAATATCCCCTCTGCACTTGAATCAAAGGATTACCTTGCTGACACCAGGAAGCTTCTGGTGAGGCACAGTAAAGTATACCTTTGGAAGGACTAGTAAAGTCTAAGGTTCATATTACTGCAAGCTGCCATCTTTTTCAGGGATTTATGACATTACATTTTTTAGTAAGGAAGCATACAGACAGACTAATTGAGGACATTTTCTTTTGGTTTTCAACTATTGTTTTTAGAAATTAATTTTGTCTTAAATTGGTGAAGTCTGTACTTGGAAGTTAAGAGTTCCTCATCCTTGAAGAGCAACCATACACTTTCATACATAAGCACTAAACACCTATAAAAGCCCAGCTGTAAGTTACTGTCTGTCTCGCTGACAAAGGATGAAGGAAGTATCCTTCATGGTTGAGGTAACATTACACCGTGTGCTTGTGAGCATGTACCTTTAATCTACTCTAACAATTACGGATTTGCCAACTTAATTTTGCACATTTGAGCATTTTTCAAGAAACTTTTATCTATGTTCCTTACGCTGTAATAGTTGCCCCTCAGGAGGGTTCATAGGCAAGCATAGAAGGATGGGTGAAATGGTAAGAGGCAGCAGCTTACAGAACCAGAACAAATGTTAGTCAAGTCACAATGGTGCTTTATTCAGGTTCTTTGGGATGGAGGAAAAATGTAATAGAGTTTACTTGAAAGGAACAGCATGGAAAGTTCTCATACACAGACAACATTAAAACAGTCATTAAAACAGCTTTCAGCAGTCTAAGGAACTGTTCAATATCATGAAGAATTTACATGAATTCTGTTCCTTCCTGAAACAACACCACTGTATTTACTTCCAGAAAGACAACCTACATTTTATTTTTTAAAAGACAGAAGTTTAATCAATAAACAGAAAAACTGTATGAATTTCCACTAATACTTTTTGTTTATGAAAGGCTTTTTGAAGATACAGTTCACAATTAAAGAATTTAACATTTAAAATATTTAATGGAACATGCTTTATATCCAAATAAAAATATAGTGAAGTCTCCATCCTGAACTGGTTGAAGTCATATGTATATACTAATTTCTGGCAGGGATTCCCTAGCTCAAAGCAGGTTTAAGTCATATTTAAAACATCTCACTCTGCAAAGCAAAATAACTTGAAACTTCCACTAACTTAATAATCACAAAAAGATGTGAAAACACCTTGCATAATTGAACAGAATGTTTTCATTTCCAGAAAACTACAATCAGTAACTTCAGTGGCTTTATTTACATACATCCCAGATGAGAATAAAAAAAAAAGAAAAATGTCACGGGAGTACAAAAATTTACATTAAGTATGTTTACTTTTCTTTAATTCAAAAGGCAATAGAAACCAATGTGTAGAGCATAGGATTTCCCACTGTACCAGTTTGATGGTACTTCATTTACACTTCATCTGCCTTACCTTTTGAACATTCGAATTAAAGATGCCTATATACTAAGCTGCTTCTTAGCACAGTGTCTTTGAATGAAGTATGGAAAGAAGGTAGTAAACAGAAAATCTCACATGAGAAATGACACACCACTTGTGAAAAGTGTAGCTTTCATTTATGCTAATGGATGGCAAGTTCAGGTCCATGTGAGTAATCACTCAGTTCCTTGAGATCACAATGCTACCAAGGTTCTTAAAATGGCTGGGGATTTGAGGAACTATTCAGAAAGAAATTCTCAGTAGAGGAGATATTATTTTGAATTGATTATTTCATAATTGACTGAAGGTGTGAGCTCATGAAAACTAAAATCTAAGCACATTACAAACTTGGGAGTTCTTGAGTTGTTAGCCAAACATCACCTGCAAGCAGTCACATCTCTATGCCACTGCAGTATAAACCTTTGGCTAAAGCAAGCCAGCTGGAAAGTACATCCCAACTGCTCAGTAAAAGCTGCTGGAGCTTATGGAAGTTAAAACTTACTAACTGAAGTGAGGGACAAAAGAAACCTTTCTAAAGAGCACAAAAGTATCACATTACCAAGACAAAGTGTGACTCACCTGCATGTGAATAACAAAGACTATTGACAAAACCCCATAGAAACAGTATGAGCTTTTGAAGGGAATGACACCGTTGTGGTGGAGAGAGTATGATGAATCTAAGTGCTCAACAAATTAAATTATTTCTAGTACTTGGAGGTATTGTTTTTGAGTACAAAGGATGCAGTCTTTCTTCAGAAAGGTTTTATTTACTCCAGTATTGCCTCAAATGAAAATTGCTTTTTTTCTTTGTTGAAAAGCTCATTATTACTCAAAGACTGTACTATACTATGTATGACAGTAAACATGGGAGGAATTATTCTATTTCTGTTCATTTTAGAGACAACTTAACAATTAGTTTCTCTAGAAGAAAACTGAGGTATCTTCACTTTACCTCTGCTGGTTGTGGAAAGGAAAAATATACAGGAAGACTAGGAAAAAATCTTGAAAGAAATAAACACAGAGAATAACTTCAGCTGACTTATCTAAATGAATGAAAGAAAATACTGGTACCTTTGATGAGACTATTCTATTATCTGGAAATCTCTGTGGAATGTATGCTTCAGCGCCTGGAGGTGGTTCATGATGCCCAACATAAATAGTCCGACTGTCCACCCAATTCTCTTCTCCAGCACACTACGGGGGAAAAAGAGTTACTGTGTCAGTTCACTCCATATTTCTCCATGAGTCACACACTGAATTAACTAATCACGTGCCTGACCATCAACACATACACAGCCACCAGCACATGACCCCTCCCACTTTTCTGTACCAGCTCAAGATCACCAAAACACCTAAAGCCAAGTCAAATGTCAAAACTCTGCCTTAACTGCACTGCACTTTCCCACAACATAATGAAAGAGCATCCATGAAAATCACTATACTGACTTTTTCGTTTATAACTGATCAAAGGACAAGTGGCTTAGGATTTTCAGTCAAATTATGTATTTAGTAAGTATTTATATGTTTGGTACTCATCTTACCACTAATAAAAATCTGTGCTAATTAAAATATTTTTGTATATGACAAATAATTCACATTTTGAAACTAGCTACCCAGAACCTGGTGTTTTATTTGCAGCAAAAAGAACTCTCTTCTCCTGAAATATTAGTAGTAATCATTTCCCCACACATGAAGAAGCTTAGAGACTCTTAAGCTGCCGGGAAAAGACCTCAGCTTGTCAACCCAGAGCATGTGCTCTTCTATGAAAGCTGCAGAAAAAAACCTAGGTGTGCTAAATGTTCACATCCACATCAGATTCCACCACACCTATAGCTTCCCCAAAATTAGTATTTCTGTTCTATTAACTGTAAAAAAAGTACAAATCACTGTAGAAAAGTATTTACACAAAACCAAAATAACTTTTTTTTTAATTTAGAAATTAAGTTTTTGGGGGACACAGATTATAAAATGACCATCCCTTGGTCAATTGTTTAATTCACACCTACCTCATAAAAAACATTTTTGAAGCACAGGACACATTCCTAACACTTGGAGAAGCCCAGGCATCAGTAACTTTAACATCACGTATGATCAGATCCAGAGTAATTTAAATAGATCATAATTTAAACTCAAAACCTCTGCTTTGTGTTGCAATGGTTCATTTACACACACTTTCATTAAGCATATTAGAGGGAAGCTTCTCTTCTGCATCTTCAACAGCTTTGTTTATTTAGTACACTAAATATGTCCTGAAAGTGCTCCTGGGCACTGGTGCTTGATTGTCTCTCTCCATAGGTGAACTGTGAGATTGACACTGAGCCAACTAACCCCAAACAAATAGTGTGACTTTGGTAGTTTACACAACCAAAACATCATTCCCCAAAGCAGCTGGATGTATGTGTGCAGTTCTTGACATAAAAACAGAATTTAGTCATACAGACAAGGTACCTTCTTTTCTAACAAGTCTTGATGCCAATATTTACATGTCCATTTACTTTATTAGTACACACTTGGCTAGTAAGTCTAAAACAAAATTTAGTTCTTGAACTTAAACATTTACCCTAACATTTTCTTCATCAATTCATGTCTATATGAATTTTCTACTGCTTTAACTGCAACACAGCTGAAGATCACTTTCTACATAATTTATTGTTGAAATAGATGTATAAAATCTTGCAGTACTCTGCAAATTTGGAGCAGTTAAGCTAATAAAACA
>VZTN01014330.1:0-10052 GCA_013400515.1 Erpornis zantholeuca
GTCCCTCCCCTGGTAGGCTCACCAACCAGCTGCAACAAAAAATTGTTGTCCACACATTCTAAAAATTTCCTGGACTGCTTCTTTTCTGCTGTATTAAATTCCCAACCGATGTCTGGCAAGTTGGAGTCACCTACAAGACAAGGGCTGATCATCCTGAAACAATATCTAGTTGCTTATAGAATAAGTTGTCCACCTTTTCTTCCTGGTTGGGTGGATGATAACAGACTCCCAGTAGGATGTCAGCCTTACTGGCCTTCCCCTTGATTCTTACCCACAGGCATTCATCTTCATCGTCATTAGTTTCAATACCTACGGAGTCAAAAGCATCCCTAATATAAGGGGCCACCCCTCCTCCTCTTCTCCCTTTCCTGTCTCTTCTGAAGAGCTTGTAACCATCCAGTGCAGTGCTCCAATTATGTGAGTCATCCCACCACGCTTCAGTGATGGTGACTACATCATAGCTTCACTGTTGCACCATGACCTCCAGCTCTTCTTGTTTGTTGCCTGCGCTGCGTGCATTAGTATACATGCACTTCATCTGGGCTACTGATTTCACCCCTAACTCAGGCTTACCGTCCTTAGGCCTGCTTCCAGACAGCCCAGATACATCCCCTTCCCCCTTCAAACCTAGTTTAAAGCCCTCTCAATGAGGTCTACCAGTTCATGAGCAAAAATCCTTCTGCCCTTAACAGAGAGATGTATCCCATCTGACTCCAGCAGGGCAGGTGCCATAAAAATTGCCACATGATCAAAGAATCCAAAATTTTGCCTATGACACCAACCCTTGAGTCACTTGTTAATGATGTGAGTTCTCCTATTTCTTCTGTCATTTTTTTCCTCCACCAAAGGGACTAAGCAGAACATTACCTGTACTCCTGTCCTATCTACTACTTGACCCAGTCCCCTCAAGTCCCTTTTTATTGCTTTAACACTCCTCTTTTTATTCTCATCACTGCCAGCCTGGAATATCAGCAGTAGATAATAATCAGAGGGCTGAATCAGCCCAGGAAGTCCCTCAGTGATATCCCATACCCAGGCCCCAGGGAGGTCCCAGGGAGGCCCCAGGGAGGTCCCAGGGAGGCCCCAGGGAGGCAACAGACCTCCCTGTGGGATGGGTCCGGACGACATACGAGGCCCTCAGTTCCTCTCAGAAGGGAGTCACCCACTGCAATGACTCTTCTTCTTGATATTAGAAGTAGTAATCTGTCTTACAAATGAATCACAATTGGAAGGCTCACTGGGCAGATAATTTTCTGTTGCTGTACCCCAGTTTGGAGCAAGCTGGGGAAGGTTCAAAGGATTTGAAAGTTTTAGTTTTGTGTGTTGTAAGGCTATAGCTAAGTTGCTTCATTAATTCCCAGTTCCTTTTAGTTCTATTGTAAGTTCTTCCTCTGTACCCCTGTTGCATTGGTTACCCCTCTCCTTGAACTGTTCCTTCCCTCGAGCTGGCCACCCCCCTTCCCTTGCCTCCTAGGCAGTGATTCCCAGTTTCTCTCCTCCTATTCCCCCGCCTACTGGGCAGAGGATCCCTGTCGGTCTCCCTGAAGCACCCCTTTCCCTCCAGAAAGTTCCCTCTCTCTCGGTGTGTCATTGCTCCCCTCCCTGTGTTCCCTCCTTTGCTGCATTCCTATTGGACCCCAAGTTGTCAGTTATGCCTAAATCCACCGCTGAGCCCTTGTTTCATTGGTCCCTATGTTCTCCCCTCCCCCGTATAAAACCCCTTGCACCATCTTTTTCTTTTCCTCGGGTTTTTCTGCTGGCAATAAAAGTTGCTAGTACGCGGAGGAGAGACCTCTCCTTTTATTTCATTGCCTCCACGGATGTGCTTCCACCAGGGAGCAGCCTGCCACCTAAGAGGAGACCACAGGGTCTATTAAACAGCAGCAAGCCGTACAGCTCTTAGGGATGTCTGCTGTGTGACCTGGTCAAGCCTCGGGCAGCTCACAGCCAGCGTCAATTTTCCTCTAAATCCTCTAAAGTATCTAAATCTAAATCTTCTGAGTCATCTGGCTGGCTCTCTAGATCTAGGGTCTCATTCTGAAGTAACACCTGACTAGGGGATGGGAAACAGGAGGAATTTTCATTACTACCTCCCCTAGCAGGGATCCATTTCCACTCCCCTTCATCCTCCAAGGGCTCATCTATTGCCTGAGAGTGGAAGGCATATGAGTACTCTGACTCTGCTGTGTCTCCNTATGAGTACTCTGGTGTGTCTCCCTTTAAGTTGAAAGGGCTGAACTCCACCTATCAACTTCCTTTTCACTTTCCCTGATACTCCTTAGTCTTTCAATTTCCTCCCTAAATTCAGCTATCAGTGAAAGGAGATTGTTCACCTGTTCACACCGCAGGCAAGCCTCCTAGAAAACACCCCCTGAAACCACCGATAAGCTAAAACTCTCTGGACAGGAGTGAGTCTGTACAGACACAGCCTTTTTGGAGGGCTCCATCTGGCCATGTTATAAACGAGGCTTTGATCTTTAAATGAAAAGATACACTCGTTTATTAAAAACAGCGAGAGCCGAAGCCCGGGAGTAGCCCAGGCTCCACTCGACAAGCCAGAGATACAACAAAAACGCAACAGTGTAAACACTGGGTGCTCCCTCGGAAACCAGCTCCTCGGGAGAACCCGGGGCGGAGCCCCGGCACGGTCTTTAAACCCTTTGGGGTTCTGTGATTGGTTTCTCCAAGTCCCCCCTCTGGTGGCTCGTTTCTGGGGGTCCGATTGGCTCGCTGTCTAGTCCATTAAAAGTGCGTCGAGTGATTGGTCACACGTCCAGAAATTAATCCCCTCTCTCGGCCAATGGTCTTCCAAGTTATTGATATTATTTTATGTTGCCTCACCCCATCGAAAGGTCTAGAAAGTTCTTCCTTCTTTCTACTAGTCCATTATGTTTTCCCATTCTCATCCCCACCTAGTGGTTACACTGCAATATTGCAACTATATAAATATGTAGTAAAAGTCCCCTTTGATTAACTTATTAACTTATTAATTAACATTACATTTAAAACATTAACTTCATTTACAATAAACTTCAACATTACATTCAGAGTATTGATTTCATTTATAACAGCCACATACACTTGTACAAACCACAGCTTTCAACCGTGTTGAAACCATTACTAATAGAAACTGCAGAACCAGCCAGCCAACAGACACACCTCGAACAAAAGACAGGAACCCTTGCCAACAGAAAGAGAAAACAAACAAACAACCAGCAACAACAGAAAAAAATCAAACCAAAACAAAACAAAAACCTACATTACCTACATTGCACGGCCGAGCCCCGAGCCACGCCGGGCCCGAGCAGCCTGGCTGGGGCGGGGGGGCACACACAGGCGCTCTGCACCTGTGCCCGGGGGCGAGGCGTGTCTGGCTGCTCCGGTGTGGCCGCCGGAGGCACCGCACCAGCTGAAGCTCCTCAGCACACAGGTGAAGCTCCTCAGCTCCTCAAATGAGACTGCCTAGGGAGGAGGACTTCCCTGGGGAAATCCTGGGGCTGGGAGAAGTGCTCCATATTGAACTGCTGCATTTGAGTTGATGTAAGTAATGTAAATTTCTAGGTCCTTGTATGTGCTTTTATATACTATTTGGCATATTACTAATATGTTTACTGAAATATTTCACAAAAAGAGCTCCTGATCCTTTTATGCATGCTGATGTTGACTGTTCAGGCTAGGATTTTTCTAGCCTCATTGGGGAAAAAAAGCACCCAATACAGAATTTTATTTCATGGCCTGAAAGGACTTTATGACTGGCCTGGAAATATGTAAGAGTGGTAAGCACAGCTTCTTTCTCTGGCTAATGTGTGTTTTAAATGTCTTAAAAATAGCTTTTGTGCTTGAGCAACTTGAATGAGAAAGTTTGGCTGTGCAGAGAGTACCGTAATTGGTGGTAGTAGGTGCCTGCAGAGAGTACTTTTGTCTATCCAGAAGTTCTAGGCACACAGTAGTGAGATTTACTGTATTTGCAAGAGTAATGTGGAGACACCCATAGCAGGAAGCAGAAAACCACAAGCACATGCAGTGAGAGGATGTATCCAGAGAGTAGAAGCCTCTGTCTCAATGAATTTAGAACAAGAGTCAGCCTCCTGAGATCAGTGACAACTTCTATCCTTTAAATAGTAATTCTTATTTATTCTATTTCAGGTAGAAGAGACTTGTCTATAAGCTTCACCTTAGAGGGAGGTTGCATGTAAACTCATTTTTCAGAAAAGTTCTCTAATCAGGAAGTTCTAGGCAATGTTGTGGTAGAGCTCAATTTCCTCCTTCTTAAAGCATCACTTCAAAGTATCTGTAAAGAAGTTTGACTTAGCAAATTTAAGTAAAACGAATTTTCACTTAAATGTTATAGCATTAAAATTTAAAATATCTTTTGAAAGTATTTTGTATATATTCATAATTAGAGTTTGTGATAATGTCCTGTGTATATCAATTGTACATATCTAGATATGAAAAGCAGAGAGACCAAGATGTTTCTAATTCAACTAATCTAGCTAAACTTTCCAAACAACATTGAAAATGGGTATCAGCAGTTTTAAACATGAAAATAAGATACAGCTAATTCTGGGATGTACAATAATATAAAAAGGAGTCACTCTACTGGAAAAGAGTAGTCTGAACTCATAGCCTAAAAGCAGAAGTTGATCTCTGCTGATAACTTGACAAGAAAAAGGCAACAACTATTGTTGCTTGATAAACTGTCTGATTTAAAGAAAACCTATGTAAAAACAGAGTTTTTTACCTCTGATGCTCACATCAATCACAAAAATATTGCAAAAAGAGCCGATACAACTATTGGAGCATTATTACTGACTGTTTTCAAAGTATGTTACTCGTGTATACATGCTAACTGGAACACAGAAACCCTTTTTGATAAAGCAGGTGGCTAGGGTGCTTTTCCCCATTCTTTATCTGCATATTTCATTATTCCTAAATGTAATACATGATTTACCATATGGTACATTATTTTAAAGTAAATTACTCTGTCCATTTAATTTTTCACAATTTAAGAAGAACTTACATGTAAAAAGAAAGGTCTGTTGCACCTATAGAGTAGAAATATGCCAATGAATTTTAACATCTCACTGTTTTGCATCCAAAAGTAATCATACTAATATAACTACATGAGCATTTTTCTATTCAGTAGGCCAGTAAGATAGCACCATTCATAGTAAAAGGCCACAACCTTTCTTGCTAACTGTATTTTACATGTCTTTTAAATGCTACAATGAAAGTGATATCTAATTTTCTAAAGGATGTGTATCTACTCAGTTGCAAAAATCAAAATGGATGAAACATAAAGGCCAGAAAATTTTAAAGGATCTGGCCCAGAAAAATTTCATAATTACTTCACCCTAAAAAAAAAATTGTTATGAGTATAGGACTTGAGTAATCCAAGGACTCTGTTAATGTACACAACTTCTCCATAAAACTCAGTCTTATTTCCTTCCAAATCACTTCCTTTAGTCAGTCTTTTGCATAGGAAAACACATTACTGTCTCCTAACGTGTTAGATGGAAGAGGGAGAGAAACTGGCAAAGCTATGAAAGCCTAATCTTCCTTACTTAAAATGTCATCCTCATAGCACATACAGCACATATCGCCCTCATAGTAACTCTTCAGTTATAAAGCTAGAAGCAAACGAGTAAGACAGGATTAAAGAAATGTATACATGAGGAGTCCCACTGTATGGGCTTTTCACAGAGTAGGGGAATAAACAAGTGGAAAGAATTGCAAAAAATGCTAAAGGAAAATTTGAATCTTCTTGTGAGGTTTCAGAGTGTTGTCTGGGTGGATGGCTTTTGTTGGCATGGGGTCTTGGGAGAGATGGGCGTGCCACATCTGGCAGTAGGCGAGACAAGGAGCAGGAGCCAAGACAAAGAGCAGGAGGCGAGACAGGGAGTAGGACAAGTAACAGGAGATGAGGTGAGGAGATTGTAATCTGTAGCCCTGTGAGAAGCAAAACATGTAACCCTAGAAGCCGAAGTTTGTAACTGCTGAACTGTTAGTTTGGAACAGTATATAAGAATGTGCTTTGTACAATTAAAGTTGGCTTTGCGTGCACCCAGCGAAGTCCGTGTTTCAGTCACAGACATCTTGTTCGACCCTGTGGGAAAGATAAATCAGTGGAATTGTGTTACTGTTCCCTTGCCTCTTTCATACTGGCTAGCAAAGGCAGGGGCTGGGGGGGTAACATTCCCCTGGGTTTGCCGGAAGAAGAGAAGGCACGAAAGCTTACCGAGGCTCCCTGTGGGAGGGTTCAGGTCCTTTTTTATCACCAAGCTGCAGAACAGACACAACCTTGCTTCTTGATGGTTCAAAGTAGGTAGGTTTTATTCAGATGTGGCGCCGTAGAGGGGAAAGGGGAGGGAGAGGGGAAAAGGGCAGAGGGAGGGGAGACGGTAGAGCCTGGGAGAGCTCCCAGCCTCTCTCCATCCCCCCGAGAAAGTGTGTTCTGTCCTTCCCTGGCACACGTTTTCCAAGACACTGAATCACCCGGGTACCAGGCTTGTCCAATCAAACACTCACTAGGGAGAGATAAAGCACTCAGCAACCAACGGGAACAGGGAGCAGGAGGCACTGGGTAACAGAAACCAATGGGATAGCAAGGAAGGGATAATGGACAGGGAGATACCATACATTTGGGAGGGGGAAACGGAACAAACCATTGTCAGGGAAAAATGTGTAACAACAGAATTGATTACAAGCAGTGTATAATTAAGGTCAGTACTTTATGTTCCATGAAGTTTTTTAGTCAACTGAATTTCAGTTGCAAAACTGCTAAATAACTGCAATGTCTAAGTGCTTTTGAGTTTCTAATGAACTTAATTTATTTTTAATTTTTGAAATTTCTTAGTTTTTGCTTAACTAGACATTTTTGAACAATTCTAATGAACCCTCAGGAAGATGTCATTTAGCAATTGCTTATTATTAATTGCTAAAATATAAAAATGAAATTAAATTAAAATCCTACAGGTTTTACTTTTTTTTTTAATTCATGTAATAAATATAATCCTTGTTAAAGAAAATATTGGGACATCCATGTAAGTTCAGAGACCAGCAATAATGCCAGAGTTTCATTCTTCCTGCTTAATTGTTAGGGCATATTATTAGTGTTTTTTCTTGGGTTGGATTTTGGTTATTTGGGTGGATTTATTTGTTTGTTTATTTTTTGCTTTGGGAGGTCTTTGTTTTAATGCAAGTCTTTAGTTTAGTAGAAGGTGTTTAGGAAAATAGTTTGTGGTTCAAGAGGTATAAAAACATTTAGATGTTCTGTAGACTATTTTGAAAGAGATCTATAGCATATCAGCTTCCTGCAGTGGACTTCAGTGTGCATTCAATCTCGACAGACTAAAAAGGGACCAAAAACAGATGTCCAAAACAAACAAAAAAAGGTAGGAAAAGTAAACTTTAACCTCTCAAAAGAAATACAGGAGAAAAAAAATGTAGAATATATTGGCCAACCATGGAATCCTTTGTAAAAGCACATTTTTTCATTATGAAAAAAAATCAAATACATTATAACTATCAGTTGTCAAATATTTTATATGCTATTAGAATTACTACCTGATTCCATCAGAAACATGAAACTCCATGAATAGTAGTAATTTTGTACTAGAGGGACTGAGCTCCCACAATTATTTTTGTTTCACTGCATATTTTCTTTCAACAGTTAATTATACAGAACATTTCTTATGTGAAATCAGTCCCTTGTCAATCATTTCCTGTAATTAAATGTTGGCCATGTGGG
The DNA here is from genome assembly GCA_013400515.1 of Erpornis zantholeuca. Lineage (NCBI taxonomy): Eukaryota > Metazoa > Chordata > Aves > Passeriformes > Timaliidae > Erpornis > Erpornis zantholeuca. The sequence goes on from VZTN01014330.1 coordinate 7,751, forward strand.
ACACAGTTGAGATGATTGATACTGGATCAGTAACTGGGCATGCTACTAGAGAGTTTGAAAAGAACCCCAACTTAGAGCAGTTTTAGAGCTCTGTTGCTGACACTTTCAGACTGTCACATTGAATTTAACTGGAATTGGAGAATATACAACATGTTCTGAACTAAACATTTTATACCTACTTTCTGTGTAAGCAGAACTCCAAGATTTTGTCATCAGTCAAAATAAGCTACCTACTGAGTCTAAATGAGAAGAGTAAATGTATTTTTCTTTTAGAATAAAAACAACTTCAATTTTACTCTTCAGAATGGGTGTAAGGTTAGCCAGGCCTACAGGCTGGCAGGACCATAGATGAGTCCATATCCATCTTATTTGACAGTTCCATTATTTTCTAAGTAAGCCTCTGTTCATGACCTTACATACTGTACCCCAAAACTGGTTATACATTTAGATAAACACAATAACAAATATCAAATAAAAAATCACAATACAAAATCAATCCAGTAAAATAATGAAATAAGAAAATACAAACGCTAAAATTTTGCTAAGATTATGAAAGCAAGAGAAATAATTTCTGATGTTAAGTAACCTGTCATATTGTTGCTGAAGCAACAGAGGAGGCTGAACTAAGTTCCAGGCAGAAAGAAGAAAGAAAAAGCTTGGGGCACTACCACACACTCTGTGGCATGCCTTTCGCATTGAAAGTACCTCTGGATGCCTTGGCTTTGTGGTTTTGTGAAGCCTAAACCTAGCCGTAAACCTAACCTGAAGGATAATACTAAAAATAGGCAGAGCAGAAGGAAAAACATTGGGCTGAATCTCTAACCATGCAGGAAGAATGGATGCAAGGAAGCATGAGGCAGTACAGTGCTCCCTGAAGCAGATGTTTCTCAGTTTTGTGTCCCTGGAGCTCTAGGCCTTTTTAAAACCTAACCCCAGGCATAACATTAACCCTAACACTAGAAATGACTAAAGAAATCAGCATTAGGCTGGCTCTAGAAACAAGCAGAAAGAACGGGGGGAACAAAGTGGGGGCAGTGCCGCACTCCCATTGGCACGCCTTTCGAAATTGACGGTGTCCCTGGAGCTCTGGGCTTTGTGGTTTTGTGAACCCTAACCCTAGGTGAAACCCTAGCCCCAGGCCTAATTCTAAAATTCAGTAGAGCATGGGCCTGTACTGAGAGAGAATCAGAAAGAAGAGGTTGAAGCAGGGTTGAACCCTTATTGTACAAATTTTGGCATTCAATTCTCATTGACAATGTCTCTGTATGTCTGGGCTTTGTGGTTTTAAGAACCCTAGGTGAAACACTAACCCTAGGTGAAACCCTAACCCTAGCCCTAATTCTTAAATATGGCAGAGCAGTCTTGAATTAAGTGTGAATTAGATAGCGGATGCAAGTTTTTGGCACTTTGGTACAATGTTAGGCTTGCAATTTGCCTTGACAATGTCCATTTATGTCTGGGCTTTGTAGTTTTGTGAACCCTAACCCTAGGTGAAACCATAACACTAGACCTAATTCTAAAATTCAGCAGAGCACGGGCCTGAAGGCAGTGCAAATCAGAAAGAAGACTGACATTTTAGGCACCTTTGTGCAATGTTAGGCAATCGTTTTGCATTCTCAGTGTACCTAAATATAAAGGCTTCCTGTTTTAGAAAGCCTAACTCTAGGCAGAACCATAAGCCTTGCGCTAGTTTAAAAACTAGACGTGGCCGAAGACGTGGCAGTGGCCTGAATTGGGTTCTAGGAAGAGAGAAGAGGAGGAAGCAAGGTTGAGGCACTATTGTACAAATTTTGGCATGGAATTCTTATTGACAATGTCCCTGTAGTTCTGGGCTTTGTGTTTTCTGAAGCATAACCCTAGGTTAAACGCTAACCCTAGCAGTAATTCTTAAATTCGGCATAGAACAGTCTTGAATGAAGTGCGAAATAGAAAGGGTATGTAAGTTTTTGGCACTTTTGCGCAACCCTTGCAATTCCCCTTGGCAATGTCCCTGAATGTCTGGGCTTTGTGGTTTTGTGAACCCTAACCCTAGGTGCAACCCTAACCCTAGCCCTAATTCTAAAAGTAAGCAGAGCAATGGCCGGGATTGAGAGTGAAACTGAAAGAAGACATTAAATTAAGGTTGAGGTATTATTGTCCTCATATTGGCATGCAATTCGCATTGGAAATGTCCATTTATGTCTGGGCTTTGTGGTTTTGTGAACCCTAACCTTAGGTGAAACCCTAACCCTAGCCCTAATTCTTAACTTAGGCAGAGCAGAGTCTTGAATGAAGTGCAAAAAGGATAGGAGGATGCAAGATT
>VZTN01014331.1:0-35768 GCA_013400515.1 Erpornis zantholeuca
CCCGTCTGCGGGGAGACCTTCCCCAGCAAGAGCAGCCAGGAGCGGCACCTGCGCCTCCTGCACGCCGCCCAGGTCTTCCCCTGCAAGTACTGCCCGGCCACCTTCTACAGCTCTCCCGGCCTCACCCGGCACATCAACAAGTGCCACCCCTCGGAGAACCGGCAGGTCATCCTGCTCCAGGTGCCGCTGCGTCCCGCCTGCTGAGCCGCCCGTGCCTTCCCCGCCGCCCCGCGCCGCTCCCCCGGGGCCGCCACACGATTAGCTTTAATACGGCTTGTGACCTGCTGGAATCTGGCTTTACACTTACCTTCCCGGGGTCTCTCTCTTCTTTTTTTCTTTCTTTTTTTTTTCTTTTTTTTGATTTTTTTTTTTTGTTGTTCCTTCGCTCTGGTTTTTATTGATGTGAACAGATCAAACCGCTCGAGAGAAACGAGCGTTTCCTTTAGTGTAGCCACAAATGCCTTGACTCTGCTGTTGATGGTCTCCAGAAAATGCTGTAGAAACTGCCTTAACTGTGACATGCCAACTTTCTGTTTCTGTTCGTTTTGCCCTTACCAAGGTAGCTCATGAGTTGTCTATCTGTATATGTTGGTTTGAGTAATTATGTTATTTATTCGTTATTTATTTATATTAATTATGAAGATTGATATTATTTGATTGCAGATATTCTAATGTGCATTTTTGTCTCCCCGCCTGCCATTTCACTGTGCGTTTTAGAAGATCTTTTTTTCTAAAGGGATCTGCTGAAAAGGTTTTAACTTTTATACCTAGAATAACACATGATCTTAACCATTTTATCCCATGCAACCAACAGCTCTTACTTTTAGATGCAATCTCTTTTTCTACACACATTATTTTCTTAACTGTTAGCTATTTATAGAGTGCTTCGATAGAACTGTTTCAACTGTATAATTATTTACTATTCAAATAAAATATTTTCAAATTCAAGTGTGCCCCCACCCCTCCTGCTTCTCCCTGCCGGGCCGGCCCTGGGGGCTCAGGGGGGGACTGGCACCCGGCTCCGCACTGCAGCTGGCAGGGTGCCTCCATAGGCACCAGCCTGCTCTGCACCGTTTGATGAGATTAATTAAAAAGGAATTAAAGGGGGCAGAAGAGCAGGGTGCGGCATGGCTGGTGTGGGGGAAGGCTGCCCCCTGAGCAGAGGGGACCCCTGGCCGTGGGCTGGAATCCCCAGCCCTGCCCCTGCTGCGGCTGGCACCAGGCACAGCCTGCCCTGGGCTCTGCTGCTGGCGGGAGCTGCCAGGGACCTTCCCTGGAAGGGGTTGCAGGGAAGGCTCGAGGAGAGGCAGCACCTGTAAGCAGAGAACTTGTATAAATCCCTGCCTAGGCGGGCTGTGCTGTTTGCTGGGTGGCTGCCGCATGTGTCAGTGCTGAGATGTGGGGTTCAGGGCTCGGCAGAGCAGTGACATCCTGCTTTGGCCGTGGGCTGTGGAGCCTGGCACAAGGCAGGCCAGGCGTTTGCTTCCTGGCAGGGCTGGAGCCTGCTTCTGCCTGGTCCTTGTGCCCTGCAGTGGGATTTCTGCAGCATCCTTCAATAACTGTATATATAGATACATATGTATATATGTAGACAGATCTATCTCCATCTGCAGGGCTTGTGTTTGTATATGGGAATCTCAGATGTTTGGTCAGAATTGTTGTAAAATCTGTGTAAGTGGGAAAGGTGTGTGCTAGGTTTGTGAAACCCCTCTTATAGACAGGTGTTGCATGCACCTGTACAATCTCCCCCTTGGCCAGCAGGATCGGGTATGGAGCCAACTCCATAGCAAAGAAATCGGCTTGGCAGCCCCAAGAGCAAATCCCTGCTCCCAAAGTGGTGCATGGAGGGCCAAGGGGCTGCAAGGGCTTCATGTGGGTGTAGGGGCTGCTCCCTCTCGGGGTAGCAATGCCTTTGAGGCTTTGGCTCCCTGGAAGAGCTTTCCAGCCTGTTCCTGCCATCTTCTCTCACCTAAAGGCTCCTAACCCTAACCCTGATTTACTATGGAAAAGGCAGGTGGTGGAACTTCCTGGAGGAAAGTTTCCCAGGAATTGGCTAAGTTTTTTTGATAAAGCAAAACTTGAAGAGAAAGAACATCTTTCTAGAGAAAGATTTGTTTGGTTTTTTGGTGGTGTTTTTTTTTTTTTTTTTTTCCCATTCAGGCTGAACAGTACCAATGTATGGGTACACTCCTGCTGTCTTCATTCCTAGGAAGCCAACTTGGTTATGCCAGGGCTGACTTCAGGCCTAGGTAAAGCTGTGGTTTCGGCTGTAAATCAATACAGTGGAAAAGAGCACAGCCCGAGAGATACAGGCAGCAAAGCCTGCCTGGCAAGAGCTGCAGTTTTGCTTTTCCTGGCTTCCCTGGCCTTGGAAAGCCCCAGATCCCGGGCTGTCACAGACGGTGTCGCAGCTGTCCGTAGAGCGGGTTATCTGCTCCCCAAGGGGACTTGGCCAACACACACGGCTGTCCTCTCGGGCCACTGGACACCATTTCCAGAGTGATGCCCAGCGCATATTCCAGAGAAGCCTAAAGGCTCCATCCACATTGTCACAGCAGCGTCCCTGCTGAAATCTGCGCTCAAAGCCTGTGGCACCAACGGGCCACAAAACAACAGCTTCATACTGCTGTCCGTTGCCTAATAGTGAAGTAAATCCATGTCTGTTCTTGTGAGAATCAGTTAGAATTTGTTGGGGCCAGAATTCCCCAGGTTTTTAGAACTGTGTGGGTAACCATTGGCACTGACTTATCTCCTGCTGAGCAGAAAGGGTGTTTAGTGGAGACTCCAGTGTTGGGGAGGAGTACGGAGAGGTAACAGTGGAGTACGTTGGAAATGGCTCTGTTCACAATCATCCTGTAAAAGGGGTGTAATTTGCTTTTGGCATCACTGGGCTTGTAGCAGCCTGGGCAGAGCTGGAGGGCTTTTGTGTCTGCAGCCTTTCTCCCGTCGCCTGCACCACTGGGTCCTTGTGAGGATGAGCCCAAACTGCCGAAGGGGTTCCTTGTGAGGGTGAGCTCTGACTGCCCAAGGGGTTTTACAGGGTGCCATTGGCATTACCATTCTGCGTCTCTTGCCACCTGGCAGTAAAGGGCACTGCACCGCCATGACAGGTCACAAAGCCTCCCAGCCTCCTTTGGACAGTAATTTGGGGATGGATCTGTCCCTGCCCTTCACCAGTTCGTCCCTTGCACCGTCCCACTGCCCAGGCCCCCAGCACCAGGCCTCTGCTGGGCTCTGCCTCGTGCTGTGTGTCCGTGAAGTCCCAAGCCCACGAGTAGCTCAGTGGCTATCCTGGGGGCCGAGCAGCACGGCTAAACCCGGAATGCTCTCAGTAGGAGCCTCTGGGAACACAGGTGTTGCCTGGTGGGGGCCACGTCCTGGCCACCCGGCAGCATGGGCCGGCCAGCGCTGTGCAAACAAAGCCTCCTGCTGTCAGCTAACAAATCAACTGCTGATGGCTCTTGGTGCATCCAGCAGGAACAGGTTTGGGCACCATGGAAAACACTGATCCTGCCCCAAACGTGACGCAGTGCAGGCAGCTGGCACAGAGGTTGCTCACGCTCTGTGCATGCAGGCAGAGGGGTTTGCTTGCTGTGCCGGAGCCTTCCTCCTCTCCGAGCCCACTGAGATCTGAACGTGTGATCTGGGACAGAGTGTGAGCACAGGGAAGGGAGCCGGGGAGATTGGATAGATGAACCTGCAGGGTCCTGAGAAATGTGGCATGGACACCATCCCTGCCCTGTGAGCTCAGAGCTGGTGGGAAGCTGGGGTGAGGTGCTCCTGCCCGCACCTGGAGGCTGCTTGTCCCCAGAGCAGGTTTTGAGCAGTTTTGGTACCAACACCATGGTCCCTCACAGTCATCAGTGCAGTAAGGCAGCTGACAGATTCCTTGCTCGATGGGGTCACTGTGAAATGCAGCTGGTCACAGCTCAAGGTTTTAGGAGGGCTCTGCCCAGCACCTTCCAGTCTGTTTCCAGGGTTGGCATTTGGGAGGTATCCATGAGATTGGGGCAGGCCTGGAAACAGGACAAAGATGGGCTTTTGCCTTGGATTTCAGACCTCTCCCTCACACAAGCCTGTTTAAAAAGAGGCATCGCTGTTGATGAGCTGGGAAAGTGGCTCCTGGAGTCACAGGTGTTTCTGTGGGGCATGCCGTGCTTGCAGGGTGCCATGGGGTGCTGTGGCGTGCTGGTGTCAACACACCTCCTGCCCCATTGCTCCCGTGCCAGGAGTGCTGGGTTGTGGTGAGTGTTTGGGCTGGGTGGGACAACAGCTCCCTTGAGGCACCCTGGCAGCTCCCCTTGGTGAAGGATCTGAGTGTGCAGGCACATCCTGCACGTGGCATTCAAACACCTCAGATCCTTGTATGCAAGTAATAAGCCTCAGCAGGGCTATAAATGGTTTTAATAAAATGTAGTTTACAGTCCACATAACAAAGGTCTGCCTCTGACAGCATTTGATGCATTAATCATTGAGATGGGATGTGGCAAGCGTGGGCTGTTCTGCGGTACCAGCTCCAGAGGGGACACTGCCAGGCTTGGTTCTTACCTGTGCCGCTGGAAGTGGGTGCTGGGCTGCCCTAGCGCTGCTCTGACCGTGCTGTTTTCTCCTCAGCAGGCAGGCAGGGACCAAAGCCAGATAGAGCTGGGCACAGCGACGGCAGCGGGAGCCCCACACCGGCACAGGGACCCTCCTAGGACTGCATCCTCCCGACACGGTAACTGGGACGTTATTTTCAGCAGCCAGTTAAACCACCTGTTCCTCTTAGGAAAGAACCACTCTTTTTCAGCTCTAATAAAGCCCCCTCGCAGCTCTGAAGGCGAGGGCATGCACAGTCCAGCCTGTTTGTGCCTGGCTCTTGTGCTGTGCCGCTCTGCTGAGGCTTGTCAGCCTTTCCTAGGGAATGGGGAGGGTGAGTGACGGAGGATTTAACCAGAGCAAAGGCTCTGCCTCTGCTGCAGTGGGCACTGGGCTGGGGGAGAGAAGGAGCACGGCTCAGCTGCAGGTTAGAACAGGTTCTGCTTTCTCAGGGTGTGGGACCACGGTGTTTTTATTGGCTTGTTTTATTTTAGAGGGAAATTGCCTGTAGTGCAGCACCAGTTCAATGATGAATGTGAGGAAAATGCTGGACAATTGGGAATGTCTGAGTGGGGAGGTTTTGGTTTAGTTACACACACACAGAAGAAGTCAGAATTTATTACATACAATAAATTATATTTTGCATTTGCCTCATCCCTGGAAGTGTCCAAGGCCAGGTTGGACAGGGCTTGGAGGAACCTGGGATAGTGGAAGGTGTCCCTGCCCATGGCAGAGGGCTGGAATGAGATGAGCTTTATTGCTCCCTTCCAACCCGAACTATTATAGGATTCTGTGATAAATATAAAAAATATATTCCTTTTATAGCAGTATATTCTATATAGATGATCTATATAAGCAAACTTTAGAATATGTAGATAGTGTATAATATATTACATTATTATATCATACAATCTATACTAATATATGTCTGTTATACATTGCCAATTAGACAATGTATATTAAATACATTATCTACAGTACATAATACCATATATGCATTATACCTAATTACTGATACATTACAAATGTTGATGAAATGAAACACTGTTGTCTGACAGGAAGTTTTGTCAGCTCTGCAGCTGAGATTTGTGTGCTGTTGGGGACAGAGTGTAGGTGCACATATGTGTGCGCACCTGGCAAATCCACTATACATACATGTCATACATGGTCTAAAAAAACTGTTGTTCTATGTATATGGTGCACTGAATATTCCATGATGCACGTTATATATGTGCCAAATATCACATGTTCATTATATAATGTTACACAAAATTAATACATTGCTAAAATGATTTATATAGTTTTCTTACATACATTTAAAATAAAAGTATACTGCATATATATGCACACAGTATTACTCTTTTTAAAGTAATGTTATAATTTATGCCATGATATGTACATATAGCTAAAATATATACCAGGGATGTGTGCATATGTAGATATACACATATAATATAAAGGTTGTATTTATGTAACCTGTAACAAATTTTTGGATAAAATTATTATCTTTATAGTCAATATTTAATATTCAAAACCAGGTATTAATAAGATAAAACATATATAGTGCTTATAATACATTGTATAATATATAATGTATATCACATTATATACCTTGTATTATACATAGATTATAGATCAGAGATTGCATATATTATCCTTAATGTAATAATATACATGCATTGTATCCGTGTGAATTTAATACCTATAATATATATTCTAGCTAATATAAACATATAGACATGCATAGTATCAAATGATAGATAGATATATAATTTGAAATACTGTAACATATAATATATAGAACATGAGATACCTAATGTATTTTGTGTAGTTACAGAGAGCATATTAATAGGTATAGGAATAAGATTAGTGTGTGCACAGTTATTTCTGCAAAGGGAGCTTTATCTGGAGCCATCTGGATTAACTCAGTTTCTGGCTAGAGCACCTCAAAGCAGTGTAGGAGCAGACTTTGCTGTGGCTCTTCAGCCAAGGAGGGGAGATTTCCAGGTGTCTTTTCAGACATGATCATGGCTGAGCGCAGCCTCCTGAATTTGCTGAAGGAACGTCTCTAGAGTAGAAAATCACCATTAGAAACCTCTTGTTTTTAATGCGGGTGGTTGGGCCATGAGGCATTGCAGGGAAGGTTACGGACAGTGGTTTCTGGGGGCCCCAAGGGTCTGTTGCTGCACTTGGCGCCTTGGGCAGGGCCCTGCAAGGGTGGCAAAGGGCACCGCTGCCATGTGGGGCTCGCGGGGCGCGACCGCGGCTGCCCCGTGTCAGTCACAGCGCGGCGTGAGCTCCCCGAGAGCGCTCCAGCCTGGGAACGCCGCTCCGCACCCGGCGGCCTGCCGGCACTGTGCCCGCAGCACAGAGGGACTGTCCCTGCCCCGTGAGACAGCCCTGCACACCCCCGGGGGCCGCAGCACCCGGGCCCAGGCAGCACCACTGACATCACCGGAGTTCCAGCCCCGGCACCCGGGCCCAGGCAGCACCGCCGACATCACCGGAGTTCCAGCCCCGGCACCCAGGCCCAGGCAGCACCGCCGACATCACCGGAGTTCCAGCCCCAGCACCTCCCACCTGCCGCCGTACACACCACACAGGTACCGCCTTTTATTGCTCTGGGGAGATATTTTATTGTGAGCAAAGATTTATTAATTTAGTGAGGGGTAACAGAGTGGCTTTGTCAGCCAGGTCAGGGTGCAAAACCACAGCAGAGTTTATACAAATTAATAGTTTTTTGACATCAGGAAAACACGGTTTTCATCAATGTTTTAATTCTTCCCTGAATTAGAGATACATATTGCTCTAAGGAGAAAGGGCTTCTTACTCAGAAGGATGCCTTTGAAAATGTTTCAGACCAGCTATTGGATAAGTAAGGGCCAGACAGCCTTGCCTGTCCGGCCCTGAAAGTAAAATAAATTAAAATACATGTTTTATTTTCTAGGTTCCTTCACTGACAGAAAATCAATAGAAAGCAAAACCCAACTGTGAGGCAAAAAATCAAACCAGCCGTCCAAGCCCCCAGTGACACAGGCCCCTCCCCGCAGCTGCACCAGGTGAGTTCCTGTCGGGCACCGGGGCTGAGCTGCTGCCCCTTGGGCACAGAGCACACGGCAGAGCTCAAGGGCCACCTCGGCATCACTGGCCATGGAGGGAACGTAGCCCACAGGCACAGGGTGGCCCCTGGCCAGACGCTGGCACTCAGACGGACAGATGGCTGTAACACCAAGTGTAAGTGCAAAAACAAATGGGCGCCCAACGGGGCACTTCCCAAAAAGCGCAATCCCTTCGCTTAAAGCAACTCCCATTCTGTTGGGAGATGTGCGTGTGAGTGCCAGGAGCAACCAAACAGCAGCACAGGGCTCTGTGCCTGCTGGATCTCAGATTTCTGTTGCTTTAAAATACTGGGGATTTAACTATAAAAATTTTTACCCCATTAACCTACAACACATGTAGACCAAAACTCATCAGCTGCTGCCAACACGAGCTCTGCTCACTACAGCAGGTGCCAGGAGGACACCCTGAGTCTTCAGAAGCCATCAGCTGTGTCATCCTCTGGATAGAGATGGGTCACAGCCTGCTGGGAAGGGTCCGTGGGTTTTGCTCTTCTAAAAGGGATTTGCTTATTTTTGTTTCTCTAGGGAGCAGTTCCAGTGCTCAGCCATCGCACACAGCACAGAAAGGCCACAGTGCTCCCACAGCGGGACAGCACCGACTGGAGAGCTCCTCCCTCATCCACCTGTGCTCCAGCAGGGAACATTTGCTACCTGGCTTGTTACGGGAAAACCTCTATTTAGAAAAAATTCCCTAATGTACAGGTAAGTGCTGCGTGGAATGACTAAAGCAATGCTCTAAGTAACTTGTGTCAGTGCTGGTTCACGACCTCTGGCTGCAGCACCTGCAGCCAGGGGCTCAGGGCCCTCGCTCACTTAGTGCCAGTGCAGTGGTGACGGTGACACAGGTGACACCCAATCCCCAGCCATGTCTGTCCAGACTGGGGAAAGGCCATTTCACAGAGCAAAACCCTTGCCCAGCCCCTTCAAGATGTATTCACCCAGAACTGCCCGTTCTGGTCTGTGCTCAGGTGCCGTGGGCTGCCCTGGCCAGAGCTCTGTGCTCCAGGGCCTCAGCTGGACGCCTTGCTGAGGGCGCTGGTGGAGCGGCGGAGCTTCCCCGACACCCTGCTCCTGGAGGCACGTGGCAGCGTGGGCGAGGGCGGCTCCGCCAGCTCAATGCCGATGGTGACAGTGAGGTCGGCGCTTGCACCTGTGGTGAGGCAGCCTGGAAAACAGAGCAGGCAGGGAAAACCCAGGTCAGGACAAAACAGCCTGTGTGCATCGGAATAACAGCGAGGCACAGCGCAGGCTCTCCCCTCGCCTCTTCCCAGCTTCTCCTGGGATTCCCAGTGTGAGGACTGGGACAGAACTCTCCCTGGAAGGTGCCTTAACTGCTGGAAAAATCCTGAAGAATCACAGTTTCTTCCACTATATAACAGGTACCCTTGTTACTGGTGGCTTATGGCCACCACTGGGGAAGGGTCTCAGGGGGCCGTGGGTATGAGGGGTTATACTTTGTTGTTGAGTGGAGTCACCTGTTGGTTATTCCGCAGAGGCCAGGCCTGCCGAGGCTGGCTGAGGGGGAACAGGTGAGCACATGGTCATTAAATGAGACACTAATGACCAAAACCAGGTGCAGCTGCTGTGAGGAATACACCCTGCCCTGCTGCTGAGGGCTGGACCTGTCCCAAGGCATTTCCTGGGGAAGTACTGTTTCATCAGTTCCCTCCAGAAACAGTATTTTTAAACCACGTTGCAATTCTTTCCAGAAGTGTAAACACAAGTTTTTTATTACAGGTAGGAGGAAGGAAGAGCCTCACACAGCCAGGCAGGGAAAGCACAAGGACCTTCTGAGCCCACTCCAAAGGTTGGCACCCCCTCTGAACTCCTGAGAGATGGTTGTGTTTTGCAACACAGACCTACTTCCAGTGCAAAAACTGACCATTCTCAGCTGTGCCTGGCCAGGCCGTGGCTCTTCAATCCTTCATTCATGTTTCCTAGCCCAGGTAGATCTCAAATGCACACAAAATGCCCCAAAAAACCAGCCAGGACCTTGGCTGAGGCTGCCCATGGCTGAGCTGTCCCTCGGGCACAGGTAAGTAGGGCACTGTCCTTGCAGGACAGCAGGGGACCTGGCCATGTGCCAGTGTGGAAGCAGAATGAGCCCTCGGTGGCTGTCTGAGGACAAAGACTCACCCTGGCTCTCTGTTGCCCTTCCAAGGTGAGGTGCAACCTGTCCTGCTTGAGCAGCTCTGGATGTTTGAGTGACTCGAAGCAGGAGTGGAAGAGCAGCAGCACAGCCCCAAGTGTGAGTCCCCTCAGCCTGCCTGCAGCCCTGCGTTAGCATCTCAAAGACAGCCCTTAGTACCAGATTGGTTCTTTGAGACCGACTGAGGGGAAATAGCACATTTTAAAAAGGTGGAAAAGTGTGACTTTGTCTCTAAAGGCATTTTCTGTGGAAAATGCAGAGCTGTCAACTTTGTATTAAAAACAAAACCTGTGGTGCTATTGGCTGGGGAGGAAAGTGTGGAGGAGGGAAGGGCTGTGAGGGAGGTGTTGTACTTGACATTCCTGCAGTGAGGCAGGATGGCAGATGGTCAAAATAATAGCGTTTTCTCCAAACGGACAAGTTGAAGCAGCTTAGAAATAAAACATAATTACAATATGCGGCTCGCCAGAGTCATTACCGTGTGCGGGAGTTGTTACTGCGTGCGGATCGCGGGAACCGTTACCGCACGCGGATCGCGGGAGCCGTTACCGCACGCGGATCGCGGGAGTCAGCNTGCGGATGTCAGCACCGCACGCGGATCGCGGGAGCCGTTACCGCACGCGGATCGGGGGAGCCGTTACCCCACGCGGATCGCGGGAGCCGTTACCGCACGCGGATCGGGGGAGCCGTTACCCCACGCGGATCGCGGGAGCCGTTACCGCACGCGGATCGGGGGAGCCGTTACCCCACGCGGATCGCGGGAGCCGTTACCGCACGCGGATCGGGGGAGCCGTTACCCCACGCGGATCGCGGGAGCCGTTACCGCACGCGGATCGGGGGAGCCGTTACCCCACGCGGATCGCGGGAGCCGTTACCGCACGCGGATCGGGGGAGCCGTTACCCCACGCGGATCGCGGGAGCCGTTACCGCACGCGGATCGGGGGAGCCGTTACCCCACGCGGATCGCGGGAGCCGTTACCGCACGCGGATCGGGGGAGCCGTTACCCCACGCGGATCGCGGGAGCCGTTACCGCACGCGGATCGGGGGAGCCGTTACCCCACGCGGATCGCGGGAGCCGTTACCGCACGCGGATCGGGGGAGCCGTTACCCCACGCGGATCGCGGGAGCCGTTACCGCACGCGGATCGGGGGAGCCGTTACCCCACGCGGATCGCGGGAGCCGTTACCGCACGCGGATCGGGGGAGCCGTTACCCCACGCGGATCGCGGGAGCCGTTACCGCACGCGGATCGGGGGAGCCGTTACCCCACGCGGATCGCGGGAGCCAGCACCGCACGCGGATCGCGGGCAGCACTGGTGTACATGGCGTACATTATTGTACACAGACCACCAGAGGCAGAACCTGTGATGGAGTGTGGAGTTCCTAGGAGGTGCGCGCAGAGTACAGGAGGCAGAACCGCACGAGGCGCATGTGGAGCACGGGAGGCAGAGCAGAGGAGGCGTGAGGCACGCACAGAGCATGGGAGGTGGAGCTGAACACAGCAGAGGCAGCAAGGGAGGAGGAGGGGGGGAAGGAGAGCTGTTAGTGATGAAGCACAGCAGAGCGGCCTGTGGGAAGCATTGCTCTTACCTGCGGCCATTACCGTACCGAGAGCATTAACATTCTAATCTAAAGGGAGAGAACAAAACCGTGTCAGTGCAGGAACAGTACCCCATGGCTGCTGCACTTGTGCCAACCCGACACAGCACACCCCTCTAAAGGCTGGAAGGAGAGTTCCCTTCAGCCCTCAGGGACCTGCAGAAACACAGACCTACACGCTTCTTCCTTGGGTCTGAGGACTGAAACAAACAAGGGAGGGAATGTTGGCAAAAATGAGAATGAATGAAGCACAGTGATTGTGCTTCAGCTTTTGCCAAACCTGCTGCTGTGGGATGGTGACGTGCAGCTGCTTCATGCCTCAGCTCCAACTCCAGCACCGTTCCTGGTCACCATTTCAAAATGAGCAAAATTTGAGGCTTCATGGAGATCTAAACTCCCTGTGACACTACAGCCAGTTTAAAACCCCTGGAAGCGAGCAGCATAGCAATTCTGGTGTCACATAAATTTCCAAGATGGGGAAGTCCTTGAGTGCACAAAACCTGTCTGTGAGCAGTCACACACCTGCACTCAGACAAGACACACACACTGGAGGGCCTCTCACAGGTGAGGCTGCTGAGAAAGCATTAAGTTTTTAAAACACATTTCTTGCATGAGGGATTAAAACCAGTTAAGAATATAGATAAAAGCACTTGAAATGCAGGGTTACCTTGCAGGAAGCTAGAGAGATGGATGCATCTTAAATCCAGCCCACAGAACAAACCCAGTTTCTTCCCCAGAGCAGGTGCTCTAGGAATGGCCTTTTAGCCACTGCTCGTGAAGCAGCTGAACACCGCTGAAAGCAAGGGTGGGTAAGACCATGACCTGTAAGGACCTTGAAGATTGGTACTTGAGAAGACCCATGAAGTTTTCACATGGGCTGTGACCTGTTCCAGCCCCCCATTAACCTTTCAGCCAGGATAGGTCTGTGGAAATCTTTGTCCTCCTTCCTAGTAAATGCAAAGGTAATAAAAATCCAGAGAGAATTATTGTAGTAAATCTGCACAGCATTCCTGCTTCCAACTCCCAAAGACAGCCTCAAAATACACTGTAAGCAGCATCCTGAGCCTGTGTGAAAGAATCCATGGATAACTGAAGCTGGGTTAATCAAATCCGCACATGGCCTGCAGCACCCTGGAAAGCTGTAAGTGGCAAAGTAAGAGAATCTGACACTAAAGGTTAACCAGGCACAGAACCAACCCTAAAAAACGGCACCCACAGCTCCCAGCTCGGGTGGGAGTGCCTGGCACCACTGCAGGCCTCCATGGTTTCAGGGACTGGGAAATAATCCTGAAATGTACACACTGAAGTTTAATTACTCACAAGTTGGAGCAGCTTCTGATTAATTTTTCAAGGCTCAGCCTCAGCCAGGGGGACCCCGCCAAGTGCTGGGGGTTATGTGGGTGTGACAGGCAGGGAAGCCCCAGCCCTCAGCACACAGCCACAGGACTGGCTCTGCCTCGGTTCTGCTCTGCCTCTGCCCCTGGTCTCTGCCGGCACCTCAGTGCAGAGGGAAAATGGGAAGGGGCCACATTGCCTGGAGCCCTCTCTGAGCTGACAGCTCAAGCAGCTGGAGCTGTCACCCACCAGAAGAGACTGGCCCATCAAAATCCTGTTTTCACCCATCCCAGTGCTGATTGCTGGGATGAGCCCTCTGTCACCACCTCATCTCCCAGTAGCTGGGGGAGCACCCTCTGAGCCTCTCCTGGCTCCTCTGCTCCACTCCTGTCAGCTTTTCCTCTTTGTTCACTGCCTGGACAACCTCTACCACCACGACAGCACCGCAATGTCCCATCTCACCTGCTGAGCACCATGCCCAGCACACCTCCACATGCTCCATGCTAGCAACAACGCCCTGTCATCCAAGTAACCAGGCCAGTAAGGAACTTCCTAAATCTCATATATTAAAAACAAATTATTCGGTTTCAGGCAACACTGACACATGGATCAAACCCGACCCTTGGCACACACTGCATGTGCTGTCATACAGTAGCATAGCTACTCAGTTTCAGATGTGTATGTTTTTAATATTTCCTGAAAATAGGCAAAAATACTATATATATATACAGAACCTGGACACAGATCTGACAAAACACCCTACAGAGCTCCAAGGATAAAGATAAAAGGACAAAACCCCCAAAAGTAGTAAAAAAACCCAAGAAAAACCAAACCAAAGCAAAAGGAATCCTTGGCTCAGTTACTGTTACAAAAAGCATCAGTCCTGTTTAAAACAAGAGTTACTCCGGGTTTGGTTTTGTTTCTGTCAAAAATAGATTTAAAAATCTACATCCAATTCAAATAATCCTTTTGCTTCAAAGTGGGAAAGATAAAGCTCAGCACTGAACAAAAAGTGGTTCAAAATAAACCAGACCTTGTTTGCTGTACATTGAAATATTTTCTACAAGAATTTTGCACATGTAAAAGTCCAGAGAAAAGCATGTGTCACCTTTGCAACAAAAAGGCTGCAAAATCTGTGTTTTATGTAAATCAGCAGGCCCAGATCCCGAGGCTTTAAAACCAGGGAATGCTGAAAACCTCTATAGTTCCTCGACTCAAGTGTTGCTCCTGGGCAATGCCATAATATTCATTAAAGAATCCATTTATCAACAGATACCACATGTCCAAGTTTTCCAGCAGTTTTCTGATGCTCCACTGAAAAGGATGCTTTAAAAACATTGAGCTGGAACACAAGAATCAGAGATGCTTTCCCTGCCCATTCCACACTATCCATTAGCAACTAAAAAAGCCAAGATTTACACTATATCCTCCCTGATAACGTTGAGCTTTGTGCTTTATTTTCCAAGTCATTAGCATGCACAAGAATGACCTCATGGTGAACAGATGCACTTGGATATGGCAGTGATTAGATCAGTCCTCTCAGCAGTCAAGTGTGCCCGTTCCCATTAACCCCTGAGGCGCCGGCAGCAGCGCTCAGCTCGGGGGTTCCCTGGAAAGCAGGAACCTGCCCTGGCGAGCACAAACCCCTCGGACAGAATCTTTGTGGCAGGAAAGCTATGACTAGAGAGTTAGCCTGGAATATCCGGTTCCTTCCGCTTCCCAAGGTTAACACCGTGCTTCTGGCAGCTGATCTCACACAAAAACAGCCCCAAGCCCCGAAGAACCCTTAGCAGCCACAGAGGCAGTTGAAGTCGAGGCACTGCTCTGCCCACTTCTGCATCACCCTTTTTTTTAAAGAACACACAAGTATTTTGTCAAATAACTGTTTCTGGTTTTGGCTGAGGGAGCAAGAACAGCAGCTTAAAGCCTGTCCACTAAAAGGAGAGAAATCTGCAGAGGGAAAGGATGAGAATAATTCAATAGTGTTGGATTATGGAGGATTTCCTGGGCTGCCTCTCAAACCCTGCCTAATTAAAATACAGCATGTAATGCACCAGTTTAGCAACAAAGGGCCGTATTCCCAGCTTTTGTTCCTAATCTGCACATCCCCTAAATGAGTTCGGGGATGGCCATTCTGCCTACATGGCTGCACTTTCAACACTGAAGATATCAGGCCTATCTATGATCCATACAGGGAGTTTAAGGCTCTGCTCCTGGAAACAGCAGAGGAGATCAACCAGACTATTTTCCTGCAGAAAACGCAGCACCTGCAAGGCTGATCACAGGGATACTAAGCCAGGGCAGGAAAACCACATCCCACATGAGTCTGAGGATGCATCCCCAGGGGCAGCATCAGAGAACACAAATACATCCAGTTGCAATAATGGTACCGTAGTCAGTGACACCCCAGTAAGGTGTCACTGGGCGCTGTGTTTGATTTCTCCTTACACTGTGGTAACTCCTGAGAACACACTGCGCTGTGACAGCGGCACCCTCACTCCCTGAGCCTCTCTGCACACGCATTCGCAGCACCCACAGGATCGCACCTGAGGGACGTTGGAAGAATCAGATCAGATAAGAATTACTCCTAAATTTACCTGAGCAGTTTATGCTTGGCAGGGTCAGCAGTACCAGCTGGCTTGTACTGCCACCTATGCCAGCTCCATGCATCCCACAGAATCATCAGGGCTGGAAGAGATCAACAAGTCCAGAGGCCAACCCAGCACCACCTTCATCACCCCAAAATCACAGCCTGACACCTACTGAACACTTCAAATATAGAGAGCCCAGTGCCTCCCTGGGAAGCCTGTGCCAGTGCCTGACCACTCCTCAGGGAAAAATGCTTCTTTTTATTGACTGCTTCCTGACTCATTTTTTCTGTTTCAGAATACAAAAATGCCCTCCGTATTCCTAAGTGGCAGACAGGTGATTCCTGCAGGTGCAGGACAGGTGGATCTATGCCTGGAGCAGGCCTGGGTGGGGAACAGTGGAGCTGCCAGGGCTGCATCCAGCCTCCTTGCTGACTGCTGAGGGGCATCTGATGGAAAACACATCCCTATGGCCACAGCTGACACTGCCCCTGCTCATCACTGACTAAATATGCAGGAGAATCAGCAGGTAATTTGAGGAGACTCTCTGAAGCAGAGATTCTGACACCAGAAGTCATGGCTGGCCTCCAGTTCATGAGCAGGAAATTAATTCTGAGGCTCAGAAGTCTGAAAATCGGGATCTGACTAGGGCAGGCTTTGCACTTAAAAGCCATTAAAATAATTAAATCGTACCCAGGTACTCCTGATTTAACAGTGTTCTGAAATGCTCAGCTACTGAGAAACACTTTAACTGTGTTTGGCATCCACAGCTTATCCTTCAGAAAGTGGAGCTGCTGAGGGGTCTGCCCCATCAAACCACATTTGACACAACACTGTGTGCTCAGAACAACGTGAAAATGAAACAGAACTGTGCACAGAGCAAAATGTTTAAAATAGATTGCTATATCTACATTTCTATTTGCTGATACGTTGACAGATAAACGATTCAAGTGCTAACAACCAACCCTGGGCACGCGCCGCGCTCCTATTGAAACGGCCGATTTTTTTGTCTCAGACTTTTGGCAGAGTGTATAAAAGAATTTAATGCACAGCTGTTCTACTTTTTAATGTAGGAAACATTAATCAAAGCTTTAAGTTATAAGCTTTCCTAGCGTTGTTTAGTATTCCAGTTCAGCAGAGATCAATAGATCCATCCCGTGTTCCCTGACGCCTCTCCAGGACGCAGAGGCGCGATTATGTAAATGGCCCCGGCTTCCTCCCCTCCTGCCAGCGCTTATCTCCAAAGCCTTCTGCCTGCTGCTCCTGGCCACCACTGCCCAGCCAGCACAGGCCTCTTATCTCCTCACAAAGCTCCAAGCACGCCAGGATCGGAGCCAGCAACGCTAGACAATGCTGCACGGCTGGTTTTATTCCTAAGTGATTTATTTAAGCAAATTTAATTTCTTCCTTCGGTGTTTCAGTTTAGATGGAAGATATCTGCTAACAAGTCGGGCTAAAGGGAAATAGAGCAGATGTCCTGCAAGGTTTATACAGGTTGGAAATAATCTATTTAACAATCCAAAAGAGAAGCAGGGAATGATTAGAAAGTGCCAGTGTCACCCTAGGAGTGTCAACGACGGATTAAGGAATCTTTGTTAGGGAGTCCAGCACACGGTGACCAAATACTTTCTGAATGCCTGAAAAAAACACATTTTGAAGGCACTAGAAATGTGCACTTCAGTGCCAAAGGCTCCCTTTTAGAAGAGGTTCACTTAAACTCACTCAAACCAGCCGGGCAGCGATTGTGACTGCACACTAACCTAACCCTCCACGAGGCACACGAGGAATAAATTCCCGGAGTTCGGCACAATGCTGTCACCTCTCAGAGGGCCGATGACACCGATGTGCACACACCCACACCCCCAGCACAAACCCCGCAGAGGCTCCAGGCCAGGGGCTGCAGGGCAGCCTGCAGTGCGCTCGCCTGCACGGAAGGGACGTGCCCGCATCCCGCGCGCCGCTGGGACTCCCCAACAGCACCCCGTTCCCTCCTTTCTTCTGCATTAATCCCTGACCCTGGTAGCTCAGCAGCATAATCCCCATTTAGCATTAGCAGCAGCCTCCCCTGCGAGGAACTATTTTTGATAAGTGAGCCCCGATTCAGGCCTTGCTTTTGAACAACATATTCCCAGCTCAGCAAGAACCCGGAGTCCTGAATGAGCCCGAGCCCATCACTGCGAGAAAGTTCATTAACCTCGCTGGAGTTGGGGGTTAACAGGATAGCTGAAGAAAGGAGCAGTGTGAATAGCTCTGATGCAAAACAAATTAAAATGAATGTCATCATTCCTTTTGATATTCATTAGTTGATTCAGGGGAAGAATAGTCTTCTTAAATTTGCAAGCATTTATCTACAAAAAACAGGTGTACATCTGCTGCTCAAGTGCTTCTCAGGGCTACAGAGAAGAATAATGTGCGGACTCACCAGTTCCACCGAGGGAGTAGCTGGGAGAGGGAGAGAAGACCTGAGCGGCAAAATCCTCAAACGTCATCACTTCTTTGTGGTTCTGGATGATAGCTTCGAGGTACAGAGCTCTCTCCTCGTAGCTGCAATGCCCCGTTAAGGAAAGGTGTGTGCAGAACTCAAGGCTGTCCCACGGCATCCCCGAGCACCAGCCCCCAGGCCCATAGCCACGCTGACCGGGCTGGAACAGGCAGGGAATCAGACCAGAACTGCTCCACGGTTCTGAATGGGAGCAGCAAGGAGAGGATACATTCAGGGCTGGAAATTCAGGGTAACACCTTTGAGCTTCCTGACTGAGGAGCTGTGACTTGGGAGCTGCCGAACGCAGGAGCAAAGCCCCAGACCAAATCCCACAGTCAGAGACAGGCTGTGGCACTACGGGAAGCTCCTGGCACACAATATTCCTGTTCCAGTGACCAGAGAAGTTACTAGATTGGAGAAAAACAGCTACAAGACAGAGGGGTACAACCTCCCCATGTTCACTGGACTTCTTAGAAGAAATTAAGCACAATAAACACAATTCCAAAAGCGTGACGGTTATATTTACGGCAGGTGCTAGAAGGTGCAACCTTATGTATCCCAAATAAATGATGCACAGTAGACAAACCCAGCCCACAACTTGCATGCATTATGGCCTGAATAATGCAGACAACAAAGCAAGCTTACATCGAGACTATTGCCTTTTAATTAAAACTCGGCAACCTGGAACACACAGCATTCAAATGTGTAATCAAAAACCAGTCACCAATAAAACTTACAAGCGTAACAAGCTGAAGCAACTTTCCAGCTGTCTTAATAGGACCCCTGCTTGCGGCAGCCTTTCACAGCGGAGAAAGCAAATCTTCCCCTTTTGTGTGCGGCTTCTGTCTGCTCAGAAGGTGAATCATACACTTCCAATAACAGGATAACGCCTGGGACAAATCTACAATGGGCTGGAGAGCCTCACGTATGACTTTATGAATTAGGGCTCGCAGGAGCCAGGATGACATCTCATTCTCCATTTCCTCAGTGAAAACAAAAGTTTTCAGCACCTCATTGTGTTTCTGTTATGGGGAAATGCACTCGAGCTCCGCAAGGCTGTTCGGTGGGAGCAAAGGCCAAGCTGAATTTAGAAATTAGGAGCCGGAGAATAACACCAGTGACAACTGGTGAGGTGAGGGTATTTAAAATTGAAAAGAATTGAATGCAGGTGAGGGTATTTAGAATTGAAAAGCATTACTAATTAATATTGAAGTGCCATTTGTGATGTGCAGTACATTAACAAAACCACTCTGAAACACTATTTAAAAAAAAAAAAAAAACAGAGTAAAGCAGTGCTTAAAGCCACGAGACGATGGTCTAGTGTCGACCTCGAAGGGAATAAGCAAAGCACGTCTTCATTGCATGCGAGTTCCTGCCGGCGTGGTGGCAACAAAGGGAAGAGAAAGAAAGGAAGAATTTTGCTTTTAATGCTCGCGGAGGACGATTGATATGTGATAAATCTTCTTATAAACTTCCCGTGGAAGCCTGAAGAAAGAAAATCAATAGCCAGCATTTCAGCGTTTGCACCTGCTGACAGCGTTATTTGCTCAGTTTTCCTGCCTTGCCCGAAGCCCGGGAGAACGCATTCCTGACAGCGCCAGCGCCAGCCCGCGGCGTGCGGGGCTGCCTCCCCTTTATGGGCTGAACTCCTGATGACTCTTGTTAATGAATAGGCCGCCAAACCTCCTCGGAGAGGAGGCACACGCCTGGGCCCAATTCTAAAGGGACTGACGGATGCCATTCACTCCTCATTATGGAGATGCCGATTCCTCGGCGCTCGGCTGTTGCCAGGGCCGTGCGGAGCGCGCTGCCGGGCGAGCGCCGGCCGGNGGCTGGCGACCACCTGAGCCTGCGGGCCGGCCGGCAGCGCTCGATTCATCGCCCGGCCGCGGCCGGGGCTGCTCGTGGGCTTCCAGCCGGGCTGGGGGGAGTGCGAGAAAAGGCTTTTCATGCTCTGCCTGATAATGCCCTGCTGGGTCCCGAACGGCCCCGCACAGCAGCGCACCCCAGCACCGCGCGGGGCTGCTCCGCTTCGGATAAACGCCGCACGGAAAGACGGGCAGGAGATGCTGCCCGGGTTTGCTCCGCGCCCGGTAAAATCCTACTGATGCGATGGAGGATGCCGCTCACCACGCAAAAGACTGGGACAAAAAGCACCCGGACAAACAGCTGGGCAGCTACAGGCGAGGAAGCTGAGGAAGAACACGCCAAGATCTGGAGAGCCCTGCAGATCCACCAGCACTTTGGAGGCACGCAAGGAAGATCCCCGGCTCAGCACCTCTCCTGCACACTGGAAAGGCCAAAAGCAGTGGGTGCGGATAGCCCCAGTGCAGTGAGGCCTAGTGCTGCACACCCCAGCTCCACTCGCCAGCCACCTCGGCTTGGCGCGCTCCCCGTGCCCTCCCGGCTCCCCAGAGCAGCGGGAGCACAGCAGCTCCTGCCATACGGGCAGCGAGCGGGATGCCCGTGCTCGTTTGTACTCACGGCTTAATCAAAAAAGAATTAAGTGACTGCAGCAAAATGGAATTAACCTCCCTTCTATCTCTGTCTCAGTACATATGCAGGCTGGGGAGAACAGTTGGGATTTGTTAAAAAAATAAAAAGTCAACTAAAATTTCACTGAAGTTTAGGAATTTGAACGTGGAGGCATCATGAACAAGCTGTAAAAAATCCCTCCAAAAACCACCTCCATTATTCTGTAAAAAAAGCATCACGAGGTTTCCTATTTATTGCCCTGTAGGAACGCGTCTGTCCTGAAAATCCCTCGAGCAATACTTCTGTCAGAGTTGCACCACAGAAACGTGCTGTGCCTTCAGCCTAAGAGCCAACCACAAAATATCAGTCACAAACACTGGAACCTCACACTGAACCTCTTTACCCTGAACTTTTTGTCACACCTCTCCTGCGAGCCTTGGGCAGAGCCCACCTGATACCAAGTTGCCCCCAACACCAAGCAGAATTTAGATCAAGTGCACATGAACTACTGGTTTAAAACTGCAACCCACGAATCAGCAACCCCCCAGCTCTGAGCAGGGCCGGGAGGGAGCACCGAGTGCCAGGCTGGCTTTCCTAGAGCAGCCTCGGGGCTGCAGCGCTGCAGGGAACGCACAAATCCGCCGCTGCGGCAGGCCTGGCTGCAGAGGACGGGCGGTGAGCTTGAACCCCACCCCGGCGGAAAGCTGGACAGCTGGCTGCCCTGATTAACTAAGCCCCCAGTTATCTGGGGGCTTGGGGCGTCCCCTGAGATCTGCAGATAAATGGAGTTATACCAGACCCTTGAAGGAGCTGATCAAAAGCTCCTCTTTTAATATGTACGGTAATTTGACCCACCCCTCCACGGCTGCATTATTTTACATTTTGCTTCTGCCAAGGCAAAACTCCAGAGCAAAATGTTTTAAACAGATGCAAACAGGGGTTTTTTTTTCATTTCATATGAAATCATGACATTGAGAGCCACGACAAGGTGTGAATTATTGATCATGAATATATATAAAACTGCAGGAGAGCAGGAATTTAGCTCCTATTTGAATACAGCAATCAAATCTCAATATTTGAATACTATGAGCTTCTAGTAGTGTTTTATCAGCATATCAATTATTTGAACATTTCAACTGCACAATGAAGGCTGTTTAAAAAAAACCCCCGACACATTAAAATGTGAACATCAGCCATTTGCAATAAACCACAACATCTTACTGCAGCAGCAGGATGACCTGCAAAGTGAAACAGGCAGGACCTCCTTCCAGACGGAGGATGCAAAAGAGGACAAAAGGCAGAAGCTTTTGAACATTCACTGGAGAGGCAGACACCAGCCAGCACTCGGCTCTCACCCACCAGCATCACTTCTACATTCAACCTCTACAACACGGAGCCAGTTTCAGACACGCAGTTTAAAATATAATGACCTTGAAAACCCTTCAAAGTCCTCATAATCTGGGTCCAGCAGGTGACCTGATCCACCCCAGGGCCAGGATCTGCCCAGCATTTCCCTCCCTGCACACACATGCAAAACACTAAACCAAAACAAACTGCCCTGTTGAGAAACAAGGAACTACTGAAGATGATGACTCAAGCAGATCCTGAAAACACAGAACTTTTGCTTATTAACCTTATCTCTAGCAAAACTCTCAGGGCCCCACCCCTGCTGGTAATGGTCAGCCTGTCCTGCCTTACACTACTGTTGGAAAAGAAAAACATTTTGGCAGCATTTACATGCTCTCACCAACACACGGAGAGAACGGTGCACTCTGCTGCCACAGGGAGCAAATAAAAGATGGGAGCGTTGGTGGGTGTACGACAGGCTGGGGAGAAGGGCCTGGCTGCTCTCCGTGGCCTGGGGGTCCTGCCAACCCCACAGGGCACCGGTCCCAGGCCTGGCACCCGGGACACTGCTGGGGTGCACAGAGAGCCCAGACGCCTGTTCCCCCGGCTCCTGAGGGACCCTAAGGCTGCTGGCACGGCCCTGCCGCAGCTCCCATCTGCGATGTGCAGCCCACCCCCAGAAGGGCTTTCGGGGCATCAGGCCAGTGCAGACGCTCCAAGCATAGAGGTGGACAGCTCTTTCCAGCCCATCGGACATCAAAGCTCGCTACATGTCCGCATGCCAATTCCTTCTCTACCCAATCAGGGAGACCTGCAGAAAACCTTTGAATTCACTGTTCAGAGCGAGAAACATCTATTTCAGCTTCCTCCTGATTGTATCATAGGGCCCAAAGATGGTTCACAAAAAGAGTTCGCTCTTGACACTGTGACAGCAGTGTGGAAAACAAACAAGAACATAAATGTTCGGGACTTACCAAAGCAGAATAAAGCTGGCACCATAAAACTGAGGTTAGCAGAGATGTGTCGGCTGATGACCTTTCTGCACCTAATTGTGCTCCCCTGCTCAGAAGAGGATGGAGTTACTGTGCTTTTAAAATGTGGTGCTAGGCAGTTTTGGTGTGAAACTCAATCTGCTTGATTGGGCTCGCCATCGTTTACGGTCGAGTGACCGCCACCGCCGCATGAATTTCACCGAGAACTTTTGGGGGAATTTCAGTAACGTATATCCTGCACTGAACAGGTGCAATTAAACTGTACCTGTCAGCCACCGCAGACTTTTGTGCTTTTTATAAACCAAAGCATCCGAGATGGAAACTCTGCAGTGGCACCTGCCTCGAATTGGTCCATTTAACGTGCGAGACACGCGTGAGCCGAGGCTGTGTGACCGATGGGGTCTGTGGGCCCCCTCTCCCCATGGCCAGCCCCCGTCACGGCCATCTGTCCACGCTGCAGCCAGGGCTCCCTTGGCGGAGCAGGGCTGGCCTGTGCCAGGGCTGCTGTTCCTCCTCCTTATCCAAAATGGGCAGATGATCCTCTGCTGCCAAAACCAAGAGCTCATCCTCTCTGCGGCATAATTTTCTGCTGCTGTGCCACCAGTCGCTCAGACTAGCACCGCCCTGTGCTGGGGGGGATGGCCGGAGCCCAGGCCACCCTGGTGTGGAAGAGACACAGCTCTCCCCGAGACCGACAGGTACAGAGAGGTTTTCAAAGGGATTCCTGATTTGTGGAGCATTTGCTCAGCGCCTCGGCACCGTGCCTGCAGCTCTGCTCCCTCCCAGCGGGGCCAGGGTCCCTGCACGGCATCACAAAAGAACCTCGGTGCTGACTGGTGGAGATGGGCCTCAGGTCCCAGAGAACCTGCGGGCGCTCCGAGTCACAGGGCACGCTGCCACGACATTTCCCAGCGCACGCGGTGCCGTGCCGTGGCTCCCTCACAGACAGTCGCCAGTAATTGCTTTAAAGGGGAAAGTACAGCAAAACAACAACAGAAACACGTTTCACACGGTTTCAAAGCATCTCTGTGGAAATCACACAGTGTAACAGCAAAGCCATACTGAAGGTGCCCCGAGGCAAAAGGCTCCAGCTCACGCTCGTCTGTGCGGAGCCCCGCGCCGGCGCTCGGCTCCTGACGCCGTTGGGCAGCGCGTGGCCCAAGGTGTGCTGCAAGCTCCCGTCTGGCAGAAGCACTCGCCTGCCGCTCTGGGATAGCAAGAATATGTGGCACATTAGTCATGCCAAGTGCTTCAGGGGAGAATCTTGCATTTATTATGAATAAGGCAGAAAACAAGCTTTGGTCCTAATTTCCGAGCGCTCCCGCAGGCAGGAAGCCCCCGGGAGCAGACACACGTACCAGCACATTCCGGCCGCTCCGCCCGCAGCAGGAGCAAAGGGTCACCCCCTGCTCTCGTACCACCCTGGGCTCTGACAGCACTCGAGCTCATCCCTGCCCAAAGCTTTGTACTTCTACCACAGAGTTCCTGCAGTGCTCTCCTCCCATGTTTGTGCACAAACCTGCTCTGTTGAAAAAAGAGCTGGCCCTGTTCCTCATCCCCTTTATTAACCCTGTTCCCATTAAGTGTGTTCCTCCTGTGCTAGAGGTGACGAACCACACACAGCTGTGCCTGGAACATGGCACCATGCATTTTGCATGGTGCAACCAGCCCTCTGCTCATCCAAGGCCTGATCAGCCACTGCACTCCATGCTTATCACTCTACTGATACAGCTTGGATGAAAATATTTCAATTACAGTGATGACACAGTGGCCTGTTACCAGTTCAGAGCCACAGGAGCCCTGACTGGTAACTCACTCTGCAGGGCGCACCAAGACCTAACCTACAGAAGAGTTCTGTATCGTGACTTCCGTGGCACAAGGTTTTGACCAGCAAATTAGTGGGGCGCGATTCCCCCCAAATACACTTTCTCTGGAAGTAGCTATACAGTTCCCTGCTGAATCCTGAGAGATAAAGGGACAGGAGTTGCCCAGGTCTAATTGAAAGCCACCTTCCCAGTGCCCCAGAGCAGAGATGCTGGGCTCCTCTCTCCTGAGGGCACTGGGGAAGGGCGCTGGGATCACAGCGAGCCACTCGGTCAGGATCTGCACTGCCTCCACTGTGAAATTCCAGGTGGAGCTCACAGGGATCCAGCCAAACTCCAGATCCCAAGGTGGTGGAGCCAGGACAGGCAGGCAGTGAGATTCTCCCACGAGAAATGAAGAGCCTCCCAGCACGTGCAGGGGGATGCTGGGCAAGCTACACCTTCCTGTTCTGGACTCAGATGTGTAGGAAAAGTGCAGACTTGCGTAAAAGGCTCATGAGTTTATTTTATGAATTCTATAGTTGATGACAAAACGCTGTTGGTATTCACTTATATCTTAAAATTTATAATAAAAAAGGAAAAAAAAAGCCCCATAGAGCAAAAGGCAGAGGGTTTTTGAACTGGTTATGCTCTGGTCATTGCACATACACAAACACACAGACTTGCAGTGCCTCCAGCGTAACAGCCACGTACTTTCTACATTCCTGTACTTACTGCCACCCCACTCCCCACACACAGGGATGTTCTCCTAAAGCCAGAAGTGTCACCAACATGCCACCCGGTATCTGCTCCACAGTGCACCTGCTGACAAGGAACAGGTCGAGCTCCATCACAGCAGTACCCAGGTGAAGGTACTGCTGGGAGTCTCCTAGGACGAGGCCACACTCAAAACTATTCAGAACCTGAAGGTGCCAGCCTCTGCAATTCCCAGCTCTGAAACCGAACAGCCAGAGGCAGAGGAGATAACACCAGACTCACAACTCAGAATTTGCTGCAGAAGGGCAGAGCAGGGTGACAACAGCATTGCCTACACCACCTGTGCTGAACAGGGCAAAGTCCCACGGAGCTGCACATTTGCACCCAGAACTCCTGGGGCAGCTGCAGCCTCGCAGTCAGCTGAGGGTACACTCACTGCAGACCTGCTGGGGAAAGGCTGTGCTTTGAGTTTCTGAACACAGTGCTACAAGTCCTGTCCAAGTGGGGGACAGACACCAACGGCAAGTCAGGAGAACGTTGTCAACTGCGTGAACGTGGACAAAGAAGAAATGTCTTTCTTGATTTTAAATGAAATTTTAAAAAAGGGTGATTTGGTTAGTTTTGAATCAGTTCTTCTGCCCCCAGCGAGAAGCAAGGTGTCTGCTGAACCAACCTGGACACAATTTGTCTTAGAGGAAGCAGCAAAAAGCCCTGTAAGCCTGTGGGAGGCAAAAAACACCCTCCTCCATTGCTCAGGGAACATCAACACAGAGATTTGATTTTTTGATGTTCGACACTGATGCTTCCAGATCTTCAAAATGAAATGTTTTCCAAATGTAAATCCCTGGAAAGCTTAATTGCTCTGAAAATACCATTTTTACAAATTTTACAATCTGTGAAGCAGTTTTAAGTGTTTACAAGTTGGGGTTTTTTCTTTTTTAATGAGAATGTGCCATAAAATTGTTAACACATAGGCTAGAAAAATACAAATTGTGCTGCTATTCATGGGGTATGATTCCCACCCCCTGGAATGACTGCAGTGACACTGAGGTGGTTTTGTGTGCCTGGGAGACCAGCCTCACTGAGCTGCTGCTGAGCAGCACACAGGCAGAGGGATTCCTGGAATTACGTGGAACATAAATGCACATGCCACATCAATTTGTTCCTAAAAGAAGCTCAATTCATTTAGTTCTAACTGATTCACAGCCAGTGGAACAACAGCTCGGAAAGGGGCACCTCTGTGTCTTGGATATAACCAATGGACTGTCAAACCATCACTCATTAAGGAATGAGTCTTTTCAATTCATAAATAATGTATTTTCTCACCTACTAAATGTTACCAAAACCCTGTCAGTTTGATAAGAGTATGATGATCCAGCAGCTACAAGCAGAACAAAATATAATTACACAAAATAATTTTGCCCCTTCTAGTTTATTACAGAACTTTTCATTACTTCTGGGTCTTAACACTAAATGTCTCGGTTTCAGGTCTATTATAGTTGGTAATTAACATTTATTACAATTGGGGACAGGTAACTGGGGCTTATTATCACATCTGTTATGAGTGACACCATTTGCAAGATGCTCAACACGAAACAGACCTGTTGCTGCGGTGAGACAGGCTGGGAAATTGCTCAATGTGAGGGTAGGAAGGAAGAACAAATCAGAGAAAGCCCAGCAAGAAACCAGCAGGGATGTCCTGGCTTTGAAGTGAAACCAACACAAGGAGGTATAAAAGATCACCTGCCACACCGGGGGGTATTGCAAAGCAGGGACCGAGCGTGGGCTGCCCTGGGCACGGGGCTCTGGGCGGCAGACATGGGCAAACAGCTCCCAGGTCTGACCCAGCGCCAGAGGCTGCAGGGACTTGGGGTGCTCCACCTCTCGGTGTCCCTTTCCGTGCTGTACCTGTGCCCCTGAGCACAGGACCTGAGCGGGTCCCTGCGGCCACCCTGGCCCTGCTGACCGGCGGCCAGCACCGCACGGCAACACCTGGCGCTGCCTCCGGCCGGGCCCTGCGGCAGCTGAGGCCAGAGCTCCCTGCCAGGTGGCTGCTCTTCAATTACACTGCCTGGCATTGTAGGGTTAACAAGGAGCACGGGGAAATCTTTTATTCATATAACGCAGAATGCCTTTTGTTGATCTTTGAATAATGTTGCTTAAAATCCATTAAACGAACGTACTCTTTGGACAGAGAGCCTGCAACAGGTAGAGCAGCGTGCACCCACCGCCGGCCACCTCGGCAGAACGGCATCCCCAAAAGCAGATGATTAAGTCAGCATTTAAATTAACTTTTTTTTTTTCCCGGAAAGCGACCTCCCAGTAGGGGAACTGGATTCCACTTTCACAGCACAGCTCAGCCAGTGTGCATGCTGTGATGGCACCTCGGTTCCCCAGAGGAGTAAATTAAAATTCTGGTGCATGTTTATGAAATCTGCTTTTTTTCACTTATGAGGTGGGGTGGAGAGGGAGCAAAACTGGAAATGTAAGCGACTCCTTCACCAAAAGGCAAGTCAAGGCATTGGTTTCACCGCTGCTAACTATTCTACTGTTTCTGAAAATATTTCCCCGTAAGTTTCTAGTAACTCAGGGTGGCCATGAACTCCTATCATTACAATTAATTATGGGGCAAGTTCCTGAGTCAGGATACACTATTAAACAACCAAGTTCTAAATCCAAGCACAAGAGAAAAGATGGTGGAAGTGGAGAAAGAGCAGCAGGGAGGGCTGTTTGGCTGGCTGCACACCTGAGCTGACAGCCTGCTTTAGCACCCAGGACTGGCCAGGTTCAAACCAGTTTTGAAAAGGAGTGAGAATGAGAGCAGAACCCAGGCTGTTGTATATGGGTATATATTGTTTACAGGTATTAACACACAGGGGAATGGGAACAGAAGTGCTGAACCTCAGAATGGTGCAAAGGACAAACTCCTACCTAGAGGAATAAATATGACAGAAATGATGAGTGACAAACCACAGGGTGGTCCCAAAGAACAGCTGAGGTGCTGCTGGAGCCCCTCCCAGTTCAAGCATTCTGTGTATTCAGATTAAAAGCCACTGAAGAGCAGTGCAGGAGCAGAGCAGGCTGGGGCTGGGCCTGGGGAGCTGCATGTCACCAGGTGGGAGGTGCAATGACCTGTGCCCGTGTGAGACCCTGAGGTGCTCACGAGGTTAGGGCCACACAGATACACCAGGGAGGAGCATCAGTGAGCAACCGTGCTGTGCAAGCACCAGGGCTGTGCACTCCTGCATCCCCGAGGTGTCTGGGTTATGGAGCACCCACTTGCACGGCGATGAGATTACGGCCGGCTCACAGAGCGGCAGCACTTTGTTAAAACAGACAATTAATCTGATTTGAGATAGCAAACGAGCGAGCCGGTGCTGCTGCAGAGACAGCTGCGACGGGAGGGGGGGAATCCTGCAGCAGAGTCGCTGGTCCCCACGAGCTGGCGCAGGCAGGAGAGGTGGATGGCAACTGGTGACAAGCGTGCTGCTCCGCTCGTTTCTCCACGGCTACCAAAACCTGCCCCGGAGCCCCCGGTGACAGCCCCTTCCATCTGCTTCCTGCCAGGCCCTTGTGACACATCTCATTCTGCAGCCAGCGCAGGGACTCCTTTGTGCCGCTGACCTTCCCTGGCACGTGCCTCCCAGCCCCGTCTGCAGCCCCACGGCTCGCACACACGGCCCGAACCAAGCGTGCTGCCCAGGTGGCACAGCCTCCCCACCTCGGGAAGCTTCTGCTGAAGCACATTCCTTCCTCGGTGTTCACACGGCTGCTTCCAGTTAAAGTGCCCTTTAACCTACACTTCTGAAGATCTTTACATCCTTAACTGCTGACTCATGCCAGGTATAAAAGGAGATCACGAGGATTCCAAAGAGAAAGGCAGGGAGCACAAGATGAATTTTTAATGAAGCATCAAAGTTGGTGGAAGCAGAGAAGGGGAATATGCAGGGATGGCGACGCAGGGAAGAAGCCACACAGCAGGGACACTGCGTGCCGTCAGTTTTTCCTGTACTCAAATTTTCTTCCGGATTTTGTTTAACTTGCTGTCTCAAAAATCAACCACCAAATTTCACCCAGTTTGAAAAGGAAGGCTTTTATCATTCAGTTACCAACTAATCCATCTTCTGCAGGACACAGAAACCAGAACCAGTACTGCGCTCACTCCTGCCCAGTTACATACTGTCTCTTCCCATACTTGTATTCCAAGGAACTCAGGACACCATTTCTTCCCAATCAATTACAAAAGGGGAATCGGTGTCTTTTGGCATAAGAATGAGCAGCTGTAAACAGCCTTTTTCCACACACCTCTGTCACTACAACTGTGTCACCACCCACATCAGGCCCCTGCTACATCAGCTCAAGTCAGTCCTGTGAGCAGCCTGCAAAATTTTATCCATTAGCTGGAAAATGCCCACTGCAAGCCAAGATGTGCTCATCCAAATAATCTCACTTGCCAGTTTCAGAAATAAGTGACAGCCTTGTCTTTGGGTGTGATTTCGGAGCCCACAGCCGCTCTCGCAAAGCTTTCTGGTTTGGACCCGCGGCGTGGGACTCGGTGTAACTGCGGGAAGTGGGATATTGGATATTAAGTATTTGGCTTTTTTGGCAACATCTCTTCTCCCTCCCTGCCCTGGTGTTTATCTGTGCAGGCACACTGCTATCTGATCCCCTGGACAATGCCAGCAATATCGCTGCACATGCTGCTACCTTGTGCAAGGTTGGGCTGCCGGTTTGAATCTGCCTCTCTGAGGCAGACACTGCTCTGCAGCCCGAAACAATGCCCAGCACTTCGCCATGAAAAGAGAGAAAGTGAACATTAGCACATCAAAGGCCCCTTTCTGAAAGAAGAAAAATTGCACGATGCACACTTTAATCTTTCTGACAATCTATGCATGGCCCGAGCTGAATTCTATTTTTCACACAAATGAGAATGCTCGATACGAGCACATCTGTACCAACAGCAACAAGAACAGAGAAACATGAGCTAGCACAGACTTTGAACTTTTAAAATATGGATTAACACGCAGTAATATTTAACAGCTGATAGAACAACATACCTCTTATCTCTCTTAATAAACCCAAATTACATCAAACATTTTACAGGCAACATACAGAAAGGCTGCTAAAAACATTTTAATCTAAAAATAAAAAGAAGTTAGTACTAAAAAAATACAGGCAATATTAAAATCTTAATGTAAATGCCAATTACATAAAATCCGTTACCTGTCAGGGAACAGCTGTAAGAGTAATTCCCCTCATTAACACTTCCATTTAGCTAACTAAGGGTGGAATGGGACCCCTGCTTACAGATTTAAAAGGAAATATTGCTAAAATATGTGTAGAGCACCTAAACTCTTTCTGCTGCATTAAGGCAGAGACTTCTGCCTGTAGATCGCCTCGCACTGGGAGGGCTCCCATCCATCGGCCCCGAGAAGCAAACACTGGGACATCTCTGCACATCCAGGGAACCAGAGCACAGGCAGCAGCACGATCCCAGCAGAGAGGGGCGAGAGCTGCCTCCTCTCATTCCTTCACCAGGACGCCCTGTTTGCTGCTCAAGCCTCTCCAAGATTGCCTGCACGTTTTTTCAGCTGACAACCAGTTCAACAGAGCCCAAATGCTTGTGGAGAGCAGGAGAGGGACTGCCCAGGAACAACATCCTGGTTTTCTTCATGTAAACAGGACTGTACCCCCTAAATATCAGCTGTAACGGAGTGGTATGATTTACAAACACGCCTTAGTAAATGCACAAGGCTGAATGGATTTGTTCCTAACTCAGTCTCAGCCAGTGGAATGATATCCCGGAAGAGCTTCAACAAGATCCCAGCCTCGGACTTGCAGAACATCAGCAACAGAGAAGAGGCAGCACCATGGCTGAGCCTCACACTGCACACAAACCAGCACGTTCCCACACAAAACACCTGCGCTTCCCAAAAACCTCGAGAAAAATCCCATTTTTCTTGCAGATCTACCAGCAACGTAAAACACTTCAGTCCCACAAAGGAGCAGGGGAGCACACGTGGATTTGCCAAATGGACTGTTTGAAATGTGGGATCAGTGGTGAGACGACGAGCTGGCATACAGAAATATTGGACGAGGAATTAAAAGTAGCTGTTTTGGAAACCTCTCCGCAGAGAAGCCTGCCTGTGCCTTGGACACCCACCGTGCCACACACCAGCACACTCAAGTACCACAAAACCAGGGGCTCTCTGCTCTCCTTCACAAAAACCATCTGCAATTTACTGCGTTTGCGTTGCTAAACATGGCCCCAGGCCCAAGACCTTTATTTCCCCTCATATTTTGCTTCTCCAGGATACAGCCTTGCTCAAAGCACCGGCTAAAATGCATACTGGGGGAGGAAAGAATGGCTGGACCGGACAGATGGTCGGCCTTTGGATGCTGAAAGGGATTTTGAGAGAGTTGAGTAGTATGACTTAATTCTTGTCCTGAATATTGAAGGTAAACACAGATCAATCCAAATGAGGCAGGGCACTGCTACGGCCCCTACACCACCGTGCTGTGTGTAAGAACCAGCGCCAGATCACAAATGCAACAATGAAAAAAACCCACAACATTTTCTTTAAATCCAGCCACTGGAAATTCTGCTTCTCCTGTCTGCTCAGTAAACAGAAATGGAACAAATTTTTTAAAAAATGCAATGATTTATTTCCCCTACACAAACCACTGATTCTGCATGTTACTGCACAGTCAGAACACACAGAGGAGAAGCAGAGAAACTCTCAGTGCTCAGGAGTTTGGGTCCTGCTGTTTTCTCCCACTTCTGGACCACGACAATCTCTCTGACAACTCCAGCAGCAATGGTGGGTTCTGCTCCATCCCAAAAATCTCCTTGCAGTGAATGCTACACAAAACTAACAAAGCTGTCTCAGGCCTGACACTCAAAATGTAACAAGAGGATGAAATACGAGGGCAGGAAAACGTGAGTCTGCAGGTATCACATTTCCAATGTTGTTCCAGCAAGTACCAACATGGAAAATGAAACGTTTGGTTTCCCGATGTTTGTATATTTTCTCTAGCAATACAAGGGAAGATTCAAACCCGCTGCTCCAGGCAGCAAAGAACACCGGAGCCCACGAGAGGCGTTTGTTTGCAAACCCCAGTTTCACAGATACTGTAATTGATGCGCCAAGCGGGAACAGAAAGTAAAATCTCCCCACTTTGCTTTCCGAGATCCCGGGACTTTGTGTGTTGACTTTTGGGATTCCAAACTGCACGTTGCTGCGGTATTTGAAACAAACGGAAATGCTGGCATGCAAATCCTATTCAGCAACTTGAGAATACTGAGGGCTTTTACAAGGCAAAGAACACGTTAAAAGTTCATTAATTAACCAGTGCTTGGGAACAGATGGAATGGCTATCTGGGCTCTAATTACTGTAAGTTGGGACAGAGGTTCACAGACCTTAATGAGGTTCAATAAAATGAATGATTACACATCAATCTCAATTAGAGAAACCTGTAAGATGAGCTGAATTATCATGGCAACAAGTCATAAAACATGGGAGCACAAAACCCAACAGGCTCTGCGAAAGCCTAGAAAGAAAGGGTTTCTGAATTCAGACAGTTCTCCCGGACTGGAACAATCCCTCTCTTCCTGCCAGGCTCAGGGAGTTAATGACGAGGGCTGTGCTGTCCCCCTGGCAGCCTGGGGCTGGACCAGCCCTCCAAGGGTTACTCAGGGCAGGGGATTACTCAGACTGGCACGTGTGCGTGCAACTGCTGTTCCTACAACTCCAACCTTCAAATAACACGGAGTCATATTTAACAGTTAAGGACAAAAAAATAATCCCAGCCACTTCTGTTTGCGACCACTGGAGCTGCCTGTGGGAAATGGTGTTTTCAGAGCCTCTAACTTCCCAGCTGCGAGAGAGGCTGGCAACAGGGAGAGGAAGGTGGTGGGGTGGACACAGAAATTCAAAGTGCAGAGCCCTGTTCACTTACGATCTGAGGAATGTCTGAGCATCAGCTTCAGAGCTTGTTCTCCAAAGTGCTCTATGCTTCCATCATCCTGCCTGCACTGCCACACTGCCTGAAGGATGCCAGTCTGGCAAGCACAGCCCTCACAGCCTTTCACTACCAAGAAGCCAGTCAGGGTCACAGGGACAGCAAAGTTCAGGAACACAGAAAAGCAAAGGGCCTGGAAGCTTGAGCTCTCTCCCTAAGCTGTAATGGATTCTCTGTCACAGCACAGTTTCAGTGTAGAGGCATTGTGGTACTGAGACACTGAGCTAACCCCAAGTTTATCACACAGCTAACATCAAGATTTGCAGTGGAATATCTGCTCCCTGAACACCACTGCCCAGCCCAGCTGGAAGGTGGGCAGTGTTTTACTGCAGGAAGGCACAACTGTATGCCAGCAAGGTGTTAGATAATCCACACTGTCGCACGGCTGAAGATGAGCCAGGCACATGATCCTAAAGAGGTGCCACAAATTCAGCTGTTCAGCACAAGCTAGTTACAGGTTCTCGAAAAAACTGGCCCAGGCCAATTCAGAGAAGTATTAAACCCCAGAAAATTATCTGAGATTTTGTTTAACAGAAACTACTGTACACGCACTAAATTGTTACTAAACGTTAGGTTTAAGAAATCATCAAAAGCCATCTGCTGCTGTTTATACACCAGAACCCTGACAGTTAATTGTGCTGGGAAATACACACAGAATTATGATGCTGAGGAAAGAAAAACCACAAATTCAATTTGCCAGCCAGAAAACCTGCTGCACAAAGTAGCTCTCTCCGATTCCTCTCATTTGCTGTCACCATGTTCACGTCTCCAGTAACAGGCTGGCTTTCAAAGCTTTTCAAGTGCAACTAGAGAGGAAGCCTTTCCTCCCTAAAGGATGATGCAGGATTATGGCGCTGCCCACCAAAGTATCTTTCATGTAAGAGGCACACAATTTCTGTGCCTCTCTTCTTTTGGTGCCAGCTGCAGAGAG
Source organism: Erpornis zantholeuca (assembly GCA_013400515.1). NCBI lineage: Eukaryota > Metazoa > Chordata > Aves > Passeriformes > Timaliidae > Erpornis > Erpornis zantholeuca. The sequence continues at coordinate 34,138 of VZTN01014331.1, forward strand.
CACACCAGGCTGGAAGGGAGTCAGACCTGTCTCACCTCCTCAAAGCATGGCCAGCACTCAACCTGGCCTCTCATTTTCAGTAACAGAGGAACAAAGTCATAAAGAAAATCCAAAGCTAAACCTAAGAACATATTTCGTGTTCAAAAAGTTAAGGAATAACTTTTGATTAAGCAATTTCAGCAGTACGCCCTCATAGAAACCACACACTGAAGCCAGGGTTTCTTCAAAAGAGAAGAAGAGGGATTTGACAACTGATGTAAACCTGCACTGGTGGTTGCACGTTTGTGTTACCACCAGTGCCCAGAGGGCTGGGGAAGTACACGTGGCAATGCCCACCCGCGGATCTGCTCTCCCACAGCCTCTGTGCCTCCCACCGCCACCGTTTCTGGGACAAGGGAACGGCCCTGCTGGACGGGAGCTGCCTCTCCTGGGCAGCACCTGGGCTTTGGCTCTGCCGAGGACACGGTGCACCCACCAGCCCCACAAGGACCCTCAAACCATCCCCTCGGAAAGGTTTTCCGCCGCCAGGACGTCTCAAATCCCCGCGGGCAGGAGCCTTCACCTGCCGCAGCAGCGCCCGCCGGGAGCCTGTAACAAGTGGCTCCCGGGGAGGCGAGCGCGGCCACCTCGGCCCGGGCCACACGGGTCCCTTTGTTCCTTTGTTGCCGGAGGGAGCGGGAGCGGCGCTTGCCGGCCCCGCGCTCGCACCTCCCGAGCGCTTTTTGTCTGGGAACAGCGCTGCGCCAGCCCCACCAGCCTTTTCATGACCCATATAATACCGCGGAAAGCAACCACGACGGGCTTCAGTTTCCCCGAATTTCGCCGTCTAATTTGATGATTACACTGCAAGAATTGAGACGCATCCTTTTAATCTAAATGACTCGGGTAATTTAACTTGATTTTATTAAAACGTCGGAACGAACGCTGTGCGTTCTGCACAAAGGAATTAGACTGCAAGGTTAAGAATCAGCATCGGGGACACGGGCAGCTCCCTCTAGTTGGAAAGTGCATTATTATTGTCCCTGAAGAGCCAGTAAATAGCAAAGATCCCCAAATATTACAAGCCTTTTACATCAAGCAGTTTGGTAACTCCTGCTGGAACACAAAATCCTTGTAGATCCACTAGCTACAATGCGTGGACTCCCTCCTCTTAAATGAAAATAACTTTTTATTATCTATGGTGGTGACTTCTAATTATATTTTTAATACATTAACTACCAAAATATTTAAAAATCCCAGCATTTGACAACGAATCCCCTTTGGAAAAAAAGAAAAGCCTGCCGCACGTTAGAGCGGCGATTTGCAAACCGGCTTTCACCGAAATTTAAAATAAGCGTTAGAGCGTGCATATGCTTTAAATAAATATAAGGTTTCAGATATTGATCCAGAAGCCACCTCCTTACATTTCCATGGCTTTGAAACTAAAGAAGAGGCTTTTTAGCCTGAGGGGTTAAAAGTGTGGGTGTGGAAGTGGGCTTTTGTTGGAAAAATTAGCAATGCTATGAGTCATTGTGCATTAGCGGCAGAATAGTTTTGCATCTTGTATGAATCCAGACACCATATGCCATGCGAGGCCGGCCGGCGCTGCGGTGCCACGTGGGCATCCCCAGCGGAAAGGCTGTCGGAGCGCG
>VZTN01014331.1:35939-49837 GCA_013400515.1 Erpornis zantholeuca
GGAGCCGTGCGAGGGCTCGGCCCGCACCGCCCGTGTCACCGCTGTCCCTGCCTCCGCCAGCCCCGCGGCCCGCCCGCGGAAACCCAACGGGCCCTGCTTATCGCCGACCTGCTCGGCACGGAACCCGAACAAAAACAACCCCTGCGAGTCCCGAACGCGAATTCAGAGCAAAGTTTCCGAAAGACGCGACGGAGATTTAGCTACGCAAAGCCCTTCAAAGCTAACGGGAGGAAACAGCAAAATCATCGAGAATTACACTTTGAAAAGACACAGAATGCGAAGCCCCTGCAAACCGCCAGGAACCACCACAAGATGGGATGAAGTACTTGTTAGTAACCCGAACACACCAATTTTGCTTCTGGCAAAGAACCACAGAATGAGCGAGTGCCTCTCATGACACACAAGTTGGAGGCTCTTTGTCTAACCCAGAAGAAAACATGAAGCACCTCGAGACAGGTGTTTGCACCTCTGTGCACCTCGCAGCTTCCCGTGGAAGGAACGTTTACTGCTGGTAAACAAAGCCCTGTACTGCACTGCGTGCCCTGCAAGCTGCCTGGGAGGCATCCTCCCTGCCCGGCCAGGGCAGCATTACACCATCCAAACTACACCATTTCCAGCAGGGTCATAACTTCCCAGGTTTTGGCAGGGGGTTAAAGAGGTGTGGGCTGTGTGTTTTAGGACCCTTGTTTACAACTAGTACACTCATACTAGTACACATGTCATTTAGAAATCCACAGTTGAGTTTGTTTTGTTGGGTTTTTTCCTGACCCACATCACACAGTGAACTCAACTTTTCATTGAAAAACCCATTACATTCTTGATGTCACTTAAGTCCAGGTTTGTTTTTGGAGCTGTCCATTAAGTCAGCCAGCAAAGAAGAGGCTCTACAACTGCTGGGGTTTATTTAGTGCTACTCAAGAGCGCAGGTGCTGCCCAGAGATCAGCAGCATAAAACTCTACGTCAGAATCAGCCTGGGACTTTCTCAACAGCCCTCAGTGAAGTTTGCAGCTCCCAGCCATGGGGGAGGACAGCATTGCCTCACGTTATAGTGACAAAATGAACTGCAGTGTTCCCACGCAGCCTCCCCGGCTGCTCCCTGCACTGCCACCCCAGCAGTGCGGGTACAAGCTGTGCGTCTAACAAGGGATCACGAGCAGGTTCAGGGGTGGACACGAAACAGAAAATAGAGAAACGTGATTCCCTTGTGCCCGCACAGCACAGCAGCATGCAGAGTTTAGACCTGCAGAAGCATTTTATACTCTTTAGATATGCACCGGCGGGACGCAGTAGATTCTCTGCGAGTCCATGAAGAGCTCTATGAATGAGAGCTGAGGAGCCGCCTCCACAATCCCATGTAATGCCACCTAAAAGCTTTGCCTCGCATGACTTATTACAGGCTGGAGCAGATTAGAGGCATCGATCGCTGCCTGGAGAAGGTTCTGGCTGTGAGGAGGGAAGGCAGAGGAGACAGACAGCCCGGCCATCGATCGGCTGCGGCGGGAGCCGTGCGGATGAAGGGCAGAGCTGCCGGCGCCCGCCCGCGTGGCCCCGGCCCATCCAGGGCCCCCCTGGGATCCGGGCACCCCTGGCCAAGGGCGGCGAGCGGGACCCGCTGCTCCCCACAGACACCGGCCGCTGACAGGCACTCCTGTGGGCCGGGGCTGGCCGCTCCCGCTCGCCACAGAACCGTCAGGGGCCGTGTCACATAAATTGTCACAGCTCCTCTGACACGTGCTTTAGAATTTCATAGCAATTTCTATCAGCATCCAGATATAGCTGGAGGGCACCACTTCTTGGGATGAAATAAAGGGGACAAACTGTGAGCCCTCTCTGAAAGGAATAACAGGCTTTCCATCTCATTTCCCCGGTGTGATCAAACGCTGCCCCGTACCCACAGCACAGTTGCGAACCCCAGCGCCACAAAGCGCACACTGAAAGGGACACGAAACGTGTCTGACACCACACGAGCCTCCAGAACATCTGACAGCCATTCATACAATTAAGTCCAACATAGTAAATACCTTTCTTTCCCAGATAAAGCAGGCAAGCAGATCAGGGGCTCTCTATTAGGTTAATCAGAAATTGGCTTAAGCCAAGAAAGGGATTTAATTCAGAATTTGAAGCTGATGTTCTTTGCTTAATCTTCTTGGTTCCAGATATTAACACATCTAGGATATATTAGTACATCAATATCTGGATGAGATGTAATGAATTAAGGTTATGGGTATCTTTTTGTGTTATGTGTTCAGATGCAGTTTTGGCTTTACCCCGCCGAGCTGCTGGGTGGCACACGTCAGCAGGCACACCACTGCCATCGCAGTAACAGTTAACTCATGCATCAAATTGCTTCTCCAGCGTAAGGGCTGTGTCCTCCTCTGGCCCACAGAAACGAGCGCAAACTGTGAGTCGGGAAATGGTGACATCCAGTGCTCAGGTATCACACAAAGAGCTCTCATCCCCATCGTGTGTGTCTGTGCTCATTCCAACGCACAGACACCTCCAGCGCCCGATGTCACAGCAAAGGGCAGTGCAGGAGTCAACAGGCAGAAGGAGATCAAACCCCTCTGCTCTCCCTAAGAACAAACCAACTTACCCTAAAAGCGAGGTTTTGTACAGAGGTAACTTCATAATCAGTGTGTTAATAAACCCCAGCAAGAACTAGCTCCCTATTTACTCATTCACAGGAAGACACGTGTAGTAGCTTGACTTGCTGGGAAAAGAATTTAAAGACCACCAGCAAGCACTGAAGAAGGCAGGGAAGAAGCCCACTGGTACTGGCACATGGGAGATGCTCCACCCTCCCCAAGGCACCTTACAAAGAGCTGCTCAAAGCTGAGGTAACATTTCAGACATGTTGGGATCTTTCCTACTTTTCCCTAAATTCAGTTAGCATCCCAGTCAAGAAGCACTGAGATTACCAGAGTTATTTTGCAGTGGCGGAGGAAAAAAAACCCCAAAGTGGTAAGATAGTAGAAATAATAGTGAAACAATTTTTAAATTAAACCAATTCAATCCAAGGAGAAAAGAAATGGCTCTATTTGGAAAGATAACCTGGGCAGTGAGAATTGCATTTCCCTGGGCATTCATAGAGGAGCTTTTTGCTCAGACACTATCCCCAAATCTCCACCTGCCAAATCTCCACCTGTCTCCTACCTGGAGACACCTGCCAAAGTAGCTACACTTTCATGTCTGAAGGTTGACTCACACTTGAGCTTAGAAACTGTCAGCTTAGACAGCAGCTGCCAATCAGACCTGTAATACTCAGTCCAAAGCCTGGTTCCCCCAGTATTTATCTTCACAGACAAGAGCAACTCCCAGAGAGGAGCTCTGCTGCAGCTTAGTGCCGTGGCACTCCAGATCTCACAAGTGTCCAAAAATCCTTCCCAGCACACAGCTCGTTTCGCACAAGCTGGAAGAGCATTCAGAGATGCAGTTTTACAGCCTCACCCTGACCAGTTTTTGAAATATTCAGCATTGATGGAACCAGAACAGACCCCTGCTTAGTTATGACAGAGCTCAGCAAATTCTGAATTTTTGTTTGCAACAGAGGTTGTTCCTTCCTTTTCCCAGTCGGATGCACTCAAAAACCTGCATAAATATATTCCTTTCAATACAGCAATTGCAGTAAGCTTAAATATTTACTACTCATGATTTTTCTAAGTCCCAGTCATATTTAAAGTCTGTTACTGCCTGAGAAAGCAGCCTGGAGAGGCTGCTGGAGCACACTGCCTCATGCTCAGCAGTTACTCAAGGATGGCAAGAGTCCCAATTAGCAGGGGCTGCAGCCGCTCAGCCTCAGTGCTCCATGGCACCAAGGAGGAATAAAATGTGAATTTGGAACATAAACTGATGCAGAATCATCCCCGCCCACGGAAGCGCTGCGGCAGCAGCAGAGACGGCACTGTTCCAAAGGCAACTGAGCTGTGTTTGCACCACCCTGGGCTGGCTCCTGCGCACTGCCATCATGTGCCCTCCAATGGACCCAAAGAACCTGTGGCCAGAACAGCCCTAAACTGAAGTTTAAATACAGCTAATTGTTTTCTAATGAATCTCGTGCCCTAATGAATTCCTCAAAACCGAAAGCGTTACATAAACATAAAAAAAGAGATTTACAAAAGTCTGATGTGGTCTGCCGTAGTTGCTTTCTTCATTTTCAAGGAGATTTCCAACAGAAAAGTGTATTTGGGCACGACAGTGGAATTTGTGTCACGGTCACCAAGCGGCTGCGGGCAGCGAGATGCTCCCGCGGCTCTGCGGTCCCGGTCCCCATGGAAACCGAACTCGGATATTGTCCTCCGCTCGCTGGAGCACCGAGTCGGGAGCCTTTTGTGCCTGATGAGATTTCTTCCACAACCTTCCAGCAACAGACCCTACAGCTTCCTCCTGACTCTTTCCTAATTGAGATGCAAATTAATCTCTGTGGCTGATTACACTTCCCTTACAGCCCCTGACAAGTGCAGCTGTAGCCGGAGTTTACAGACTTTCCAACAAGTGACTTCAGCTGTCACTGCTGGCAAGGCGCTGCCCCGGCTCCCCAGCACGCGACCCCGGCCCTCCGCACCACGCAGGGCAGGAACAAGGCTCAGGGCTCTGCTCCACCTGCACTCTCCTGCAGCAGAGCCCGGCAGGACCTTCACATCCAGTCACTGCTCCAGCACGAGCACCACGGACACAGCACCTTATGCACCCCCGAACCACTGACACCAGATGAAGTGTTTGATCTGTTTCTAACCACACCAGAGTCAAAATGTCTTCAGCTACTGGCCCTTAGCAGGGATGTTCCCTTTTAACATGACCCATGTGACAAAGAGAAGCTGCACATCCCCCCAGCTCTGCCTTGCTCCAGACTGCAACCCTCAGCCCAGCTACAGTTATGATTAGTGTGTGCCAAACATCATCCCTCACTTTGCCAGGATCACTGCTTTCTATTCCTCCCTCCCACTGACGTTTTTTGAGTTATTTCCATCTCCAGTCTGACAAAGGCACTTTCATTTACTGTTTGCACTGCTGGGTCTGCTTCCCTCCTGTCTTCCTCACAGCAGCAGGCAAACACCGGACCTGGGCCACTCACCCTTTGGGAGTGGCCGGACACTGCACTGGACAGGCCCAAACATCACCTCTACACACTCACATGCCAACTGCTGGCTTTAGCATATCTCAGAGCCTTCGTTATCTACACAACGAGTCACAGACAGCTTTCTCTCCTGCTCCAGTATCACCCCGATGGGATCTGCCCACCACATCCCCTTTGTCCTGTTTCAGGAGCTTCTCCATCCACTTCCATTTGTCAGACAGACAAGGGGCAGTTGACTCACTAAGGACAGTGCTGGTGCAAAAGCAGACATGAAAAGGGCCCGAAAAGAACGTGGGGACAGATGCTGCCTCAGAGCTGCACGGAGCAGTGCCCTGTGCTGTGGGGTGTGTGCTGCTCTGCCGCCCCAGGGACGTGCAGGGACCCTTGGGGACACCCCCCTGGAAAGCAGGAGCACAGCCAGCTGCTGAGTGCTGCTCACTCACAAAATGCTCAATGCCAGGAAATGGGAGGACTCTGGCTGGGAGCGAGGGGCTGGGATAGCTTCCTTCTTGTGACTGCTGCTACTTAAGTCCACTTTACACTGTTACTTTAGTATTAAACATTGAGAAACTGACAGATTAGGCTAAATTCTGCACAGCACAGTTTCAGGAATTTGTTCAATTTCTCTCAAGAAACAGAAGAATGAGTCTTGACTCACCCATCAGGCATTGCCACAGTTTGCTCAACCACCCCCCACTGCCTTTGCTTTACAATGAGTAAGAAACCAGTTATTAACATGAATCTATTTAACCCCAATGCTACTTTTAATTTCTGATGACTTTCACAAAGCATACTGGATAAAACTTAGCCTTTAAAAAAACCCAACATTGAGGATATTCTGTGTTTAAAAATGTGCATCTCAAACTAATTCCTCAGTTCCCTTTCAAAGATCAAAACGTATCACAAACTCTTTCTCAAAGTCATGTGATTAGAAAAAATGCTCAAATCAAAAGCTCCCCAGAGAAAGCAAAGTGCAGTGAGTGCTTGTCCTAAGGTAAGTGATGTGATCAGCAAAACGAGCTACAAAATGTATGAAGGCATTAGGAGAAGATCCCAGAAGGGGTGCAAACCAGTGCAGCACCCAAGGAGCACAGTGTAAGCCCCAACCCCTGTCCCAAAGGACATCCTCCAGCCACCTTCCAGCCACTGGTGGAAAACAGGTTCTGAAAATGCCTAAACGCAGGCGTGGCTGGCATGAAACTGGAATTTGGGACCTGAAACATCCATATCTGAGGACAAATCCCATCTGTCTTATTAATGTAATGAGTCCAAGTAAAGCTAATTGGATAGGGTAAGAGCACGGCTGAGCTCTGGCTATCAGCCTGACGCACACAGCTCACAACTTCTATCGGTGTGAAAGAAAACAGGGAGTTACCATTGCTCACAGCTCAAAGCACCAGTGCTAAGGCCAGACCCACCAGCAGCGAGACAGAAGCTGGGGAGACTCCTGTGATGTTACCATTTCATTTCTAAAACACTGGGCGGCAGCTGGGGGCCAACCACACAGAGCATCGAGCTGGACACCAAGAAAGCTCTGACCTTTGCCAGTAAAATCAAACAGGAAGGATTTTCATCCCAGCCTACCTCTCCGCAGGACGGTGCTCCAAGTGAGAACCCTACCAGGGGGAGCCTTGCCCCATGGAGAAAGGATACAAGCTCTGGTAGAGTGGGATGAGGGACTTGACAGCTCTGCTGGCGTTGATGCACGTGGCACAGATCAGGCTCGGCAGCAGCTTTGCAGTCACGATGGCGCCGTCGAAGAGGGGACCGAAGAACGGCACCTGGGCACCCCAAAAGAGAAAAGCAGGCTTCAGAACCACTGCAGGGGACTGGTACAGCATTTTGCCATAAAACAGCATGACCACGCTGTTTCCCACACTGAAACTTGCAGTGTGAGGTTCACCCCCCAGGCTGGGGAGTGTTTAAACCCCCCACGACTGCCCTCGGCACACTGCACAGACGCATACGAGTCTCAGAACACTCTGCTGGGTAAGCACAAGCTTGGTACACATAGGAACCGAGTCCACCTACAAATTTGCAATCAATATGTCTTTGGCAGTGGATATTAAGAGCTGTTTTCCATCTGGGATCCCAACAGGAGAGCTTGATTCACTGGCTGACTCCAACACTGGCAGGAGGTTTTGCAAAGACGTATTTACTTCAGATAATCCTCTACAAACTCCTTCCATGGACTCCACAGAAGGGAATAAAACTTGAGCTGCCCCAAAATAAGGAGGTGTGTGGAAGGCAGAGGAGACCACAGAGCAGAAGCTCTCTCAGGAGCAGAACACAGGTCAGGACAGGCACACATGGGCCCAGCCCAGCAGGTCAAGGTGCCCAAACGCTGCTGCTTCAGGGCCACTTCCAGAGGAAATCCCATCTGACGTCCTCTGGTGACCTAAGGCTCTGCAGATAAAGGCCACACTATGTACAAGAGATGCTTTCTGAAAGTAAACTGTTTCCAGAACTGCAGACACAAAATGGACCTGAGCCTGTCAAACCCAGAAAATTCTGATGTTTAAACACATAACTTTAAGTACTTAAGAGTACTCAAACTCATTTCCCTCTCACAGACTCAAAATGAAAAAACCAACCCCCCAACTAAAACCCTAGACAGAAGCCAGCAGCAATTATCAATGTTTAAGCTATGGATTTTTTCCATCTGTACAGAGGCTTATCACATAAATAAATACCCTCTATTATTCTTCTCCAACTGCTTGTGGGTGACTGTGACAGTCATTCAATAAATGGACAAAGGGAATAATATAAATCCCCTGCATCTAGGGAATTCCTCTAATTAGAAGTGGCAATGAATTACAGAAGAAATTTGGGTTTAATGTAACATCTGCAAATGACAGCTGTCTCTGCACACACTTATTCTGTCATTCCTTTACTTAAAATAATAACCCACTCCCCAAAAAAACAGAAAAGTGTAAAATGTTTCCATAGTGGTTTTGCCTTATTTTTTGTTGTTTTTGGTTTTTTTTTAATTTACTGCTGGCATTACTATCCAGGCAGCTGGAAGGAAAGGGGACAGAGGAAAGTCTGTGCCACTGAAATGCTAACATTAGGGAGCATCAAGTTTTTCCTCTTTAGGCAGTAATGTTGTTAAGTGACATTTTTATCCCTCTCTAGAAGCATTGACAGCGGGAGAAAAGAACGTAGAAGTACAAATAAGGAGGTTAAGTACACACCAGTATTAAAATGATACTGCCCCACAAACACCAGATAAGTAAAGCCAGATCAGCAGATGCTCCTGGGGCAGGGAAATTTTTGGACAAGTAGGTTTTGCTCACAGGACTTGGATCCACGGTTTCAAACCCGCCTGGAGCTGGGAGTGGGGCAGACTTTCCCAGCACTGCACACAGAATTTGGAGCTGTAACCCACGGGCGAGGTGCGCGCCCTACCCAGGGGAGCGGCGGCGGAGCCGAGGGCTCGGGACGCGCAGCCGGACCGCGCACACAAAGCTCGGAATTATTCATTCCCGAGCACATCCAGCGGCCTCGCCGAGGGTCATTAAAGTCAATGGAGCTGCATCTCGTCAGCTTCCATCTGCACAGGGGCTCTGCCCTAACGAGGGCCGGGGGGGAGGCCAGGGAATGCGCGGGGCGCGCTCCCCGCTCGGCTCCGCTCCGAACCGGCACCGCGCACCCAGCCCAGGAACACGGGGCTTTGATGGCTACAACAAACAAGCACTCTGCTTTGACAGGAATCAATTAAAAAAAATAGAGGGAAAGATCCCCTTCTGTGAGTACTCCAAATGTCACCGCAAGTTATCCGTGAAGCAAAAATTAATATTCAGCCCACTGCAAACACCTGCTTCGTTCCAATTTCCAACAGAAAAATCATTATTTCTGTTGCCCGCAGTAAAAGTAGGCAAGGTTAAATAAACCTTCCGAGCACAAAGACTTCCCCTCTACAGCGAGCAGCACTAGTTAAAAGAGTGGGGAATGGGTAAATTATTGTACCAAATGGCTGAGAATTAATCTCTGATGACGAGCTGCAATCTAACGAGGCATCTGTGTCCCAGGGAACCCGCAGCATGTCCCTGGCGGTATGTGCAGTGCGGAGCCTGCCTGGCATGCTTTGTCCCCTCTCACAGGCAGCTTTTCCTCTCATTGTTCCCAATATCCTCGTGCATCTGTGACGCGTGGAATGCATTCACACTAACAGACTTACTATTGTCTTTCCTCTGAAGCTTTGTCGGGCAAAGACTGCAGCACGGTTCCTGATAATTATATTGCTTAATTAATCAAGACAAAAAAAATTTGCAAATCATTGCCCGGTTGCCAAGCAGGGAGATCAAAAATGAAAACAATACAAGCTGAAGCAACATAACAAAAGTAACAGCTATCTGATCAGAAATTCTTCTATAATGAAGCTATTAATGCTAAAGCGGTTAATGTTAACATTGCTCCAGGTGTCTCTACTTGGCTGCAAACAAAAAGGCTAACATTATGGATATAAAAGGCCAAATGTTGCCATGGATTCTGTAACCTGATAGAGAGGACAGCCTTTTCATTCGATTAGGGAATGCAATTTAAATACCAGGGACTGAAGCCAAACAACAGACATTTCTCTCTGCAAGCCTCTTTCATTCACCCTGGGGTCAGTAGCTGGTGAACAAAAGGTCAGCCACACTTGCCCTGGAAATGTCTGGATTAATTTTATTACATTGTAATGGTTTGTACTTTAAATGTAGGGATAACACTAAATTTCCAGTTAGCTCCTATGCTGGCTGCCCGTTGGGTGGCTTTGACTAATATGTAAGATGACACAGCTTTTCTCCAGTGCTCCAGAGAAGTCTCAAGCGTGTTCCTAACGCTAAGTTCTCATCTCCCTGATGAAATACTAAAAGCTAAAATGCTCAAGAAGTAAACTGCAGAGCTCACCACCAAGTATAAAAAAACCCCAACAACCCACTATTAGAAAATTTTCGAGTCTGAAATGTCTACTGACCAACCACTGGTTGTCAATATCCAACAGCTCCATCATTTGCAACTCAAAAAACACTGTCTACAGCTGGTAACACGGGATATGATGGAGCTGCTTACACCTTTGGACAAATGTTGTCCCTCGTGTAAGGCAAAAGGTATTTATCACACCAACTACCTTCACAAAGTATATTTTATGCATATTTTTGCATCCATAATGTACCAGCCCAGCGTTTACTGAAGCGAATTTTTCACATGCACGCACAGATGTACGTACGCACACCTCTGACATTTTGCAAAAAAAAGCATTTTTCCCCAAACCTGTCTCAGCTGTGAGCCTCCCGTGCTTTGCTGGATGCCAGGATATCCAATGCCTATGCCATATCCCAGCCAGGCAGGTGGCAGTGACAGTCCCACAGATGTGTGAGGCTCTGCACGGTGCCGGGGGTACAGCAGCGACCTGGCACAGGGCACAACCCAACAGCACACGGGGAACTCAGCCCGTGAGTGGTTTGCTTTCACTGCCTCAGAAGAAACTCACCATGGTTTTAAACACTGTTCTTTGCTCAGTAGCTTCTGCGTGTTAAGAATTCTGCAGTGTTTCTCTCAGTGCTAAGTATGGCTACAAAATGAATGAGCAGTTGCTCCGATCACCGCTTTTCCAGTTTTAAAGCAAGCTCATTGCTCAGCTTATCTTTCACCCAAGACAGGCAGATTTTGTACTTGCTGGGGAAAAAACAACCCCCAAACTCTCAACCACGGAGCCTTACTTAAGCAACAGAACTGCTGCTGACTTGCACGACACACCAGACCCAGTGAAGCGCCCAGAACATACCTCGGGTTTCTTCATGATCTCTATGAAGAACATGTGGTTCTTCATGGGGTAGATGACGATGAGGACGTCCCCGAAGTCCGTGGGGATGATGCCCCTGCGGTAGTTGCGGGTGTGCTCAGACCACACGATGTGAACCTCATCATTTCCCAAGTGACGGAGCTGCAACAGCAAATTGGCTCTTTATTAATCCGAGTGATAACCACGCTTCAGGAGGGGTCACGGCTCACAAATTGAATTACAATGCTCCATAGTAGGAATATTTCATTACGGAAAAAGTTAAAATATTGTTTTTCTCCAGTTGCTCATGAAAGCATCAGCTCAATAATTTGCTTCATTTAGAACTCATTGTTGTCTGATGGCTTAATTAAGTCATTATCAAACTAGCCATTAGCATGATATGTAAATGTACATTACCTACAGTGATTTAAGATGGAAAACTGAATTACTAGAACAAAGCATTAACCAACAGAGCATCGTATTCCAGCTAAAATAAGGCAGCTGTCACAGAAATATGAAATGCCTTGACTCAGAATGTCAAGAAACTGCCTGTCATGAACCACTATAACTGAATTTATTATCCACAAACATCTCCTCGCTGACTGTGTCTGGAGGGGGCTCCTGCCTGCCTGAAACATCAGCAAAATATCTGGGCAACGTGAAGTAGAGAAGACTGGGAAATACTGAGGGAGTTACACCTTTTCATTTGGAGCAGAGTTGCATGAAATACGGACAAAATGTAAACACAACATCCACAGAAAGCATCCAAGAGCCTCTGTGTGTGTGTGTGTGTTTGCTCTGCTGCTGGAGGAGCTGGAGGTGATCTAACAGATGGCAAAAACTATTTGGCAATCACGTACAAGCCTCACACAATGGTTTCAACTGTAAGCTTTAAAGTTAAAATGTAATCCACACGCAGAATGCCAGCTCCAAGCATAAAGAGAATTTAAGTCCCACTTAAAGCTTAAAAGACACCCCCCACCCTCCAATTTGGTGCTACCCCTGGAACAATGTGCACAATAGACCGAACAAAGAAGCCAAAACGAAGCTCTGCTACTTCACTCTGTGTGGGGGGAGAGAAAAAAGGGAAAAGAAGGTGGTGATTTTCAGTGGTAAATAACAACTAACCCCAACAGGCTTTGGATCAGCCCACACTGGGCTGATGAAACTTCCCTATTCAGAACCAGGCAGTGCTTTTAGAAGGAAAACCTTTCGTTCCTACGTACTGGTGGCAAACTGGACCCCTCAGTCACGAGAGAAATGTGGCAAAACCAACACATTGTGAAAAATCAAAAAAAGTTACAACTGTGAACTTGGCTTACAGTTCATATTCCAGAAGAGTGAGGAAAAGCTCAGTTCACAGAAGGACTGAGGTTGTCAGTTTATTTTAAATGAGACAGAAGATAATAATTGTGTTTTATTTACACCCAGGAATAAAAGGTAATTTTAGCTCTGTTTGAAGAAAACATGAACCATTTTTGTCTTGAAAAAACATAGGAACATTAACAATGCTATTAGTAGAGCTTCTTACATGTATACAACAAATAAAAATTGCTGTTCTTGTGGTCACCTTGATATCTGTGCAGAACCTCAGTAAAAACAAAGGAACACACAAGAGAACACATGCTGGTAATGGCATGGACTGAGAGGTACCAAAGGAAACAGGAATTTACAGGCAGGACCAAATCCCAATCTCACTCTCCACAACCAGGTGCAGCCAGGTCACCTCCACAGTGATGAGAAGCAAGATGCCAAGTTTAGTCTTACAAACCCCTAAAATCCATCTGGTGGGCAGGCTTTGTGCACAGCAGGTCCCAGATGCTGAGGGTGCCTGGCCAGGCTGTCCAGCTCCAGGATGGGCCCAGCTCAGCCCAGCTGAGCTCAGGGAACCCCCGCCAGGGATTTGTGAGTGCCCACGTTTGCCAGGCTGAGTCCAAGCCAGCTCTGGCTTCCCAGCACAGAGAGCCCACAATGGTGGCACCCAGCAACCTGTGCTGTAGGAAGCCCAACAAACAAATGTGGACATGGAATTCTGTAAAGCAGTGCCGCTGCCCAGTTGCAGAGGGCAAGTCACAAACCCAAGTCAGCTCTTATCAAGAAAAGGCTCTGTACTGCTATGCCTCCTATGGCTTTTGGGGTGAGAAATAGCACAGACTGCTATAAAAACAGTCATCCAAATATGTCCAAATACTGCTTGAGGGACCTTTTCTAAAATCCCAAGGAACTATTCTGATAATAATCAAACACTGTACTGATACTGCGCCCTTGAGAACAAAACTCAGTGAAGAAGGCAACTTAGCTGAACCACCACTTGCTGTGCTCATAGATCCATAACTCTGCCATGATGCCCAGCATGTGCCAGTGACTTGTTTTAGAGCTTGAGTTATTGCCCCTGTTTTGAAATCACACATCCTTAAGCACCACAAGTTACAAGGTATAATGTTACAAAGAAAAAATTGGCATTAATCAAAAGTATTTGTTATTGAGCGATAACTTCACTGATAAAAAGCTGTTAGAACAATCTCATCAGTGACAATAAGCCAGCTGCTATTTTCCTGTGTTGTTTATTCAAAACAGCAGCTGTGGGGCAGACTCAGTGCCCTGAAGGACTTCAGCAAGTTGTGCTGAAATGTCCAAAGCCTCACAGCCGATGCATGTGGAGCCAGAGCTCCAGGCTGTGCTCTCCACCCATCTTAGCAGTGGAGGGGGGGAATAAAGAAAAAAGCTATATTAAAAAAATCCCAAAGCAGCCATGAAATCAGATTGGTATTAAAAGCAAAGCCCAGCAAGAGTCTGGAATGATGGCTCCGCAAACGCTGAAGGAAGGCTGCCCTGGCATTGACAGCGTGTCCTCCCCAGGCAGGAATTTTCTGCAGGCACAGGAATTAGCCCTGGTTTGGCTACTGGGGTGCTGGACACAGCCTCAGGCCCAGCCCAGGCAGCTCCATCCCCGCTGTCCCTCCATCCCCGGAGCTCCATCCCCGCTGTCCCTCCATCCCCAGAGCTCCATCCATCCCCGCTGTCCCTCCATCCCCGGAGCTCCATCCATCCCCGCT
>VZTN01014331.1:50086-99783 GCA_013400515.1 Erpornis zantholeuca
CCATCCCCGCTGTCCCCTGTCCCTCCATCCCCGCTGTCCCTCCATCCCCGCTGTCCCTCCATCCCCAGCCCCGTGGGTGCCCGCGGCCGGCCGGCAGCGCTGACACCGGTCACGGTGCACACCTCCGGCGTGACCTCCTTTCCCTGCTAATTGCATTACACAGCCAGCTGGCTCCAGAGAGGAGTCGTCTGTTTGACTGAAGAATTCCTGCTTTTGGGGAGGCACGGCTGCTACTTTTGCTAAGTAACAGTGGGGCCTGACATCCCCATTGTCTGGCTGACTGTGTGCCCATCCTAAAATCTAAGTTTTATTTGTAAATTAACCGAGAAACTTCCTGCCAGAGCAGGGCTGCCTGGAGACTGATAATGTGTGCCTTTCATTCCCTTTCACTCTCACTGTATCACTGCCAATTTGTTTTTCTGCTGCTCGCCAGCCCGAGGCCATAAAAGCCTTGTAAGACATAAGTGCAATTATAGTCCTGGAGTCAAATGAATTGGACAAATCCAATAGCACAGCTCTGTCCCCACTCTGCAAACCCCTACAGCAGTCAGATTAGCTGCTAAAAATCTAATCTAGCCCCAGCTAACAAATTTCTGCAGCAAAGGAGCAAGAGTTCAGTATGGGGTTGCAACCAGATTTCTGAATTGAAAAAGTTCTGCTCTGACAATGGAGAAGATGGAATAAATCACAGAGAAATTCGGCAGCACATCTTTAAACCGTTAAGTGCAATTTGAGCAGAACGAGACAGGGACAGTAGGATGCCATTCCTGGGATTGATTTTCACTCTTGCCACAAGACAGACAGATAAAGTTTGGAACCAATGATGCTGAGCCCTACAGCAGCAAAAGAGATCAGCTGAATTTTGTTTACCCCACTAGAAAAGATTTCTGCCAGGACCACAACTTATTTGTAGAGGGGGTTTTCTTTCTTTTTTTTTTTTCCCTTCCTTCCTGAATTAGCAATTTAATGTCAGCATATACCTCAAATAAAAAAAGGCAGACTGCAAGTGACAGCTCTACTACACAAAAACAAGGGGCCAAGTTCATCCCCAGTGGAAACGTGCTTATTCTTGGGAATTCATACCAGAACTATATTTATCCTTGCGTTCAGTAAAAATAAAAGAACCACAATAACATATTTAAGTGAAATTACTGCATCTGCTGAATTCCCCAGCCCTCAGATTTATGGCCTTGCTACGGCTGCCCCGGCCAGCAGGTGCTCAGTCCTTCTGTTCAGCTTGGAGTGTGCTGACAGGGGTGAAGCCTCTCTTGGTCTGAGGCAAAATAAGCAGAGAAGAAACCCCAACAATCGCAAAGATTTCAGAGATTAGGGGATCTTAGATCCCAGATGGAGGGCAAGGAAACAGAAGTGGCCCCCACTGCTCCCAATAAAGTTTTCTCCTCCCAGTAGCACTGTCCTGTATCTCCAGGTACGGTTCTGTTCCAGGAGCAGGAACGGAATGAATGCCACGGGAATCCATCTTGCTCTCCCACAGTCCCATGAAAGAAAAGCAGTAGTGGCAAGAAGTAATAAATATAAAATAACCTTTTTAACCTGGACATTCTGCCCCAACAATCTGAGGTAAGGACCTAAGCCCAGAGAACTGTCCACCTTCCAGAAAGTGCAGTGCTTCTGAAATGCACCTTTTCTCCACCCACAGCTGCAGTGCTGAAAAATCTGTCGACAGCCCCTGATGATCTGCACAGAACTGCACGTCTGCTCACAGCAGAGCTGTGACAAACTGAATGAAACTGTTGTGTGTGGAACCATGGATGAGTAGAGATTGAAAAGCCCTCTGGAAGTCATCTGCTCTGAGCCACTGCTGGCAGCTCCTCAGGTCCACGAGCTTGCTCAGAGCTTTGTCCTTCACTGGAATTCCCAGTTTGAATCCTGCAGGCTTCCATTCCTACAGCAGATCTCAGGTTTTTTTAAAAGGTCCCAGAGCAATTCCTTTGCAGTATTTTCTGGAAACAGCATGTGCTGGAGCTGGCCTGGTTTCCTGGCACTACAAAACTTGGAGACTGACAGCTACTAAATGCTTTTGGTTTTCTGTTTCTCAAATTCTCTTAGAGCAAAAGCAGGGAAGACAAATAGAATAACTAAACCCTCAGTGCCTGTGATAGCCCCTAACATGAATGAGAATTAGGAGAGTAAGTGGGCTGTTTGCAGTTAAACCCCATTTTCCCTTTGTGGTAGCTCTGCCCCACTGTGCTCTCCTCTCCCAGGTGATGCATTACTCAACAGCCAGACTACATCATCCCAGTGCCTTTGCCATGCTTCCACAAAACCCAGGAGCCAGGACTTACAAGGGAAGATTCAACTAAACAAATGGCCACAGTTTGCATAGGAAAAATAAGTCTGGGAAAGACAGGGCAGCAGTTCTCAGATGTGCCTAACTCCGCTGCAAAATAATCTGCCCTTCCTATCCACGTGAAACAGGATGACAATCAGTGGGCTTAAACTGAAGCAAAGCAGACACTACGAGAGATTTTTTTCAGGGTACTAGTAGTGGAGCACAGGAATATGGAATATGTTGCCTAGGGAGACTGTAAATCATTCATCGGTGCAGTTCTGGTCCAGCAGCTGGGCAAATACAGGCCAGGAACAATAAAAATACAGACAGTCCTACCCTGGTACAGTCCCAGAGACTCAACCAGCCCTGTCCTACACACCATTGCCCCACTGCTCCATCCTGATGCACTGAGTACTTTTCCCCACAGCCATGTGTCCATGAAGGTAGCGAGTTACAAACAGAAACACGGCACTTTGCTGACTATTTTGTTTTTTTAAAACAACAGGTGCCACAACAAAAAAGTCAAGATCTGACTTTAGTACGAAACGCTGGGCAATTTTTCAGAACCAGCAGTCAGAAATTCCACCTTTATATTCCAAGGAAAAGCCCACGTCATTCTGAAGCCAACTGGACACCACATGGACAGAGGTACAGACAATTCTCAGAGCAGAGCAGTATCCCATGGTGGGCTGGGCAGCTGCAGCAGCGTTACTGATGCATGCTAGCAACCTCTGCAGGACAAGCTGCCAATCCTAATTAAAAAAGGCAGAGATTTGGTATGCCCCAAAAAATCATCTTTGACTCTAAGCAGCAGCTGGCAAACAGCATAACCTCAAATCGCTCCTTGTTAGGAAAGACAAACGATCAAGCACCGATACCCACAGAATTTTGGGCTGGCTTCTGGCTGCTGTTGAAGCAGAGGCTGCTTGTCAGAGCTGTGCCTAACTGGTCACTGAACTCTCAGCTGGCTGCCTGGGCTCCTGAGCCTGTCACCTCCCCTTTCACTTTGCTGTTCCACACGGGGCGAGTTGTCTGGAAGGTTTTATGATGCTGCATTTGGTTGTTTTCTTCTACCAACCTGCAGCGGTGTTGGCAGGCAGACAACGTACAAATGAAATTATTGCTAATATTATTACTCACGGTGGCATTTGAGGCTACCACGGAAATGTTAATTGTGTTTCAGAGCCCAGAATTTAGATGCCATTTAATTGAGCTAACCCGGCTGCAGAGCCCCACGTGGCACGGCGGCGGCAGCCAGCACAAGCCGCTTCCACCTCTCGCTGAAGCGCTCAGTGCCCGTGATGGTGTGAAAAGCACTGCAAAGCCTTTACCTTTTTGGTCAGCGAGTCGTCCGAGTCCGAGGGCATCCTGGTGGACACGTGGAAGATGATCTCCACGGTGGAGGTGGCATAGTAGGGCGCGGTTTGCCCTGTGCTGCCGTTGCGCTGCAGGCCGCCCATGAACCCGCCGTGCGTGGACAGGTCGACCTGAGGGAGCCAAAGGCACAAACTGGGGCAATCTGAAAAGACTTAAATCACTTAATGCGTGATCAGTGTTTAGTTCCGTATCAAGATTAATGAAATCACCAACCCTAGGTTTCTGTAGCCATCCCAGAGACAAAGAAGTCTTCCCCTACAGCTCTGCGATCCTTCCATTAGATTTCTCCTTCCCATTCCTGCATTTGACATTTACTAAAAGTAAATCTCTCTTAACTAGGTCCTGAGCCATTATCTATCCAGCAATTTTACCTTCCTCTAGCAAAGAGCAGCAAGGAAACAACAGCATTCTGCCAGACACTGCTGGCTAAGGGCTCTGTGGGGCTCAGAGCTCCCACTGCTAGGTGCATCACAAAAGGCAGAGAGAAAAAGAACCAGAAGAACTGCAGAAGAAACTGAAGATTTGTACAGAAAGAAAAACCTTATAAGAAATTATTCCAGAGGTTTAATCAGAAGAAACACTTCTCTGAAGCCAAGCCCAAGTCCAAAGGCTTCTTTGTTTTCCCAACAGCACCAGCCTAAGGATGCTGCATCTCCCTGTGGCACTCGGATCCTTAAATGTGACACACAGCTACTCTGTATTTCCCAAACCCTAAAACGTTCATGGCATTTAGATTACGACACACCATTCTGACAAAGCAAATTAAACCCACGCACACCATCGAGAACTCCTGTGCTGAGCGTGTGCTCTGGCCATGGCAAGAGCTAAAAGTAGCCATGCATAGCGAAATTTATATTTTTTTTGTGAGTTAGTGTAGTGCCACCAGCAACATGGCAGCTTGTCTAAATTTATGGCTTTACCTCCCAGCCCAGTCCAGCAACAAAATCTTCATAGGCCTGGCTTCCCCTTGCGTTGGCCAGGATGGAGCACTTGTCCTCCTGTCCCTCGGCGATGTAGAACACAGCGATCTTGTGAGTCTCACGACTGCCATGGGATGGAAAAAGAAATCAAAGGTCAAGAAGTTTCAGCTCAAAATTATTTTTCAGATTCCCCTGCACTCCAACCATAGGAGCAGGTACCCACATTTAGCTCCGTACATCTATTTCTTTGTGGGGCACAAAACACATCACTTTCAGGTTTTCCCCCCTTTTTTTTGCCACCAAAACCTCACTGCAGAAACACGCCAGTCCTGAGAGCAACATCAGGCCAGGTCCTCCTGTGCATCAGGCACAGAACTGGAGACCAAATTCCAATTACAGGGTTAATGACTCAGATCTGTGCAGCGCTGCACAGACAGCGAGGTGGCCACAGGTGTTAATGGGAGCATAATTTGACCGACAGAATTTTAATTACAGGGTGATGACATACAAGGCAGAAGAAACATTACTGACTTTCAGACCCTGGGCTGAGTTTTACAATGCTGACAGGGACAGCTGGCTTCTTTGAAAACAAGCAAAGTATGTTTGATGTGGAAGTTGTTGGGATAGAAGAAACTCAGAACTCTGCGATGTTGCAGATGCTTTCCAAACAGCTCTGTGTCAAGTAACGAAAAATAAAATGTAACATTCAGAACTCCATTCTGCCACTTCCTGGCTGGGGAGCAGTGCTGGGCAGATCAGCTCTCAAAGTACTGCTCCTGACACAGGGATTATCCTATGGAAAATACTGGTTTGTGTCAGCTGAACCCAGGTTGCAAACAATTTGATTCCCTCCCCTCTCAGCTAAAGCAAGCTTGAAAAAAATCTGTCTTGTTATTTTGCCACTGGTTTGGAATTCTCTGCACACAGAGAATGGTCCAGTGCAGGTGGCTTCTCCATTCAGGCTACAGACCTCTGGAGAAACCAACAGTCCAATTTTCACACCAATATTTGGATTCAACAGGAATGAAGCTTTGGTTCTGGTGACTCATTGGTTCCATTGAACCTTATCAATGGTGTGCTCACCACACATCACCTACCATTGGCGGGAATCCAGATTTTTCAGTTCTCGCAGCAACTTTGAATTTTTCTTAAGCAGATGAAAGCTTTTCCTAAAAATAAATAAAAAAAAGTTTGAAGGCAAATGCAACGCAGTGCGGCGTTTTGCCATCCAAGTAGCCAAGAGAATTAACGTGACATGATTTCCTAAAGTTATTGTTACACGTGGCCTATTGATCTCTATTTCAAATAATCACTGGAGTTCCAAACCCCACTCTAGCCCCCAGCGATATAATCCTCAGTCTCTCAAGCATGTACACGCTCAGGGGTCAAAAGTGAGAAGAGCACTCTAAGGGTGCTCTGGATGCTCTCTTCCTACCTTCTGTCCCAGGAGTTCATTCCCAAGTCGTTCAGCAGCAGCCGGCAGAAGTAAAAGGAGGCGCGGGGCTCAGCAGGACGCGGTGGCTCCTGGCGGGCCACCCTCATGCTGCAGTCCGAGCCGCACTTGAGGATGAAGTCCCTTTCCCGGGCGCTCTGGCGCAGCAGCGCCTCGGTGATGGCGCGCTCCTGCTCGGGGCTCATCCCGCAGGGCGGCGGCGACGGCTCGTTCAGCTTGCGCTGCGGGTGCGGGAGGCACTCGGGGCTGCTGCTCCCGATCCTCTCCAGCAGCTGGTCCAGGGCGTCTTCTCCTTCCTCCGCCTGGGAAGCGTCGTTCTGGGAGAGGAGGCGCTGCTCGGGGTCGCCGGAGATGGCGAAGGCGCCGGCGGTGCTGCGCTGCGGCAGGCAGCCCTCCAGGGGCCCGTACAGCACCCGGCCGTCCCACGAGTACTTCCCCGAGATGTCCCTGACGATCACCCGCACGTCCGAGGGGGCTGCCGGCGGCTCCGCGCCCGCCTTCTTCTCGGCGGGGATTTGGAGGTAAGAGATCAGGGTGCTGTCGTTGAACACGAACAGCTGCAGGTTGGGGCTGCGGAACACTTCCGAGGACAGCTCGGAGGACTCCACGTAGGAGTTGTCGTGGTTCTCACTGAGGAGGCTGTGGAGGATGGCGGGGCCTCCGCTGAGCGGGTAGTGGCTCAGGTGATTCACCAGGTGAGTCATAACCATCCGCGCCGTGAGAGGGATCAGTTCCAAATTCCTCCGCCTCTTCTCTGGAATGATCAATGAAAACACAACAGATCAGTAAGAGCAACAAGAGGCAACACAGAAGGAGCGCCTGCAGATTTCTCCCACGCTGCAGCAGCTTGCCTTACCTGACCTCCTGATCCTTCCTGTTCAAGTAACTATTTCCAACAGCTTTCCAAGAAATCCTACCTGTCCCACAGTTTTGTTTTACTTCACCACATCCCTGCAGCCATTGGAGCAGGAGTGTGACATGGCACAAAAGCCAAGGCAAACCAGAGGTGTCACTGCAAAGCAATGCTCCTCCATCCCTGGCAGGAGGGAGAGCCTTGTGTGAGGCAGGGAGTGACTTCCTGGATGCTCAGATGTGCCCCTCAGCACAGGCACGTACATCATATTTCACAAAGCAACTGTGCTCTGAGCTACACCATGCCCCCACTTCTCCTATGGGAATGTTACTTCTCCTATAGACAGGAACCTCTTAACTTCTAGGGTTTTTTCATGCCCAGTTTAAAACCATTTTTCTTTAGTTTACAGTGTTTCTCTTTCCCTTTACATCTTCTAAACATGAATTTGTTTTAAGGAGCAGCATTGGCAAACAAACTCAAACTTCCTATCACAGAGGCAACTGGAATTCAGCCAGAGAGAGCTCTGGCCAATTTTGAAGGAACAGTTGCTACGTGCAGTAAGGAGGAGCACGTTTTCAAGGCAGAGATGGAACCTGGAACACCATTTCCCAGCTGCTGCACACACACGCTGGCCCAGCCCACGCTCTGGACACTCCCTTACCTTCAGCCACAGTGAGCAGGTTGCCCAAATCGGTGGAGGAGGGGCACTGGGCTGGCTCCGAGCTCCTGACGTTCCCCAGGGGCAGGAAGGGGTCGTAGTCGCAGGAGGAGAGGTCGGCCAGGCTCAGCACGTAGTGGCTTTGCTGCGTGTAGGTGCTGGAGCCGTTGACGCAGCAGTGCAGGACCTGCGGGGCACAGAGCCAGTGACCGACCTGGGCCAGTCCCCAGCGCCCCTGGCGAGCAGGGCCCCCAGCTTGGACACACTGCAAAACCCATCTGTGTCCAAACACAGCATTCCTAAATGAACAGCCTCCCTCTGCACTGATCCTGTACCTAACAGCTCGCTCCAGGGCTCCATTTGTACTCTTACAGCCCGCTTCAAACAATCCAAATATTTCTGCAAAGATGATTCTCCCTGCCTCACTGTTTTAAGCATTTTACCTTTGTCTTCACCATTCCCTGTCTGTTCTACATCTCTAATCTCACCTTCTTAACATTTTGTGTCTGTAATTTCTCACCTGTATGCCACGATTTTCTAGAGCTTGACAAAGCTGCTTCTGTGCCTTCAGGGTGTGTGAAAGGCATCTTTAAGCAGAGTAAACCACGTTCCTTCCCCATACTCACTCTGTAGATATAATCCAGCAGAGGAGCTCTGGATGCATGCTGATCCTCCACAGCACCAGCAGACACGGGCTCCAGCAGCATTTTCATGGGCAGTGCCATGCACCAGTCCAGGAGGCACAGCAGCAGTGAAACTATAAACTGAGAGCACAGAACACGCAGTTTAGGTACATTCTAACAAATTCACCCAGACTTCAAGGCGGGAGTTGGAAAGTTTGAAATTCAACTCTGGTTCAGAGCAGCCTCATTTAAAACCCCCTCAAGGGGGTGCAGGAAGGAAAGCAGACAGCTCTTTTCAGCGACACACCTTCTTGTCCGCTTCCACGGAGGAGTATTCAGCGCTCGGCAGGAGAAACGCAATGGTGGCCACAAGGATCTAGAGACAAACAAAGTGTTGGGAAGGCACTCAGCTTCTTCCTCTACAGAGGCAGACCTTCACTGCACAGGGTATGGAACAGGTTCAGTTCTCCTAGGAGCATCCAACTGCCTGTGCCAATCAACGTCCAAGTGACAGAAAATGTTTCACTGAGCACTTCACAAACAAACGAGGGACCAACACCGGTCCAGGGAGTGCAGCAAGCACATCCTCAACAGTAACAAAAAAAGGAGCAGTTAACAGAATCACAGCAGCCCAAGGAAGGAACTAAGACAATTTTTCATATGATTTCCACACAAACATTTCAAAAAATGTGACGTACTTCAGTAATTTTCCGGCACAGGGAGGATTCATACTCCTGAAGCTTCTGCCAGTAAGACACCAGCAGCTGAAGGACGTCACAGGCTACCTGAGCTACCAGCTTGTTGGAAAACTGGAAGAAAAAAGGTGATTAAAAGCCACATAAAACACCCAGATACAATACAACACATCCAGTTTTTCACCATTTCATTCTTTTGCATCGGCAGGTTTGGCGTTGTCTGCGTGACCTTTTATGCGAGTTTGCTGGGGAAGAGTCTGCAGGCACACAGGCTATTGCTGCAAATATCCTGCATGCCTGCCACAGGGCACCAGAGCAGCAGCCTGTGCCTCAGACCACTGGTGACTGTTTGCAAAGTGAAAACACCTTTTTTCCCCCAAGCACAGCGATCAGAGCCCACCACAGCAATACCTTCAGCGTCACACCTATGACGTTGATGGCTCTCTTCACGTGGGGGTGGTTTGTGCACTGCGTGAGCTCCTCACAGATCCACACTCCGAGGCCACAGATGGCTATGCATCTTTGTGGAAAGGAAAAGGGAGCTCGTCAGAAATTTTAGAGGAATATTTAGCTGGGGGGAAAAAAAAAAAAGGCAAGGAATACACAGAGACAAGATCTCCTTCCCCTCCAACGTGACAGGCCAGCACCTTCGTGGTGCAGAGTAAAGCTCAACTTCACAGGGCCAAGCCACAAGGCAGCAGCAGAAAATAAGCAGCAAGAAAAGACTTTTCCAAGCCATAAAGGGTAGGACTTGATAATGTTAAAGGTCTTTTCCAACCTAACCAATTCTACGATGTTCCCATTTCTTTTACTCAGTATTTTACCTTGCAGCTTCACTTGGCTCCTCTGTAGCATTCTTCAACAAAATATTTATGAGGCAGTACTAAAATAACAAAATAAATTAGAATAAGCATGTTTTTCATACATCTACTTTAAAGTTGTTTGATTTTGACATAGTTACAGGTGAAGTCACTTCAATTCTCAGTCTGTTGCTAAATCATCTTTACCTCATGCCAATCGTAGCTTGTCAAGGGAGAAACACCAATTACAACTCAAATATACAGGCCCTTGTGGACAAAATCAAATCAACTTACAACTCGTGTACAGGCAGCAAGAGGAAATCAATTCATTTACAGTGTCAAGGGGCAGCTACAAACAACAAGTGGTGGTCACTTCATACAAACTGGGGTGTTTAGGTTCTAAACAAAACACGTTAGGAAAAATTTAGTGTATTGTTTACTGCAGAAAAGACACTTGTGGGATTAAGACAGTTTTAAGACACCTCCAGTGAGTCTCCGAGGCCCCATGAAGAAAGCAAGAACAGGAGCCAAGCGTGTGAAGGGATTTCTGCATCCTCTCTGGTTCTGCTTGCCCAGGCCATGCGAGGAGTTCAGAGATCCCTCCCCAGCCACCCCTAATTTTGAGCAGTGGATCACTGTGGTGCCTCAAGTTCAGCAAAAGCAACAGAGGCTTGTGTGAGGGCCACCACTTGGGCAGGAACGAAGTCACTGCACAGTAAAACCAGGTTAGGTACCTAAGGATTTACAGCAAACGTGGCTTTACCTTCACGTCTGCAGTTCCTGTGGTGCCCTCGCTGGCTGCTTCTGAAACGGGTCCCAGCCGTGGGATTCCCTGGTAGGTATTTGGGAAGCACACAAGAGCGCCAAGGATGGTGTGAGCTTCAGAACGGGGAGCCTGGCAAAGGGCAAGCAAGCAGAAACCTTCACTACAAACCTTTGAAGGCAGAGATGCCTTCAGCTCTGGGCCAGCGTGCATCACCACTCTCAGCCCGCTGCATTCACCGTGCAGCACTCAGGGGTCCCAGGGAACACATCCCAGGAGCTCTTCCTCTGCAACTCCAGCAAGAGCTGGGTTTGAGCAGTGCCTGACACACACCCTCCTGCCCAAGCCTCTTCTGCTGTGCTGCTCTGTTCTCTTGGTGGGGCTGAGCTGCTCCTCCAGCAGCACCTGGCCCCACTCCTGAGCACATTCTACATCTTTCCCTCATTCCCCAATCTGACAATCCACCATTTGATGCCAACAAAGCACAAAACCCTCTGAGCAACAGCTGAGCGAGGAGCTGAAGCACTAATCCAGCACTGCTATGAGGTGATCCTGTGGCAAGGAGCAGGTGCACACCCCACGCATGCTCACTGCATAGGTGATACCAACGTGCAGAGAGCCCTACTCCAATAAAACCATCAAAAACACCACAGCACGAGCTATGAACACATTACCTACTGTGTAGTGCTGAAAATGCAACACACATTCCATTTTATGCATGCAAGAGAGAAAGGGAACAGGGTGTTCTGGTTCATTTTTCTCCTTGGAAAATCAAGCATTCATTTCTTACTAGCACTTTAAGCTTTGCATCAAAGGTGAGACGGATCAAGCTCTTTGAGGGCCGATGGAAGAAGCGTGGCTAGGCTCACCATTCCAGCTTTGCTGAAATGAGAGGGCTGTGGCCCTGTGCAGGGCCACCTGCTCAGCCACACAAATGTCAAGAGCAGCAGCAAAAGCCCCGAACTAAGACAGAAAGGTCTCCCCCAAGCTGGTGTTTCACACACAACAGAGCTTTTTCCTGTTTCTCCCAGGACTGCCAGACCTTTACCTTTATTTTGGCAACGCATCATCAATTCACTGTTTTACTTATCCCTCAATAATTTAATCACTCAGGGTCACATTTCCATCAGTGCTGACATTTAGCCAGAGATGCTGCACCACCCAAAGAGTTCCCCATCTCAGTGGCAAGGCAGCTGACGGGGCAGTGCCGGCCAGGACGCGCTTTCCTCGCACCTCTGCAGCGCCGGCGTGCTGCCTTACCCCACGGTTTCACACGCCAGCTGCCACGGCATCCAGCCCGGGGCCCCGCTCACCTCGGGCGTGTCGGCGCTCAGCACGCGCGCCGCCGCCCCCAGGAAGTCCCCGATCAGCATGGTGAAGCCAGGCAGCCCCAGGAAGAAGAACCACGGCGGGCAGTGCTTTATGACAGTGTTCAGGATGTCCTGCAAGAGAAGGTACCTGTGAGAAGAGCCAGAAAGCCCCGAAAGCAAAAGGGAGAGTTCGAGCAGGTTCAACTTTGAGGGTCACTCGTCCCTGACCTGCATGTAATCACCACCTTCCACTCCAGGGATGTGGAGTAACAGAAGTGCACTTGGTATTTTGGTGACATTTGTACCCCTACAATCCTGTTAAAAATCCACACCATGCAGCCATGTCTCTTTGTGCCTAAGCACAACCACACTGTCAAACAAGACTGTGGATTCAAACATGCAAGCATTTAAACAATTTAAGATGAAGCGCTGCAGCAGTCCAGAGGAGCGAGCTCCTAAAACCTCTCAGAATTCCACTCCACAAGAACATGAGCTGCCCCCAAGGCCTGTTCCCTGAGCCCTGAAGGAACAGAGCAACAGCCCCAGCTTTGCTCATCATCACCCTGTGGTACAGAGCACATTCAAGATAAGCATTTCACCTTTAATCCTTCCTCATTTCAACTCTTCACAGTCTCTCCAAACCAGAGCAAAGTGCCTATATTTGAGTTAAGATTTTGTCCCTGCATGCTTTCAGCAGGTCTAAAATTAGGCATAAAATCTATATAATCCTCACCTGCAACACTGTATTTGCTGAAGAGTTAGATCAAGCTATTTCTATACTGAATAGAAAATAATCTTTCACTCGATAAAATTTTGAAAAGTTGCAGAGTCTTCCACATGCATCCTTAGTGGTTTCATGATGTGTCAAACAGCCTGAATGTAAGAGCCCCAGAATGTCCACATGCTCAATCTCCACACCAGAAGCTAAAGCCAACCCAATTTTCTCTACCTGAAGAGATGCTTCAACATCACTTCTATTTTCTCAAAGCCCCTACTCAGTGTTCCACAAAGTGTTTCCAACACCAGCATCCTATGAAATGACTGCTATATGTTTAAATAAACAGTATTAGTTTCTAACACGGTAGCAGATAATGCTTTCACTTTCCTGAATAAGCTAAAATGCCACTCGAGTTAATGTTTAAACTTGTTTTAATCACTTCCTTTGATACATTTTAAGTCAATATGGGTCAATGCAAACATTGAGAACCAGAGCAGATGGATGCAGGCGCTCATAAAGCGGGAGGTAAACTCCCAGTCGGAGCAGAACAAAGGACCCACCTTGTTATAATTAGGGGCTGATTAACGCTCCGGGCTGCTCCAGCACCCCGCACCTGTACAGCGGGGCCAGGTACGGGCAGCAGATGGGAGCAGGCTGCTGCTGACATGTGCCACAATAAAGGAGCCCGGGCTAACCTGGCTGGGGAGTGCAGGGAGCAGCTCCCAACAACTGCATTAGCTCCTGTCCTCACCCCAGCGCTCCCATCTGTCACACACCAGGGCGAGGATTCCGGCTCTGCTCCCTGCTCAGAACACTCCCGATGTGGGGCTGAAAAGAAGAACCACAGAACTGCTCCTGTAACACACGAACGCTGTGACAGCACACACGCTCCCAAAGGCTGCAGGAGTGTGGCTGCAGGGATCTACCCGCTGGTTAAGAGATGCAGTGCTACTAAAAATGAACCATTTTCCATAAACAAAAATTTACTTTGAAAAGCTCTTGAAGCAGTCCCTGAGATCCCTTTGAATTCCCAGGGCAGGCTGCAACTGCAGCGACACACACACACCCCCACACGGGAACCATCCCCCGGGGCACAGACAGAGCAGGGCTCAGCTCAGC
This sequence comes from Erpornis zantholeuca, assembly GCA_013400515.1. Taxonomy (NCBI): domain Eukaryota; kingdom Metazoa; phylum Chordata; class Aves; order Passeriformes; family Timaliidae; genus Erpornis; species Erpornis zantholeuca. The sequence continues at coordinate 63,669 of VZTN01014331.1, forward strand.
ACTGCCCTGTGCCCTCCGGGGCACTGCTGCTCTGCTCAGGAGGGCCACAGCCAGCCCAGGACGGCGCTCACAGGTAACCCGACAGGTTTTTCCCCCCCTTTCCCACCCAGCAAAGCACCCAGCTCACAACAGAAGGGGCTCTGGGGCTTATCAGCAGAGAGAGGCTTGTGAGAAGGCGAGGGAGCGAGAACATCTGTGCTATCAGCGATACCGCAAAATCAGGTAACTCAAACAGAGCCGAGCTGCTTCCTTCCCTTCCCCGTAACGTAAACCACGGCAGCAGCTCCAGCCTAGTCAATGAATCACTTTAATTGAATGCTATGTACACAGCAACTGGAAAACACAAGCCATAAGAAAAACATATGGCGATGGCCGTGGAAATTGGTTTACTCATTCTGAGCAGTGTTGTTGCTTTACTCCTTTCATAATTGACCTTTAGAACGATAAATGTGTAAAATAATTTTGGTTTATTATGGCTCCAAACCTTTCAGCAATTACACAAAATGAAAATTTAAAAGGAAGTATTCATTCTGGAAGCATTTCCATTGTTTACATAATTGCACAGCTATAATTTAGTGTTCATGTTGTTAAAGAAAAGTGAAAAAAAGGACCATTATGGACTATTTCAATTCAAAATGATGCTCTGTGGTGTTAAAGCTGGGGAAGAGGGAAGAGGAGGGGGCAATCACATGCATGTCCTCCTTTAATGCATTAACCCTATAAATGGCATCGTATTTCAGTATAGGTTAATCTAGTAATTCAAATTATAAGGTCATAAACATCCACTGAGTAAGCGAAATAAATTTATGCAAGTTCACTGAAAGGTCAATTGCAAAAATATTCTTCACCTAATTTTTGTTCAAGCTTTTGCAGATTACAGGTGTAACCAAATAGCCCGCCAGCTGCCTTCCTCACGTTTCCAATTGTCCCTCAACAGGAACAACATGGATTTTTCACGGAAAGTTCACTCTGTTCCTCACCGACAGACACCTCACCAGCCGCTGAGACCTACAGCACGGGAAAGATTATTAATTTACAGAAGGCTTATGCAGTAAATCTTCCCTTTTCCTTTTTTACTTTAAAGGAACAAACACCTCCATTTACTTATGCCAAGTTTTCCTACCTTAGGTAAGAGCTAACTTGTCAAAAGTTAAGTTCCAGTAAAAATTTATGAAGTATTGTGACAAGCTGGGGAGATCCAGGATTAGCTAACCAGAAAACTCCGTTTCAAGGTGCCAGGTACAAACCTAACCCCAGAACAGTTACGTTCGCCCAAGTCCTGCGAGGCTGGAGCGTGGCAGAAGGAGTTTTTTAATTTCTCCCACTTTGGAGCAAGTTTGATCCTTTTAGAAGGGGGGAGAGCCCTGGGATTAAAGGGCTGGAGTAAGTACTTTGGTTTGTGGGCACACAGAGCGGTCCCTGAGCGCCTGGGGGATACAGGGACAAAGGTGTGGGTGCCAAGGGCACGGCAGCGCCCGGAACGTGGAGGTGGCTCTGTGGCACCACTCTGCTCTCCCCCACACGCCTGTGGCAGCACCGCTCCCAGCTCCCACAGACAGGACACCAACCACAGAACAGGAATTTGGGCGGCACAGAAGCCACTCAGCAAGGGCAAGCGAATTAAGGCAAAATAAACAGAAAAGAACAAAACTACCAAAATAATTTCAGAATGCACAGCTCCTGCAACTGGCAGGACCTGGCTCCCCCTTGCTTCCAGTCAATCTTCCAGCTATTTTCTGCTGCACTTCCCACTTACCCTGCTCTGGGCGAGCAGAGGGGGATGTGAGAGTTCCTGTGAGACCCTGGCATTTGGACTTTTGTTTGTCCCTACTGGAAACGTGCTGTCTGTTAACACTTTTTCAAAGCACTCAAGGCACATAATGGGAGCACACAGGCAAATTTTCTACAGAAAATGAAATAAGGGGTGGATTAAAAGAGGGAGAAAATCATGGTAGCCATGGGAAAGAAGCCACGAGAAGCTGAAAAAGGGGAATCGAAGCCTTAATAGACTACATTAAGGTTATTTCCTTTTAAATGGCAGTCTGGGAAAGAATCTAAACGGCACAACGGTTTCTGTACAACCAAGGGTCCTCGTGTGCAACACCATCAGGCAGAAATCCAGGCAGGAAGCACCCGTTCCACAGAGGACAAAAGCAAAGCCCCTCATTTGTTGCACCTTCACGAGGCTACTGCTGCTGAGTAACAACTGGACACAAAGACACAAAAGTGCCCACAGATGTTGGGTTTTTTTAATGTCCGAGCAGTGTTAATACAAACAGGTAATTAATGGCTCCTCCGGCAGCAGCTCTGCTGAAAAAAGCTTCTTATTACAAATGAGCCCCTTCCCGCACAGAGAGCTCCTCAGCACAGCCAGCGTTCCTGCAGAAGCTCACTGCAGAGCTGCTGCAGCTTCCTCTCCATAATCACCCACAGGGCACTCAGAACCAACACCGAGGCTCACCAGACAGGCACTGGTACCTCACCACCTCTACCCACACAGCTGCTCACCCACGGCATCCTGTCGCTGCTAAGAGGAATCCAGCTGAAACAAAGCTGCTAAGTGCCCTGGCTGCAGCCAGGCTGTGCTCCACGGGCAGGCCTGCTGCATGTGCTGACATTTAATCACCCAGGACATCTGCCAGCTCGGCTGGACTGGGGCGATTTTCCTCTTATTCCATATTTAAAGCTTGTTCTGCTCTTCATATCACTGAACTGAAAAAGCCACCAGCAGAGTTCTCCTTCCTTGGCTGTCCATTGTCCTTTCCACAGAGAGCCTCGGAAGCCTCTACCTTTGATTATGTTCTCTAAAAATGTAAATATCCTATTCCAGAGGTACTCTGGCAAGAAGTATGACCATACTTTCACTGAATTTATTTGTTAAGCTCATTCCCTGAGTGAGGAATAGAACCAACCCCCCTGGGTCACTTTGCAGGTGACACCAGGCACAGTAACTGATGACCCTGGTAACTAGGGTGAGACTGGCTAAAATATGACACTGAACAGCTGAGGGTTGAAACTTGAAAAAGGACTGAAAACCTGCCTCTTTTTACAGCATCCCTACAAGGAAAGCAGCTCACCTGCACTGCCTTTTATCCTCTCAAGCCACGAGTGGAAGTTTAGACAGAAATAAGAAACAGCGTCACAAAAACCCACAGGATTCTTAGGAAAAAACCACCAGCAACCTCAAAGGATTATTAAAGTACCAGCAAGGGCAGAGCTGAAAAACCCCAATTATCTCAACAGCTGATTTTCCAAGAAGTGTTTGTAACTGTTTGGGATTGTGTTTTCGTACTTCTGTTCTTCAGCAGACAGGAGGAAGCTATGGAGCCAGGAGACTTCTTCAGGTGAACAAAGCAAAAGGCACATTCTACAGTAAACAGCCAGCAGCAATAATAAACCAGCAATAATAAAATACATTTCTTTTCCTGGTTCAGGGATTTGTAAAATCTGTGCACTGCAGGGTTAGATAAAAAAGCTGTGTTCATTATCCAAATCAGAAGACACACCTAGCTGCAACTGCTGGAACAGGAGTTTTCCAGCTGTCTTGGTTTGAAGGTTTGCAAGCCAGGACACCAACCATGAGGCTCAGCAGGAGGCAGCTGTGCCTACGCAGACCTCAGAGGCTATCCCAGAGCACCCCTATGAACCACACACCCCAGGAATATCTCCCCATTTTCAGCCACCTCTGCTAGCCCCCAATGCGGCAGTGAACACACCCCAGTTCCCTTTCCCTCACGCTGGAGAGGCCAGCGAGGGAAGGCTGTGAGCCCCGAGGAACTTCATTCATAGAAAAGCAGGAGCAAGCCCAGGCTCCCCCAGCCCCAGAGCAGTGCCACTGGCTGGAGCAGGGCAGGAGGGAGGCACAGAGGCTCCCTTGGCCCCAGACCCCTCCCGGTGCTCCCAGCCTTGGTGCCAGGGCTGCTCCCACCTGGAAAGGTGATGCAATCCTGGCACACGATTGTTCAGTGCTCCTGGGACGTTTGTTGTTAGATGCTTCCACGTGCACAAATTAGCTGCAGCTCGTTACCCCACTGTCTCCTCTGCTGAGCTAATTGCTACATCCTGGGCTCGCAGCACCGCGGGAGTCTCCTATAAAATACACCCTCACTGCTCTTTTATGCACCCCCCGAGACCAAAGCTGGGAATAACACCGTACTCATTTAGAACATATTCAAAATTGGATTACTTTGTTTTTCTCTCAACACCAAAAGCAACACAATAGAGCCGCAATTAGGAAATTCTCACATCCTTAAGTGAGGAGTGAAAAGAGAGATCCAGTTCAAAAAAACATTTGCCATGCAAACCAAAATACTGAAAACCATTCAGGTCAAAGAGTTTCTGGCTGTAACACTTTTAATGATGTAACCACCTAGAAAGCTCTTCTGAAGTAGCCAAGGTGATTTCTTGGAGCTGGGCTGTCCTTCTGTGGCTTTCCCACATAAATGCTAAAGTAGCACTAGTGATCCACACAGAAGGAAAATTCCTGCATGAGACACCTCCTACACTTCCTTATGTGACTGTTCCTTAAAAGGGAGAAATTTATGCCTGTGCTTAGCAGACAAACCCAATCTGTGCTAAAAAGTCCAAGTTTATTTTGGTTTGCACTAACTGAAATCCTGGAAAGCATGCTAGGATCCCTGCTATGGGGATCCTGAGCCCTGTGATTCCACAGCCTCTCTGATAAAGAGGCTCCCACTATCTGAGCATCCAGGAAGCACCTTGGAGCCAATCACCCTGGAAACACAGGAGCAGGCATAAGGACCCTGCTTCCTATCAACACCTTGCTCCAAGGCACTGCCAGTTATCACCTCACCCAGTTCCACAGCTGAGGAAAGCACAGCAGGAAGGAAGGACACTCACGCCAGCAAACCTGTGGTCAAGTGTGCCACCAAGAGGCAAACACAGCCACCAGAGTGGGGAGGAAGAACAAAGAGCAGCACAGCAGTCTGCAAAATATCCTGGGAAACCATGGAGGGGATGTGCAGCTGCAGCAGGACTTCCAGGATTTTCCAGGAGAAAGACAGGGTTTTTCTATTCTTGTCTATTTAAAAGGAATATTCTCCAAATGCTCTAAACTTTTCAGGGGGGAAACTGAGGGGCAAGAGTCTGGTAACAATTCCTTCCTTCCTTCCCTCTTCCATCTCAGAAATAATCAAACCTGTCTGGTTCCCTAAAGGCACCAGCAGGGACTCCCACAACTTCCTTTGCTGCCACCCCCAGCCCTCGCTCTCATTCCTACAGCCATAAAAACCCGGAGGTGTTCTTAGATAACCTTGATTTTGTCAAAAGAGTATTTCTTAGAGTTTCTACGAGCACAGAGCTGCTTCTGTGAGACAACAACCACCCGACAGCTCCATTAAGTCTTTTCCTCACCTCGCACAGAATGCTTTATTCCCGAGGCCGCCCGGGGACAGGAGCCCTGAAACACCTTTCGTCCCTGGTGGCAGCAGGCTTTGGCAGCACATCCTGGCTGCCAGGGCACAGGGCATTCAGGAGGGCACACGGGGAGCAGGGGCACACCAAGCACAGCTCCTACCTGGTCCTCGCTGGTCAGGCCCAGGCGCAGCACGAAGTAGAAGTGCACCAGGAAGTCGGAGTTGGGCAGCAGGTCCTGGCGCCGGCTCATCATGGCACAGAGCAGCCGGAACGCCTGCAGCTTCCCCTCCTTGTACTCGCTGGGCAGCGTGGCTGCCTGCAACAGCAAAACCCACGTCACCCCTTGCTTTCCCCACCAGCCAGCCGAGGCAAAGCTGCCTCTCCAGCACATACTAACTCATACTCGGCTCCAAAGAGCCCTTGGAGGGCACTTGCTATCTTAAGCCAGCAGCGATTGCGAAAGTTAAAAAAAAGGGCAACTAAACACACACCAATTCAGCTCTGAGAGAGAAGAAAATACTCATGTGAGAGAATCTGAGAACAAACCTTGAACAGCCATGATGCAAATATCCTGAGAGGAGGGATGAGGACGGGAGGAGAGGGAGTCGACTGATTGTCCACGCTGATGGCGAGGTTGTCCCGGATCTAAGGGTTTTTGAAGAAGAGCATTATTAAAACCAGTACCTTACTTTTTTAGTGCTCTTTTTTTTTTTCCACATGATGATGTTCTAATTTTACTTTTATTTACATTCAGGCACTACACCCAGTGCCATACAGAGTTCCCACTTCAGCCAAAGTCACCAGGAAAGCTTGTTCTATACTGCTGCTCCCTGGCCAAAGCAAACATTACCAGTTTGAGTCACACTGTGGGCCTTTACCCAAATACCAATGTCTGGACTCCTTTTCTCTTTGCTACTGTTTCCTCACCCCATTTAAACTCTCTTGTCTTTGGGCAGGATTCTGCATTGGAGTTAGCTACTGGAATCCAAGCAAGGTAAAGCCTCCTTTACGACACAACCCTCCCACACCACTAACACTGAATCACATTCCAGAATCAAATCCAAAACAAAAGTAACATGTCACTATCATTAGCAACATTACATTATGTGTAAGTACCACATACCTTTGCAAGTTTATACCACAGCTCATAAAGGTGGCCAAAAACTTTTGCATGGATTTTAGGTGACTGTATGTTGTTCACATCCCCAAGAATTCCCAGGATCCTCCTCCACAACACAGCAGCAGAATCAGGATGCCAACCAATAAGGCTTCCACCAGCAATTATACTGCAGTCGTCAGCCAGGAACTCACTGCTGTCTGTAAATGCAAAGTGTTCCATTTCCACAAGTTAGAAATGCAGAGTAAGTATGAATTTGGTCAACAAAATCCAGCTGTTACTCCTTCTAGCTATCTTCCTCTCTCCCCCAAATCTCTTTTGTTGCTGAAGCTGCTTGTGAGCCAAAGAAACACACGGCAGCAAGCGTAGGCAAAGGGGCTCGCAGGTGACAGCACCACAGAGCACAGCGCTGCCACACCGCACTGTGCCCACCCCAGGGGGCTCTGCAGCAGGGAGGCAAACGCAGCTAAATGCAACAGGCATGCACCTGAGGGGGGGATGTGTTCACAGCAACTGGCTCTCACAGGCAGTATCTCTCTATTTATAAAAGTCACTTCTTGTTTTTAGGATCACATGGTGTAGCAAGACCTGGCAACACCACTGGACAAAGGAATAAAAATCCACAGCTGAAGAGTCTTGAGAGATGTGGTCAGGCATCACCACTCACACAAAACAGCTCCTGAGAGAGCAGAGTGCACAGAGAGCAGGGCTTGGAGAAGCCTGCCAGGGCAGTGGAATTCATACTCTTACACAGTACAAACCCAAGCCCCCACTGAAGTGCACATTTTAATGACAGGAGCTGGCAGCTGCTCTGCTGTCCTCAGGTGGGAGCATGCCCACGCTCCTGGTGCACCTGCAGCAGCCAAGGTGTGCAGGGAGGTTGTGGGAAACCTCTACACAGGCAGAAGGAAAAGAGGACTTGTGTCCTGGGAGGGCTTAAGGAAGGTTAGTGAAATAAAAGGCGTTTTAGAGGCTTTTATGTTTGAATATATTTAAAAAACAACTTAGGGAATTTTGTTCCCACTTTTGGTGTTGCAGCATTACAAAGTCCCCAAGTGCTAAACCAGGAATTATTTATTAAGAACACCAGAATGGTCTTCTACAGATCTGTGCTCAGGGAAATGGCATCTCTGCTGCTCAGTGGCGGTGTCAGCCTTGTTCTGCCTTACCCCACCGGGTTTCCACAGCAAAGCAAAGCTGTGACTTGGGTGAGAAGCAGGAATGCAGGGAGGGGCACTATGGCTCTGCTGGGCAATGACACATCTGCTGCACTCCCCATTACCTTACAGGTTACCGTATGTGATTCTTTCTCTTCGTAGCCCCAAAGGAGCCATTCTTGCATCACAGCCATAACCAATGAATTTATCACACGTGACCATCCTTACCAGGGGCAGTATTACCTTTTTTACAGCAGCAGTCTGAGCTGCTGGACTGGGTGTGCTGGTTCACTAAAGCACAGGCATTTCAAAGGACAAGTGGATATGAAAAACATACCCTTGAAACTGTGTATCCACTAGGAAACCAGCCTGTAAGATATCCCTACGTGGCTGCATTAAGTTCTGACCTAACATCTGACTCACATCGCCAGATGAAAGGTGCCTTACAAATGGCAAAGAATGAACCACTTATTTCCTATCAGTGAAAAAACACAGTAAGGCATTTCCTCAGACCATTCTGCTATGAAATAAAACCCATTCACTTGAAACATAGATTAGTGTACTGTACTTGAACACTGGGGCAGGCCCAGGAGTGCCCAGCTGGGCAGCAGTGCTCTGGAACCATAAGAAGCCCTGTTATTCTCAGCTGGGTGGTGGCTTTCTGGATCATCGTTTATCGGCAAATAAATCGATGATCCAAGTTCCCTCAGCTCTGGGTGTGCAGAACAATTCTGAACGAGCACGACCAGGGGCACTTGGTGCCGTACAAGCCAAGAGAGGAGCACAAGCCCCTCCTTGGGGCCCGAGTGCGAGCTCGTACCCGCTCTGGGGCCGCAGTACCTGTGAGGTTGGCCGGCTCCTGCGAGGGGCTGAGCTGCAGCCAGCGCGGCGCCGCGGGATCCGCGCACATCCCCACGGCCGCCCCCGCCTCGGGGTCCTCCTCGGCCGCCTGCCAGGCCACGAGGGCGATGTCCACGTCGGCCCCGCAGCCCAGGGACGTGTCGCTGCTCACGCTCTCACCTGCGGCCACAAAGAGCACAAAGAGGCTGTGGCAGCCGAGCCCCCCGGAAAGCGGCTCAGCTGCCTGCAACAGAGTCACAACACTGACTTCAGCTGCTGCACTCCACAAAACTGGGCAGGCACTCACTTTTCTCTCTCTCTCTGTAATATCCGTGGGACTGCTGCAGGTCTGCTTTCAGATCTAACTCGGCCGTACTGCTGCTCCTCCGCATTAGCGCCTGCGGAGAAACAACTCACCTCAGCTTACGCAGCTCTGAGAACAACAGCCCACCCTAGCAAATCTCACACCCATGCAGTCATTACAAATTGACCACAACCTGGTCAAGACATCCTCAAGAATATTCAGATTTCCCAGGGTCTTTAGGAAAACATCAGGCTTTCCATTTCAGTTTTTATCCTTCTTTTCACAACCTCAGTTTTCACACCAACAAGCAGGATTTTTTACCTGTGTTTTTCAAACACATCTGAAGTAATTTTTTAAGGTATAAAAAAAAAAAAATCTTTCAGCCTTCATATTTCGCAAGGACGATCAGGCTGAGTCACTTATTGCTCCAACCGTTCATTCAAAAGTTGCCATTAAAAATTTACGAAGTTTGCCTGTGCTAATGTCAACTCACACTAACATCTGCCACGCACGGCTGGTGATAGGAGCTGTGCTGAAGAGAAGCATTTTCATCGGTACTTTAAACCATCAAACATTTATTCCAGTGTACCACAGCTCCGAAACAGCCATGAATTATTTATCTTTTAAAAGTTACCAACTTCTTGTTGATGGTTAAGGTTTTAAAAAGGGACCAAAGCCTTGTGTACGGCTGGAATAGAGATACACCCGCAGGAGCAGCTGACGAGATCAGGATACACAAACTGATGACACCCAGCAGTGCAATAACCAGCTACAGCTCAGTTCCACATTCCATGCTAGAAACAGGATTCATCACTTTTCACACTTTCACTTCCTTAAATGCTAAAAGGCATTTTAGATTAGAAAGAAAACTGCTAGAATCTTATCAGTAATGACTTTCAGGTTTGTCTTACTTGCTCGGCTTCATGCTCCTTTGCATATCCCTTGTTTTCCTGAACTGATTTGCAGTCTGAAGCTGAATTTCCAGCCTTTTTACCTAGAAGTTTCAGAAAGGAAACAAGAACTATAAACATCCGTGGGACCCAAACACACAGCAAGTCTCGTGTAAATTTCATTGATGTTTACCTGTCTCGTATTTATAATTAAGGGCAATACAGCACTCGCATTTACAGTTAGGGGCAAAACAGAACTTAAATGGGACACTAGATGTTTTGAAAAACCCTTCAGAAGCATAATGTACTTACAGGAAAGGAACTGAACTCCAACTGCAGCTTGAATACACAAAAGTTAAATGCAAGTAAGGTGAAAAAAATGAAAGAGTTACGTACAAAATGCACACACGTTCCAGGTTTCATTTCTGGCCTCCCCTCTTTACAAAAGGTCACATCCTGAATTCATGGTTTCTAAACTTCTTAAAAACAATTCTTTCAGCAACTTACCAACTATGTAGTGACTAAGAAAATGAGACTAAAAACACTTTAGAGGACAGCTGGAAACCAAAGTAAATAAGAGCAGCATTTGTGAGGCTGAACAAGTCTCAACACTTCTGCTTCAGAAACACAGTATTGCTGTATTTCATTAGAATTACCTTGAAAAAAATCAGATGGAATCTGATCTGCAATATCTGAAGTGCTGCTACTTCGAGTTAGCTGCTGCTCTTGGTCTGCAAATGGGCCTGCAGCTTCTGTGCCTTCTGAGTTTTCCAGCTGCTGAGATTCTTCAACTTCTGTTGATTTAATTACAACACAAAATATTTGCAGGAGCTCCTATATACACGTGTGAACTTTTCTTGCCTAAAAAAGCTCTACGAAAAAGTGACCCTTGCAAATATTTAAAATTCCCAAGGTAAAATCTTCAAGTCCTAATTTAAGCTCTATAAAAATATCCTTAGGAAAAACTGCACAGTTTAGAGAGAGATGCACGAGCAGTGTAAAAGGTCTAGAAAGTGATTTTGGGGGGTGACAGGAAGGAGGGAGGAGGTCCCATGAACAAAGCTGGGTTTTCAGTGCTGGAGACCCCAGCTGGTTCCTGTTCATTCTAGAAACAGAAGGAACAGAGTAGAGGCAGCAAAACTCCCTTAAATGCAGCGTGGGGAGAAGGTGGCTGCTCCCCCTGAGCACCTCCAGAGAGAGGGGAAGGGAGAAGTAAGAAAAGGCAAAAACTTGGGGTAAAACAAAGCTCTGAGCTACATGTAACTTGGGCTTAGCTAGAGAGGACAAACCCAACCAGGCAGCTTTTGGTTGGGCTGTAACTGCAAATGAGAAACAAAAGAAGGCGAGAGAGGCGTGAAAATTCCAAAGATAAAGTAAAGTGACATGCTGGGGACCGAGCAACAGGAACTCTTGAGATTAGGGAGCAACACAGTGCTTGTAGAAATGCATTTCTCTTAGCATTTTGGAAAAAAAAACCCACAAAAAAACTAGTAGAACTCTAGTGTTTCCATCCAGCTGTTTTAATATTGCTTTGCTACTTAATAAATACTGTAGGTATTTCAGAAAGTTATCTCAGGAGGCAGATGCACAACAACTAACACTTCTGGTGTTTACTGACGCCTTACAGAAAGCAATAAAATAAAACATCCAATGCAATTGGCTAACTGGCACAACTTGGGCATCCCCCCTGGGACAGCTTGAGCTGAAAATGCTCAAAAGATGTTTCACAGAGCAGGAATCCCTCAAGGGCCACAGAGCACCACACACAAAAAACTCTCCTTCTCTTGCTACTGCAGGTAATGACTCTGGCCAGGACTCAGGAGTCACAAACCCCTCCCAGAAGTGGAACTTGGGAATTTCTACTTTAGTTACCAGGCAGTACAGATCTAATTGTAATTGATGGCAATCTTTAGTATCAACATGAACAAAAACTGCTTTGCTTGCAGTTTGTGCTGCCAACGTTCTGAGAAGAACCAACCAGACAGAAAGGGGACAGAGAGCAGTTTAAAAATACAAGGAACACTGATATAAAAGGTGACTTTAAAGTACGGTACCTGACAGTCTGTGAGAGCAAGAAGTGTAAGAGATACCAGGGAAGAGAGAGCTCACAGTGTGAAGCAGAAGAGGTACACTTTTAGTAGCTGGCAAAGGCTCATAAAGATGGACACAGTTGCCGATAGACTGGCTTCGCTTAGCTTACAGGGAAAAAATAGAGCAATGATTACGTCAGGCAACATAATGAAATACTGCAGCTCTGAGTGTCACAACACAACCAAACCCAACGTTTTGGGATAAAGCCTTACAACCATAAGCCCAGGAGTTTTTCCCCACGATATAAGGTAATACTGTGCTCACACTGAAAGGGAGATAATCAGGGATTTCTGATCCACGGAGAGTGTGGAAGTGCCTTTAATTCGAACACACACAAACCAGAAAAGCCCTGGATCAACACTTCCAGGTTCTCCCTACTAACTCCCTACTTTCCTCTGTTAGGGTGCTAAGGAGGAAAATGCTGCAGCAGTTGAGAGAATCCTCCACTGGAGCACAAACACGGACTTGCTCGATTTAGAAACAAAACTCAGATTGAACTGACTCCACTGCCAAAGTGTTCTGTGATCCAGGCTGGAGCTATGGAGCCTGCAGCCACAAGCCACATCGAGTGTGCTCCCTCCTTCCAGCTCTCCTGGTGAGGAAGCAGGCAGGGAGCTCCCTCAAAGGAGGGAATTTCCACGGGAGCCTGCCCCAGTGAACTGGCACAGGGAAACACGCTGCTGTGAGACAGAGGCAGGCCCAGTTCAGGCTGCTGAAATGCTTGAACAAGCCAGGATCTGCTCCATGTCTGGGGTCTCGGTCACTGCCCCAACATTCCTCACCCCAGTCTCCCTTCTCCTGCTTTTCCTCTCTCCAGAAGTAAACATGAGAGAAAAAACTCGTCATGCCAAGAAAAAGAGCAAATAAAGCAACTGCAAAAGGATAGAATTATTTATTAAACACCTGGTTTACCTGGTGCTCCCAGGAAACAACCAGTTGTATCAATATCTGTTATGTGCCCAACAGTAATAAATGCTTTCTTAGGAAGCAATAAAAACAGCAATGTACCTCTTTAGAAAAAACCCCTAAAGTGCACAGGTTTAACTCACAGCCCAATGTCCTGTAGCTAAAAGCTTATGTATAGGATTGCCCAAAATACTTTGACTCCATGATTGGCACTGGCCAAGACACCCAGACACGGACAGGCAACCTCTCTCTGTTGGGGCAGTTAGTAATTAAGTTGCTTCTGGCAGCAGCCACCCCTCAGAGGCAGATTTAAAAGCCAAGTGTGACTGTGTGTTTGGGTACCAGAGCACTTAGCTGTGGCCTAACCTGTGGCTCTCTGACGGACAATATTCCTTGCTTTCTCCACTCCTGGGGCCCCAGAGGTTGTGGCACTTCTGAATCGCATCGGCTCCACAACTTCAGGATGACTTTTCCAGCTTAATGAGAAAGATCTTCCTACTACAGCTGTCTTCTGAGGCTCCAAAACACCACCTTAGGACACAGAACACAAAGTTTTCTGGCACTGGATGCTTTGGCATGTATTTTTGCTTAAGTACAAATGGACTCAGATGTGACAAATATTAACACTTTAAACCACACAGATGAACTTTTACTATTAATAAAAACCAACTGGTACCTCACCACGTGCATCAATTCCAAGGTGGTGTGTAAATGCAGCTAAAACGCTGCACGTCAGAAACCTTACCCAAAACACACGCAAAGGAATTTTTACAGAGTTGCCTGTGTCAGCACAGGAAATACATTTCATTTCTGCTTCCCAGAAAACACTGACTGTAGGTGCAGACCCCAGCCTGCCAAACAGCTTGACCCCAACTACCTCTCCTCCCCAGTTGAAGGATGACAATACACAAATCCAAAGCGCTTCACATTCAATTAAACAGCTTCTAACACCAGATTAAGCGGTGCTTTAATGTTAAATTAATTTTTAAGATTAAGCTTCAATATTTAACTGCCTCCATACAAAGAGCACTGAGGCACGAAGACTAACCTTTGCCTCTCTGCTTTTTTTCCTTCTGCTCGCTGAGCTTGTCCAGGGGCAGGTTTGTCATCTCCACGCCGTACACGGTCCTGGCCAGCACTGCTGTCAGCGAGTCCATGATGTTGGCCCACTCGCTGATGAGCTCCTCCCAGTCCGTCAGGGCAGACAGGACACTGAGCAGCTCATCCCACAGCTCCCGAGAGATGTAAACGCTCAGGTTTGCTCGGATCCAAGCCACAATGAGGGTCTGAGGGAAAACACACCGGGGGCACATCGGGCAGGTCTGACAGGATGAGGTCAGCACAGCAAGCCCAGCCTGTACACTGACAGAGTCAGCTCCGAGCTGCACACCAGCACGGGCTCCTGGAGAGGCACAGCTCATGTGCAGCGATTCTTCCCTCAAAAAACACTCCCAGACACCAAAGAGGTGAAAGGTACTGAAGGAAATCTAGAAATATTTCAGGCTGTCTAAATGTTCTCCGGGAAACCACAACAATACTCTGTACAGACACAGCAGAACAAAGGGCTGTCCTACACCCGGAGAACAGCAGCAGTGACTCTGCTCCAGGGCAGCACTACACACCCAGCTACACTGCCCAGGCTGGATCCATAGCAGGAAATACCAATGTCCCTCTTACTCAGTGTGACTCAGTTTTGACTTGCCAGCTGGACTTTTAGGAAAACAGTTACTTCAATCTTACACTTTAGAGACACTCATTGCAAATATCCCACAGAGGCCATGCCCATCTGTGCTACCAGTTTGTGACAGGGCCCTGAAGAACAGAGCAAACCCAACTCCCCCCTTCTATTAGAAGAGTTTACAAAATAATTACCAGCCAAACACAAAAAACCCCTCCTTCACAGTAACAGGGTTCATAGTACTCAACTAAAACTGCGACAGAACAAACCAAGCAGCCCCACTCACTCACTCACTCGGAACAGCAGCCCTGCCATGCTCTGAGCAAATGTGTCCTTTGGCTGGTTCTCTTTTGGCTTCTGCATCACAGCTTCTGTTATTCTGAGGAGTATCTGCAGCATCTGTTCCCTGACCCAAAACAAAACGTGTTCTGTTAGTTGTACCTGCTCATTAATCCTGCAGCAAGCCTTCTTGACTGAGAATGAGGTCACACTTCGGACTTTACAGATCATGTGCAAAGTACCTTAGCTGGTTGTGGACCGTAAAAACTTCCTCTTAAATGGTGCTGGATTGACCTTACCACGTCTTTCTGTTCATTGACAGCTCCATTATCATGCGCCTGAAGATGCTGAGCACGGCTTTGCAAGCATCCACCTGCTCCTTCAGCAGCACAGGGACCTCAGTGCACGGCTCCAACAGGAAAACATTCGCCGAGTTTGTCAGGAACACCTTCGACAGATTTGCACAGTGTTAGGAATGAAAACAGGCAAGACTCACAACAAAAACGCTTTGTGTTCCTTTAGTTAAACCTCTCCCTTTCCTTAGAGCAAGTTTCATGTTTTACCCATCTCTTTATTTTAATGTGTTATTGCAGCAGGGAGCCAGGTGGCATCACAGACCTGCCAAGGCTCACGATGGGGTCTGTGGGTGTCTCTTCTGTTTGGGCATGAAAGAGGACATTCCTCCAGCCATTCACTTCCTGCCAACATATACTTAATACAGCCAGCAGCATTTTCAATAAATGAAGTTCAGCAAAAGTAAATGTGTGGTTCTGACTAATTCCTAGTACTTACAGTAGGAAAAAAAGTTAGCTTTCCATGTTAAAATACAGATGTCTGGCTTTAAGACATGGCCGTGTGGTTTACCATACATGTTTTAAAGTGCTACACGGAGTCCAAATGGTGCCTTACAAAAGCAATCACACCCTGGTAGCTCTTTTCCTCCATCTCGGAGACTGTGACGGAATTTGCAGCCTGAGTTCCGTGCCCAGGCAGGTGCCAGCCGTGCCCCCCTCGCTCCCACACGGCGCACCTGCAGCGCAGCCTGGGCGCCAGCTTTCACATCCCTGTCCTCGTCCTCCAGCACGCAGCCCCTGCTGACGGCGCTGGTGAAGGAGTAGGTCCTGCCCCAGCTGGAGGAGCGCTTGTGTCCGCAGGGCTCCGAGGAAAGCTGCCAAACACAGCCCGGTTAGTGACGGGGCAGAAAGGAACGCGTCCACACTGAAACAAAACCATCCCTAAGGTCAACAGCAGAAATGAGGGCCTTGTCATGGCCTTCCACAGGGAATTCCTGCCTGTTGTTTCTTAATTTCCAAAGGTGGAATTTAAAGGCTTACAAAAGTTTTAGGTGGTATGTTATCTACAATGTTTTACGCCACTTTTTGTAGTCACTGATTGTAGCAATGCTTGAATTTAAGTCTGGCAAAACTATAAATTCTCTACAAAATAAAGCAAAAACCTTGTAATGCTCACAGTTTTACAAATCAAACCTGTTCTTCATTACTAGAACACTTCCCTTTAGACAGTGTCAACAGTGTTGAAGAACTTTTACTGATGGTTCAAAACAGGATATTAAAACACAATGCACAGAAACTGTATCTACACTTTCCTTTCCTAGACCAAAGAATGCTAGTTCCTAGCATTTCGTCCAGCATACACAAAATAATACACATTGACAAAGTTTTAAGCACCACCGAAATGAAACAGTTCCCCATGCCCTAGGCCAGGAGACAGTCAATTTTAGCACTGCAGAACTTGTCAGTGTTTCTTCCATGAAGCTCCTGCCATCACTTATACATGCAGGGAATAACCCCAAGTGATGTTTCTCAAACCAGCCACAATCCTTCCCTGTTTAAGTGCTACTGGACACTCAGTAACTACTTCAATTGAGAGTCCTTAAAAAATGCTCTTGTTTAACCTTTATTCCCCACACACTTTTGAGTTGTTACTCCTCTGCACAGTGAGGTGAAAAGCCCCGTATTGCAGTGAACAGAGCAAAGTAAGGAACAGGGATACCATACATGTTTACCATCTGTTTGCACTGAGGGGTCTTCCAAGGTGACAACGGCATCCTGGCTGTCCTCCTTTTTGTCTGGCTCCTCCATGAATACAGGTTTCTCCTGCAGTATCCACTTCTGATACACCTTAACCACCTTCCGTGTTGCAGATATATCAGAAGGCGGCAACAGAAAAGCCTAAAAGGGAAAGCTCATTGATTTCACTCTACCTGGGACACACGGTGCATACAAACCCACACTGCCATTCGAGGCGGCGAGCTTCAGTTCCCACAACAATTCCACAATCTGATCGTTAAACTAGACCTAGGAAGGAGCCCAACCTAAAAGGCTGCTGCTGCTGCAATCAGCACCAAGTTTGCTGGGGGCACCAGAGCCCCACGGCATCTCTCACAACTGCTCTCTTCTGAAAGGGAACCACGGCGGCTGTGGGCACGGACCTGCCGGAACACCTCGTTGACAAAGTTGACGTATCCCCGCGTGGAGAGCAGGATCCTCTGCACCATCTCGTAGACGCTGCGGTGCTGCTCCTCGATGCTGCAGAGGCTGGAGTTGCTGGGCCTCCTGTCGGACAGGGTGCTGCTGTTGGAGTGGCTCCGCTCCTGCTCACCCGCGGGTGCTGCGCCGCCCTCCTGCTCGGCGCTCTTCTCCTGGCTCGTGCCGACCGTCTGCAGGGCACAGCACACACCCTGTCACACAGCCTGTCACACAGCCTGTCACACAGCCTGTCACACAGCCTGTCACCAACTGCAGCAGCACCCAGCACACCTCTGGGGTTCTGGCACACAGCTCGGGATACCCTGCCTGGCACAACACTGTGACCCCAGCAGTCAGGCACAGCAAATTCCAGCCCACTGCTCGATCCACGGAGGAATTTGTCTTTACAAACTAGACACTTCCTCCTTACAGCACACAACACTAGGAGTGTGAAGGAAGGCACAGACACAGTGGAGAGGAATCCCCAAGTCCATTTATATGGATCATAGCACATTATTGTGCCCGACACCTTTTTGCCAGGTTTTGCTCTGGCACTGCATGTATTCTGCAACCTCTCAAACTGTGCCGTGCTTCTCTGCTGAGCCCATAGCTGACACTCACCTATGCTTTGAGACAGAATGTAGGCTGACATAGATTCTAAATTCCTACCAGAAAGCTAGAGAGTCTCCCAAAAAACTTATCAATTTATAAAATTCACTGTGAGGCATCTAACTTTAGAGAAGTCTCACCCCAGAGTTTATAAACGAAATATTTCTCCAACATCTCATTGTAAACAGCTCCTATAACTGAGAGGGAAAACAAAGCAGCCTTTGATGTTGCTGGGAAATGGTCTGTGGAACCACCAAGTATGACAGTTTACAGAGTGAATTCCGGAAGTCTAAATATAATAGTGCTGAAGCTGGTAAGGCAACAAGTTATGAGGGAAAAAAACCTTCTAGCGAATTACTGAAGGGTTTTCCTTGGAGATTCCTTCCTCCTCCATGAAAGAAAATCAGATAAGCAGCTACATCATTTATTCACTATGGGGTAGCATTTCTTCATGCTTCATCTGTCAGTGCAGTGAGATCACTCACAGGGTTAGCACGTACGCAAGAAGAGAGGTACACTTTAAAGCCCACCTGAATAATTTTAGGGAGCACTTCTCCTCCATTCTTTGTATTCTGAACAGCAGTTAAATACTTCTTTTCAAGGAAGAAGGTAACGAGCCACTTGATAAAAACAACTCGAGCTGCCATGTAGGGGATTTTTGTGCAATAGACGCTTTCGTTGTTCCGTGTGGCAGTGACGTACACTGGCCTCGGCCGGATATCGGGGATGTCTGGTGGGACAAAAAGGGAGAGAGAAACAAAGCAGAATCTTAGCAGTTGCTTCCCAACGCTGCGTAAGAGTACTGAACACATCACCCAGGAAGCAACAGTTGCAGTGGCTGACTGCTTTTATCGTATTAATGCCTGCATTCTTAGCCTAACTTTATCACTCCTCAGGAGAACGTAACAGCACAGACCTTTCCTGAGGTTATCACTTGTATCGCTCAAAACAAAGGAGAGCAAAAGAGAAGGGCTGCAAAAGCAAGGGCCAAAGCTGAAACAAAGAACGGCTCCTGCTACAATGCAAGTTAATTTTACGTGAATCCAGGGAGAAAAACCTCCTCATCCCCCAGAGATGCTGCCAAGAGCAGGCTCTGGCTTTTTCTACTTCCCAGGCAAAACCCACTACTTACCAAGCACAGGTTTGTAGAGGTTGGTTAGCTTTGTAAAAGATGGGAACAAGTGAGGAAGATAGTATTTTCTGAACAAAGTAAAGAGAAACTTAAAGCCAGTGTCTTGGTTCTCCTTGTTCTTCCACTCCAAGCTTGCAGCCTTTGTCGGGAGTTTAAGAGAAACAAACAAAAAGCTTTAAGTTAATGTGTTATGCTGATGACTGTTTCGCCCTGAACACAAAGGAACAAGGAACTACACCTCAGCAAGATGAAAAACCAGCACACAGCCCCAGACCCACCTTTACAAACTGCAGTGAGAACATAAAGAATAAAGCAGCACCCCAAAGACAGCAAGCTCAGTGGAAGCCAGTGTGTTCCTGCTGCTCTAATCAGGGAAGGACAGGAGCTGTCACACTCTGCTTTCAATAGATTTGCTTCTTACAAGTGCACTCTGACAAAGTTACTTTGAGCTATACTCTTATCGTAAACATTCTCTTCATCAGAACAAACACAAACAAATAAACATCAGAACCACTGTGCTATGGGATTTGCAGTGTAAGCAGGTTTGTTTAGATACCAAACATGTAACAGAGTATAAAAAGAAGAGTGAAATCTTGTTTTTAACTGAAGTGTTGTGAGACTCTGATATGTAAAACAAAGGGTGCTGTGGAGGAAGCTGATAATTTCATACAGCCACTTTTAAAAATAAAGCATTTATTCAAGATGACAAAACCCCTTCCAAATACTATTCTGGTCTTGCCTTTTCATACTAAAAAGTGTATCTCAAAGTATTTAATTATAATTTATCTTTTTTTAATACCAAGCTCTTTAATGTTCATTGTCTGCACAGCTTCCACTTTATTTCAAATGTTGCTTAATTTGTACTTTTTAAATATACACATTATCTTAATTTATTTCCTGTACGGATTCATCTGATCTACTTCTAATTAAATTTTATGTATATGTTACTTGCATCCTTTCAAAAACATCTCAGAAGCCATCTCTCTCTATCTCCTCCTCCAGTGGTCCTTTACATTTCTTTTCATCTAGGTATGTGTCCAAAGAGAACAAAATGAATCTTTACCCCACATTAATTTTCTAAATGCAGCCACAAGCACATAAAATAATCAGTTATTCTGCAAGTTCAGATGACATTCATTAATTCTTATCACTGAAGTGCGACAAACTTCTTATTTTCACCAAAAATGGCATGAGGAAATACCTTTGGGATGATGTCCCATTTAAAAACAAGAGTAAAACAAAGTGCTGGGGAAGGGTAAACCCAGCTCCACACAGACACACTGCAGGCCTTATTTTCCACCAGAAATACACCCTCCAAACACAAACAGACACAAACATACATCCTCCTCACCTGAATTACCATATACTTTAACAGCAGCTGGAGGAAATAGCAGGTTTGGTCTTCAGCAATTTTCTCTCCAGAGACAGCTGGCAAAAGCGGCGTTATTTCCTCTGGAAAGATCTTGGCTAAAATCAAATATTTTAATCATAGCACACACGAAAGCAGCGAAATAGAAGACGTTTTTGATAAAGGATTGATTTGACAATACCCATTGGTGCACTACCAAGTTGGGTAGTTCCAGCAAGCTGCTCAGACGCCCGAGGTCCCTGCACATCCCACCGAGGATGGCACCAGACCCCGGTGGCTCGGAAGGGCTGGCACCAGCAGGAGAACCAACAAGGTGGAAACCTCCCCTGCTGCTGAAGGGGCAGCAGAACGCTCCTGCTGCTGCAGCCGAGTGTAAAACAGCCAAGAGCAAAGCCTGGCCGCTCGGAGGGACAGAGCGGGCGGCTCCGGAGCTGCAGCAGGAGGATGAGCTGCGGACGGCTGGGAGCTCCAGGACAGACCAGCCCCATCCAGGTGCCACCTCCCCCCGGGAGAAGCCCGGAGCCGCTCACCGTCGGGCGCGGCCGGAGGGCTGAGCAGGCTCTCCAGGGTGCAGGGCCCCCGCGAGGACGGCAGCGGGGGGAAGCCGGGCACCAGGCAGGCGAACATCAGGATCTGCTCCTCAGCACAGTTGGTCTGCAGGGCTTGCAGCCACAGCAGGAACAGGCGGATTCCTTCACATCTGAGCTGCAAGGGCACGGGTTTGGGGGGAAAGGCAGCAAAACAGCTCTCTAAGTGCAGCAGTGTGGAACAGTTCACAACAGGCAGGGCAAGTGCTTTCATCCCAGCTAGGTGCTGGGAAGTCTTGCTATCATACCGAGGGCATTCACATTATTAATATAATCCTAGCTTTAGTGCCAGAAAGAGCTGAAAAAGCTAGATATTAAGCATTATCTATTAATACCTTCTCCAGGTAACTTTACAAAGGTCATTAGAGCAGAAAAATGACTGAAAATATTAAAATAATCTAGGATCACAATAATAACGCTTAATTAAAAGGTGAGTAAGAAAAAATTACACAGCCTAACAATCTGAAAAGCACTGATATCAAAAAGTTGCAAAGTAATATACTTCATAGGAATTAAAGTGAAAAGGAGTATTAAAACATCAAAGTGATACCTTGAGAGAATTTCCAGTGTGCAAAAGCTTCTTCAGAATCGACCCTGGATTAGGAAAATCAAATGGGCACTGTCAGACACTTCCCACCACAATGTTTCCAAAAATATTCTGTGAAAGTCTGCTTTAATGCCATTTACTCTGGGGCCACTGTGCTGGGTTTTAAGACAACTGAGGGGTGAAAACCCCAACTGCATCTAGTTACAATCACCAGCACCTAAGATTAACTACAACTTATCTTTCCAGTGAGGTACTGTGGGGGTTTCTTCAGAGGACCATGTCTCAAATTACTTTCATTAACAGTAAGATCTGTGAATTATGCACATTCCTTAAATGGGCTCCTTCCCTCAAGATCTCACCATTTCACAGGATTGAATGGAAATTATCAACACATGTAGGAAATACATATTAATGCATACGAACATTAAGCGAAAGGAAACCAGAAGGCAGAGCTGCAAATAAATGCTCTGCCAAAGTCTGTACATCAGTTTCGGACACAGATAAAAAATTATCCCACTACGACCACTCAGTAGAAGCATAAAGAATGTATCAGCCACAAAGCAATTGACTGGAACCAGTTTGGTCTGGACTAGTTCAGCTGAACCGTTATGAAGTGGCCAGGCAGATGTCTCCTCTTATTTCTGTCAGTGCTGAGTGGAAATGGGACAACAGCCCTTCCCTTGACCTTTAGCTTCCGCTCATTGTTCTTCTGCAACAGCAATTCCTTGTTCTGATGACAAACATGGCAGCTGCTCAGGGAGTGCTGCAAACCAACCCCAACCCCAAGAAAAAAGTCCTACCTGGAAGGAAGAGAACGCCCCACAAAATTTTAATAAGCAGCATAAAAACCCATTGGTACCACATCAGTGGCATTTGGAAGCAGAATTTTAAAAGCAGTGATGAATCCAAGACATTTGATTGAGAGGAAATTATCGAGTTAAACCACTTCATTGGATTTCAAGGTGTTCTGGCCCTCCGAGAATTCCCTCTGCCAGACTCCTCCTATTCCTGCCCCGGCTCCAGAAGCTCCAATACCACTGGAGTGTGGGGAAAGAGAGAGCCACCCATGAGTATCTTGTGTCTGTCATGGCCAAGGCCATAGTCTAACAGGGTGCTGGGAAAATCCTCCATTTCATGAGGATCTGGGAAAGACAGCTGGGGCCAAACTTGCACAAACACCATGTATTTGTAATTCTGCTCACAAAGGTGGATCACCCACTAAAAGAAAAACTGATCCGAAAAAAGCTACTAGAAAGTTTATATTTTTTTTGTTTTAAACCATTGCTTCTTACCTATACTGCGAAAATGCCATCGATAAAAAATCCTCTCGGGTAGTAGCTGCAATATTTTCTGCAGGAAACAAAACTGGTCAGATTTTCCATGATAAAACCGGCTCATGGGAGGATACAGGGAAATGAATACACACCACATGAACGGAATGGGAATATACACACAGAGGACACGATAGAAAAGCAAATACCTATCACGGCAAGGACTCCTGTCCACTACTTTACTCTGGCTGCGGAGGAGGACACTTGGGGCGCTCCTGAATGAACACCACGGGGCAGATTTGACTCCCTTTCCTTTCCCCAGCCTGCCGGGGAAGGGCTCCCGCGGTTCTGAGCGGCTCCCTGGGGCTGCCGCTTCCCGCAGCGCCTGTCGCAGCTCAGGTCTGCGTTTCCCTGGGCTGCCAGGCTCTGCTGCCCGGCTGAGGCACAGGGAGCAGCAGGGCAGCCCCCGTTCCCTGCTCTACCTGTGCTCGCCGCCTGCCAAGCCGCGCTGAGCGAACCCGCGGGCAGCTCGGTGAGTAACCCCCGGCCTGCCGCCGGAGCCGCGGGCTGATCCTGCCGGAGGCACGGCAAATACTGCGACAGGCTCGGGTCAAACCCATTCCCCTGCAGTTTGGCTACGCTATGGGGCATCCACAGGGTCAGTTCTGCACGTGCTTAAGTGCTTTCCTGAACGGAGACTTAGCTTAATAGCAAAGAATACTCGGAGCTTCCAAACGTTTTCTTTGTCACTTCAGTGGATGGTAATGCTATTAAATAAGCCAGATAAAACAAAACTATTGGGGGGATCTTACTTGGGTAAATATGGCTTTTAAAGGGACTTTAACAGGCTCCAGGACACCTTTTTAAATTACTGGCAGCATGGACTAGGGCTTGGCAGCAGCACAGGACAGCTCACCTGCTGCTGCTGCTCCGCCTCCCAAAGGTCTGTGAGCACAGAAAGGGCTTTGCATGGGTTCCACAGAAAAACATGCCTGCATCTTGCAACTTTTCAGCCATTGAAGTAAGGAATTAGGAAAGTACATTTAAATGGGAAACTAGTTTTCAACATTTCCTTTTGGAAATCAAATGAAATTAAACAACGTTATAAATGACTAACAGCCAGAGTTCCTTGCAGTTATCAACCGAAATCACTGGCACAGATTTCTGCACAACAAAGCACCATTAAGTTCTCAGCAATACCACATGCAGGATGCAAACGGATGACAAGTCACTTAAGCCACAGTGCCCCGTTTGGTGGGGGTGTTCTGCACACAAAAGCTCACAAGAGGAAACAGCATCACAGCCCAGAAAGCGACCGGCACCGAGGGCCACCCTTGGGCGACAGGAGCCAGCACTGCTGCTCGGGACACAGAGCAGGACAGACCTCTTGTTTCTGACAGTAAAGGGCTTCAGAGATCGTATACAACACTCAAAATAGTCTTTTGGAAATGGAGCATTCCTTTCTCCATGGCAGAAGATGGAAATCATGACGAGCTCATGGACAGAGGGAGCTAGACCTCAGGGGTTACAGACAGGCTGGTCTTCCTGCACACCTTCACCATAGCATGTGCTCCCCACACAGTATTTAGCATTTCTAAAAGGTTAACCAGAATAAAAATGTCAACCAGGCACATCCCTTCTGTGTTCCTTGCATTTTGTTCCAGTGTCACTTCCCCAGCTCCCTCCCCAGCACACCATGGCAGCAAGACCCCAGCAGCAGAGGGTCCAGAGGTCGAGCTCCCTGTTGTTGGGCAGCAGGAATGCTTGGGATGAAGGATCTGACTGGCTAAAAATGAGGCCATGACTCACTGCGGGGCTTTACCTGTTAGTTAAGCACCAGGTTTCTGCCAATCAGATTGCAGGATCCATGGACAAAGAATTATCATTATCCATCTAAACATTAGAACACTGGCAGCCCACCACTCCTCCAGACTACTGACATTAATCATTACTTAACTTGGCACGGGGCAGAAAGGAGCTCTGAGCTAACCCAGGAACACTTCTGAGCTAACCCAGGAGCTCTGCATGGGAGCTGGGTCTGTGCCCAAGCTCATCACAACCTGTGTGCCCGAGGTGTGTGAGGAAAAGCTCCAGGAAACAAAACCCTATGGCAAACCAGCAACAGAAATGGCTGGATTTGTGTGTCACACAACACTCTGCAGGGATGAAGCTTCACACGTTGGCACATTTACGGTGGAAAACCAGACAAAACCACGTTTTGTTTCCTTTGTTCTAGTCTGTTACAGTTTCACCTAAATTTGAACACGAAGTTCCCTTCCAGAAAGTGAGCTGTGATAAGGTGTCAGTGTGAGCTGGTAACATGCAAAGCCCCATAATAAAGACCATTTGCATTTAGTAGCAACCTTCACACCCGAGTGTTAGCAAACTTTGGGTTGTATCCAGAGAAAACCAGGAAAACAAACGCAGAGTTCAACAACGAGCAAGAAAAGCAAGCCTAAACTCTAAACTGCACGAAGCTGGGGGTGGAGGGGGCTGGGGCAGAAAACAACATGATTACTGTTCTTTTCTCTTTACAAAACACTATCCAACGCCCTTGCCAGGTGACTGAATCAAAACAATGCAAAGGTTCAAACCACCAGTGAGAGGACTGAAGTTCCCATCTGAGGAGAGCTCCCATATCCCAAAGTCTTTTCACACAGCAAAAACGCAGACACTTAAGTAGTTTCCCTTGTGTTCCTTTTCATTATCTCAAAGCCAGGAGAACAATAAACATATGTATTTTGAAAAAAATGAAAAGACCTGACTAATCACCTGCATGGTCCTGCCCACAGCAACCAGGCATCCTAAAAAAGCAACCTGTGCCCCCCTCCCGTGCTGCCGACAGCGCAGCTCCGCAGCGGAGCAGGGTCTCCATAAATAATGTAAGAGCCCACCTTTGCTCCTGCAAGGCAAAAACAAGTCACCCAGGTTCAAAGTCTACCCCATCAAATACAAATTCCTGAAGGTTACAAGTTAACCCCCAGCCCCACCGGCACAAGTTCCCAGTGGTGATTTTTGCCGCAGCACCCTTGCAGTGTGACACGGGACTGGCACGAGTCACCGGCGAGCTCCGGTTCTTCCCCTTGCAACTCCACATTTCCGGCAACATTCTGGGCACCCTCCCCGCCCCCGGTGCTCTACAGAACATGCACTGCTATTGCTAGAAAACAAATGACAGTTTCTTCCCCTCACAGCCACACCGCTGTGAATCCGAGCTGGCTATTGACATCTTGTTCCTAGTTCCACACTACACTAATAAGAGATATTTTAAGAAACCCCACAGTGCGAAATAATATTGCTTTTTCAGAAAACACATAGATCTATTTAATGCTTAGTGCTTTGCTGCATCTATATGGTAATCCATTACAGCACACTTGAAATAGAAATTAGGTATTACTACTGATCAACACATCAGGGTATCTGTCAGTTCTTTTAACTGATTATCCATAGTTCTTTTTCGTTTGGACTTCCTGCATGACTAGGAATAATGTCAAGTTTAAATCTTAGTTTACACAGGATGCTGCTTTCTGAAAGCTGTATCTCTCTCTTTTATCGAAGTACAATAAAACCCACCAAGGTTTATATTTCGACAGACTCGCTCTGACTTAACCGAAACTGCTGTTTCTTTTAAAAAGCCTTTTGTTTTTCCCCCCTCGCTGAATCACACCACGATTGGCAGCTCTGTGCCTATCACTGCGTGCTGGCTGCTCCTGCTGCAGGACACAGGGAAAGCTGAGGGACCAAACTCCCAGGAGATCCCAGGGGATGTTTTGCAGCTCCACTGCCACAGGGGGACAGCCAGTGCCACTCTCCTGCTGTGCAGAGCTGCTCCAGTCTCTGACTAATGGCAGCCACACCAAAGCTGAGCAAACCCGCTCCTGGAGGCATGACCAGTGGCAAGGGCAAGCCTGGAGTCACATCCCTTCCAGGGGAATGAATGGGCTGGGAGTTTCTAGGAGCCAGTGGCAGGTGGCTCTACTTAAGCCAAGTCAAGGCAGAAGAGCTCTCCCAGGCCCCTGTGCTCAAGTGCTGTTGGTGGTTTCAAAGCGTTCAACCACCAAAACCTGCATTGATTTAGAAATTTTCCAGCTCCTGTTCGCAGACTCAGATGAGCCGAGAGGCTGATGGAGTCAGTGTGCCTGCAGCAGCTCGATCTCAATGAAGGGGCACTCCATTTATCGCAATAATAAATTATTTACAGTTATTTGTTGAGGGAAAATGTCTGCCCAAAGCACACAGGGCACTTATCACTGCCCCAGGCATAACAAGAAGCAGTGAGATCTGTGAAGTCAAATATGCGAAACATATAGCTAGAATTTACCACAGAAGGCTGTAAGAATAGCAGCAATGTTATTGGAATTACAGCAGAACGAACTGCAGATGGTTCAAAGAGTCGTTTTCTATGTGTAGAGAAGTAGAGCTATAATTACTTTCACTGTTAGAAACAAAAAAGCCCCTTTGTTACTCTACTGAGCCCTGAGACTGAGTGTTCACATCTGCACCAGGCTCAAGAAACCACAAACTCCACACAAAACATGGACTTTGGGAAGCTATTCTACACCTGAAAAACTCTGAGTGCAAAACATTTCATCCAGTGAATGTGCTACGTCAGTGGCATGAATTTTATGACACTATCAGCAGGACAGATGTGGCTGCTCTCAACTAACAAAGAGAAATTATAGAGAATGGGAAGAAACTAATCTATTATATCAAAACTATCGATCTGCTTTTACTTCATTACAGATTAAAAACCACAGTGTCAGAGGATCAGTACCTGATGATACAAGAAAAAAATCCCACAGCTTTATTACAAAAAAAAACCACCCCGAACTTTCACAACCAAATGATGGCACAGTTACTGGACCCAGAAAAGGGACATAAATACAGTGCACCTTCTGCAAGGTCTGTGACACACAGGGCTCAGAGCTGCCCTCAAATCCCAGGGAACAGGGACACAAGGAACAACAGAGAGAGCCAAGCCCCGGCAGAAAAAAAATTGTGTGTCACATAACTTTGGGCTTTTAGCTGAAACAGGGAAAAATAACAGTTTGGCTGCAGTAATATTTCACAAATATCTCTTTGGGAAAAGGCCGGGCCAAAGCACCTTACAGAGTTACATCCGAGCACTTTGCAATATTAACCCTAGCAGTTAACCCTCCCTTCACATTCCTCCCTCCTGGTTAACATCCCTTCTTTGAGTAACAAGTTGTTTGATGTTGTTGCTGAGCGGCCAAGCTCAGTGTGTGTGAAACGAAAACTTCCACAAATTACAACCAAGCCGAGTCAGTTCCCAGAGGAGCCGTGGGAAAAGCCTTCGCTGCCCTATACACACGCTAGGTGTCACTCCACAACAGCTGCACAATCCCACCAAACCTCCAGGAAAGGCAAGGGCAATTCCCCCATAAATATTTTTATTGATTTTTAAGCCGTTAACCCTCAGCACCGGGACTCAGGATTTGCTAAGCCTAAGTAACTACCCATTTAGCTAATTAGAAGAAAACGCAGCAGCCCCCTGGCTCACGCTGACATCAGATTAAACACGGAAAGCTTAACAATCAATTAGTTTTGTTTCCTATGGCTCGGAGTATGAATGTTTTATCACTTGGCATTTCTGCTTCCCTGTCCCGTGCTGAGGCTCTCGGGCTGCTCTCCTCCCGTGCATAGCTCACCCAGGGTCAGCTATCCATGCACATTTGCTGCAGCAGATCCCCACCACGGAGGGAATCGCTCCGAATTCCACACAAACACTTCAAGGACCTCCTCTGCCCCCAGAGCTGAGGGTGACCAGGCTGCCGCACAGCTCTCCTCCACGGGGACCCCAAGCAGGGGAGTTCAGACACAACCGTGGGGTTTTTTCTCCTTCACACAGCAAGGTCTCCCAGTGTTTTTCAGGAGCATTAAGGGGTGGTAATTAGCCACCCCACTCCAAGCGCCAGGAATGCACGGTTATTCTCTCCACCCAGGTGAGCAAGCGTTAGCTATTTCCCATTCAACGGCACAGGAATTTCATTCCTTATTCAAGGCCCCACTGTATTAATGAGCTGCCATTAACTTGCACAGCCCTGCTCACTTACACGGTGGCACCTTCTCTGCTGCGCTGGGGACTGAGGAGGAGGAGGAGGAAGAGCTTCTCCTGCCCCAGACAGTCCTGGTAGATTTCTGAGCTGGTGCTCTTTGGCACTGCCTCGGGCACGACCCTACAGCAGACCTGTACTAGTGTCATAAGGAGCAGAAAACTCAGCTCGGATTTCAGTGTGAAAACACAGCCTCATAGAGGGGAAACGAGGGAGAAGGGAGACACCCAAGCGAAAATTTGAGATCACAAAAGCCATCGTTTTCATGGCGATTTTTCCCACTCCAGGCACATTAGGCTGAATAGCATCCTTCCTCTTGTCCTTACAAACACCATTCCAACTACAAACTACTCGTCAACACAAACCCATAAAGCCACATACTTCTGAGGGTTTGGGTGTCTTTCAGAGGGAGCGAGAGGAGCTGAGAACAATTAACCTTTGTTTTAACTTCAATTTCTAGAGTCCCACTGAAAGTTTGAGGGGTTTCTCCTACCAAAAAAAAAAACACCACCAAAAAATCCTCAAAATATAAAAAAAGATGCATCATTTCTGTGATGCAATACTCAAGTAAAAAGTAGTTGGAGTAACAGAAAAAGAAATAAAGAAGAGAAATAGAAATAAATCAGTATATGATATGTGCATGTTTAACCTTAAAAGAGAAATCTGGCCAATTATTTACCTAATGATTGTCAAAAAATTATAAAGGTGCCAGTGCTTTCTGACTAGAGACAGGCAGAGCTTATGCTAAGAATTTCCAGGAGCATTATAAGAACATTTTTATGTGTCAGGCTTTCACCTGGTCCAGTGATATTTTCTCACATCCAAACATATTCAGGTAATAACTCCGATCAAAGAGGTACCTTGGAAAATGATCTATCCTGGACTATTCTCCTTTAAATTAAAGCAATCCTAATTTGATTATGCAAAAGTTAGCTAGGCAACATTTCCTCTCCCGACACTGCCAACACTCTGATGGCCAGTGCTGGGAAGGAGGGAAGGACAAGCCTCTGGAAGTGAAAGATGTTATACTGCATTAAAAAGCAAAAAAATAGCAAATTAGCATTTCACAGAGTCAGACCAAACTGACGTGCAGGGGCTGACAGCTCCTATCCTCTCGTGTGCCTGCTGCTGCGAGACCAAACACGGACACGTTCAACATAAACACAGAGAGGAGGGCAGCAGGGCTGCTGTTCCCAACTGGCCCTCCACAAAACACAGCAGCAAGCCCTTGTTTAATTGAAACACACTAAAGAAACAACAAACAGCAGACTCTTGCAAAGCTTTAGCCTAACAGAGCCAATGCAACTCCTGGCTGCGTGTTCCCAAACCCTGCCGAGAGCCCCGGCTTGTTTTCAGAGCATCACTGCCCAGGTGCTCAGGACAGAGGTGTTCCTGCTGCATTTCCAAGGCATTTTGGTAACATCTCCTAACTCAGCACATTCACCTGACCAACATTCTCCCTGCGGGATAAAACTGCTGTACCTGAAAGCTTCGAGCCCTTTCACCTCACACCGCTGTGACCGACACCTGGCTTCACCCCTCACTGCAAAGCTCTAAGTAAGCACAGAATGGCAAAGAGACTTAAAATACAAACTCGTTTTCATGGTATGGAAAACTTACTTCGAAAAGAAAGAGGATGGAGTCCAGCTCCTCCCTTTGTGATTTATTCCCTGCAAGACACAAAACAACATTGCTTGCCAGAAACATACGATAAAAGACAGCAAAAAACGAGGCTGCTGTTGTTCGGCTGAAGTCACAGATGGAAAAACTCAACAACTTACCTTTTTGTTTCAAGCTATTTTCCAGTGCTATGAAGTTTTCATAGAATATAAAATAAATTTGAGAATAATTGCTGTCAAAAAACTGCTTCAGGTCACTTCCATCCACAATATCTGAAAAGAGGAACAAACAGAGCAATTACACAAGAGCAGAAAGACAGGAATTTCAGGCATTCTGCACATTTAGCATTAGAGAACAAAATAAATGCAATACAAAACTATTTCACTGAGTATTCTGCACTAAATTGTGCATCCATCCTTGAAAGTGAACAGGAATTTCACTGAATTTATGAGAGTCTGCAGTGAGGCTTTGGTTCATTTGCTTCCCAGTTTACAAAAGAAAAAAACCAAGAAAAAACCCATGAGGTGAGTCTCAGCAAAGATTTTTGGATGGATGATCAGTCCTTACATTCATCTGGCGAGCAGATCAAACCAGGAAACAGCATATTCCCAATTCCTTTCTTAGAATAACAGTGACCCAAGCATGTATCACTTTCCTAGCTTAGGTCTGAAATTTGAAATAAGTTTCTTTTTAACAAAGGAAAACGTCCAGGGTTTTCTTTTTGGTGTGATGGAGTTTTGTTTTAGTTTTTTATTTTTACTTTTTGTAGTTGGGATGAAATATAGGAGATGTGGGCATTTTTTGTTTGGACTTAATTGTTTATTGGTTTTTATTTATGTTACAGTTTTAGAAGTCGTGAGTTTTGTTAACAAGGCAAAATAAGGTTAACAATGGTGGTTTTTTGGCTTTGTAGAGTGTTTTTAAGGACTTTTGGTCTAATAATGATTTGCTAGTTGAATTATTTTTATTTTTAACTCAATATTTTAGCTTCTAAGTTTAGTAGTGCAAATTTTTTTGTTCAATTACAAGACACTATCTAAACCTATGAAGAAGAAGGAAGAAGAAAGTGAAAAAGGGTGGTTTTAGCCACCACCCTAAAAATTTACTTTTGGTACATATATATTACTATATTCTAAAACTTTAAATTATTCACCTTGTGACACCACACTTTCTATTCAAACTGCACACACGTGATTTTAAAATCATCCCTTGATTTTAGAAGCCTATCCCAAGGCCTCAGATCAAATGTAGCATTTTCTTGTGGAACACTGCTTTCCAGCACAGAGAATTTAAAATTCTCAGCCTCCAGGGTTCCAACATTTTCTAAGCCTGGCACTTGCTAAATACATGCTAAATCTCTCCCTTTGGTCTTTACTACAACTGATTTGGTCAAGGAAAGCCAGGTGATTTCACCCAGAAGAGGGCAGAAATTAACATCTGCTCACTGAAGCCTCACCTTGCAAGAAACCCATTCATTGCCCCAAAATAAAGCTGATTCCAGCAGAAGAAGGCTCAATAATATCCCATGACTACAGAAGACAGAATAACTTTAGGCCTGGACAACTTAATTTTTATTTAAATTAATACCTTTCCAGCAGTAAGGCTTTGCTTGGCTGCTTGTACTATGGAAACAATTAGTGCAGGGAAACTCTTTAACGCGATATTTGTTTCCTACAAACTACTGGTCTTGAATCTGCAAGCTAAGTGCAATTATTCCTCTCCATGAATGCGTCCTGTTAAACACCACTCCAGGGGAAAACAAGGCTTTCATTTACAGGGATTTCATATGAGGGAATGAGGTCATTAAAATCTAAACAAAAAGGAAACTTTCCCTCTAAATTGCGAAGGGAGGAGAAAGGAACTGCCTCAGCGAGAAAGCAAATTCTCCTTTTTCCCAAAGGCGGCATCTGGGCGGTGACTGGTGGGTGAGGCTGGTGTGAGCTGCATCCCCACAGCCACAGCCCTTCCTTGGTGCACAGTGGTTCACTCCTAGCAGCACACGGCTCCTTCCTGCTTCTCGAAGGGAAAACGTTCCCTGCGCTGTTTACCACTTGAGGTACCACGGTAAAACCCTGACTCCGAGGAAACGCACTGAGGGAAGGAGTATTCACAGGCACCCAAGGAAACGGGGCAGCAAGCGTGGGGCTGAAGCGCGGGCACTCGGCTTTGTGTTCATACTCACAAACAGCTCTCAGGTGAGCACAACTGCACACAGGCTCTCACACCTCGGGCAAGCAGCAGCCATCCCAAACCCTTCTCGCTCACCCCATTCCCCAGCAGGACGAGCTCACAGCTCTAGCTCACACCTGCTGCAGCACTCAGCAAAGAGCGAGACTTCCACGGGGGTCACACACTGTTTCTTCTCTACAAGCAGGACGTGTTGGCTCACCGGGAAATTGTCAGTCACGCTGACTTGCCTTACCACTTAAATCCAAAATTTAGAGTAACAAACTACTCGGGTACCACTTAGTCTATTGCCAAGCTCTCATTGCTCTTCCCCATATTTAATAAAAAATCCCGAGGGAACAATAAGCCCATCCTTAGCACAGGGCCTTGCCTTTTATTTTCCTCTTAAGTGCCAAACATTATCACAGCCACCTGTTAGAAATCATCCCTTAATTCCATGAACTTCCAAAGTCACTTGACTTAATGCTATTTTCTCAAAGCTCTCTTAATCCTCAAGTACTTGAAAAATTAAAGGAGATGAAGAGAATTTCGCAGCCACACCCTGGTTAATGATAAACTTTTACGACCAGCCTCACCCCAGAAATAATGCGCAATTCTTACTTATCTTCAAAAAAAGTATGTCAGCACGGAACAGACCGTTACTAAAACACCCCTCCAACTGGAACAGCTTCCAAAACCACGCTGACACCTCCGATTTCAACTGAGGAGAAAACACTCAAAGAGATGTCTCAATAAAAAAAGAGTATTTCTTTACCCAAGAATAGCCACAGAAAAAATTCCTAAGGTGCAGCGATCCATTCTTATGCTACAAAAGTCCCACAGAAACCACTCTGGGAAAGAGCAGAGGTTTCATTTAGGGCCAGTCTGTGGGGAAGAGCCAAATCTGTACATCTCCACCACTCTTTATCATGCCATTACTTTTTAAGTCTACCTTAAAAAAAAAAAAAAAAAAGCCCACTCTACTGGCACTTCCACAAACTGTATTTAGACCTTTACCAACTTTACAGAAGTTCTGGCCATAAGTACATCTCTACAGCAATTAAACAAACAAGGGAAATGTTCTAGTTGTGTCTCAAACACAAATAAACACCCGCTTTTAGGTCCGGTTGTTGTTCTGGGTAGTGTTTTGTCCTGCCACGCTGACAGAGCATCCCACAGAGCAGGAACTCAGATCCTAAAGGGCCATTCGAGGCCCGAGAGATGTTATAAGCAATACCAACTTAGAGGGAACCTTTTCTTTCACGTTGGGCACTGGACAAACTCACACAGGTGCCACGAAACAACCCAAAGTAACCCGAAGCTCACAGGAGCCCTTATTTACAGAAGCAGACATTCCTTTGGCCCATCCCTCCCCTGTGATCATCTTCCCTCTGATCTGTATCCTCCTGCAGCAGCGGCATCGCAGGAGAGTAACTGGCGCTTTGTTTACAGCTAAGTTCCTGTGATTTAAAACTAACGAAGGAAGAGGAGCTGGCACCTCCTAAGGAAACAGGGGAGCAGCAGCAGCTGTTTGGGGAAGGAATGCGTGGCACTGCGGCCTGAGTGAAGCAGTTGAAGTGACAGACACACATTCCTACTCATGGCCAGGGCAAGGAGAGATGCATCTGGAGAGAAGGGGAAAAAAAATCCAACTACTTTTGAGTTTTTATAAAAAAGCTTTGCTTTTCTTAAATACCGCAAAGGTTCTTTCCACGTGTTACTCCACTTTTCGTGCCGAACAGTACCGTGGAAGACACACTGGCAAGGGTATCCACCAAGACAGCATCTTCCAAAAGCCACTCCCATGCTACCTCACATCTTGACAGCGGCGTTGCCAAGAGCAGATATCCCGGGAACATACCCAGAGCAGCTCGGACAGCGCCTGCACTGACCAGCCGGGCACACCACAGCCCCAGGCAGCCCGTCAACAAACTTCACCTTAAACCAGCGCACACCAACACCTCTCATTAAAGAGTCACCTAACCCAGAGCGTGACACCGGGCCAGACCTGCCCGGCACTTTGTCCGCTGAGCAGCTGTCCCCAATCAGCTCCACGAGTGCAGGGCATCACAAGGAACCACGGCTGCACATCAGCGGTGATCACTCGCACCTGGAGCTAACTGGCATCACCTGGAAATCAGCAGGGGCCCTTAATTGCCTAAACGGCCACAGCCTCCTCCCCTGAGGAGAGCCTGCTCCTGCTGCCCTTCAACAGCGAACACGGGGCCACCCAGAGCCTCCCGAACCACAGCTCACAGCTGAAACACATCGGCGGCTGTCCACCTCCAGAGGGATCACAGCTGAAACCCACCAGCGCCTTTATACCTCCAGAGGGATCACAGCTGAAACCCACCAGCGCCTTTATACCTCCAGAGGGATCCCAGCTGAAACCCACCAGCGCCTTTATACCTCCAGAGGGATCCCAGCTGAAACCCACCAGCGCCTTTATACCTCCAGAGGGATCCCAGCTGAAACCCACCAGCGCCTTTATACCTCCAGAGGGATCCCAGCTGAAACCCACCAGCGCCTTTATACCTCCAGAGGGATCCCAGCTGAAACCCACCAGCGCCTTTATACCTCCAGAGGGATCCCAGCTGAAACCCACCAGCGCCTTTATACCTCCAGAGGGATCCCAGCTGAAACCCACCAGCGCCTTTATACCTCCAGAGGGATCCCAGCTGAAACCCACCAGCGCCTTTATACCTCCAGAGGGATCCCAGCTGAAACCCACCAGCGCCTTTATACCTCCAGAGGGATCCCAGCTGAAACCCACCAGCGCCTTTATACCTCCAGAGGGATCCCAGCTGAAACCCACCAGCGCCTTTATACCTCCAGAGGGATCCCAGCTGAAACCCACCAGCGCCTTTATACCTCCAGAGGGATCCCAGCTGAAACCCACCAGCGCCTTTATACCTCCAGAGGGATCCCAGCTGAAACCCACCAGCGCCTTTATACCTCCAGAGGGATCCCAGCTGAAACCCACCAGCGCCTTTATACCTCCAGAGGGATCACAGCTGAAACCCACCAGCGCCTTTATACCTCCAGAGGGATCACAGCTGAAACCCACCAGCGCCTTTATACCTCCAGAGGGATCACAGCTGAAACCCACCAGCGCCTTTCCACAACGATGAGGGTGAAAGGCTTCACCTGCAAGGCGCCCCGGACACCTCCAACCGTGCCCCAAACACGGAGTCACCACAAAACACCAGACCGTGACTTCTTTCAGAGTTTAAACAACCAACAAAGAGCCCCGAAGTGGTGTTACTGCCAACCGCAGAGTTCCTGCGAGCGCATTTCCGAAGCCGAGCGGGGATGTGAGTTTCCCCGCAGCGCCGCCCCCGAGCACCGGGACACCGGCAAACGCGGCTTTCCCAGGGCACCGCACACCGAAACTTTCTCCCGCAGCCCTCGGCAAGGACACGCACCGCTGCCTCTGAGGCGGAGCGAGCCCGGGGAGCCCGCCGAGCTGCGCAGGAGCCCGGGGAGCGCCGGGCAGGAGAGGCTCTCTGTGCCCAGCACGGAGAGCTGCTATCCCCGGCTTCACTGTTGTCTCGCCCGGGCACCGCGGCGGCGGGCGGGCAGCGCCCACAGAGCCGCCCGCGTCCGCGGCTCC
>VZTN01014331.1:99985-132868 GCA_013400515.1 Erpornis zantholeuca
CCCCGCGCGAGGCGCTCCGGAGAGCCCCGGGAACGGCCGGGGCGGGGCAGCCGGGATGGAGGCGCCGAAGGGAGCTGGCTCCTAGGTAGGCTCTTGCTTTATCGTGGAATCACAGAACCGCAGGTCTGGGTTGGACGGACCTCAAATCCCACCCAGCGCCACCCCTGCCATGGCAGGGACACCTCCCACTGCCCCAGGCTGCTCCCAGCCCCAATGTCCAGCCTGGCCTTGGGCACTGCCAGGGATCCTGGGCAGCCACAGCTGCTCTGGGCACCCTGTGCCAGGGCCTGCCCACCCTCCCAGGGAAAAAAGTCTCCCCGATATTCAGTGCAAATCTTCGTGGGAAAACATTCAGGTTTTGAGTAACTGCTTGCACCGTGAGTATGTAAATAACATGTGCTGTCTTTACGCACGGGGAAGGTAAAAGATGGAGCAGGCTCGTGGTTACGCAACAAAAGCAAAGCACGATCCATCCCTGAGGCAGCAGCCAGCAGGGTCTCAGTTACAGGCCCCCAGATCCTCTCAGTAAAACCCGTGGGTGAAAAAGTCAACTCTAGTAAGTTTCAAAGCAGGCCGTGGTCCTCGGAAAGGAAACAACGTGTTTCAGGGAAATGACATGCATATGTACTGAAAAAGTGAGAAACTAAACTCTAGTAAAGTTTCAAAGCAGGCTGTGGTCCTGAGAAAGGAAACAACGTGTTTCAGGGAAATGGCTTGCGTATGTACTCCTTAGTTTTCAACAAAACTGCTTAAAAACCAATTTACGCATCACACTGAAATAATTTTTTAATTTTTGGTGTAGAAAATAAAATGTCACGGGAATGACTATTGTTAGAAGCAGAAAACACATCACTGCCACATCTCACTTCCTCTGAGCCCTGGCAGGGATCGTTTCTGCTGCAGAGGCCTGAGGTCACCAGAGCAACAGGTCAACAAGCCCTAAACACGTCCCACGGGGGAAGGGACAGTCCCACCACGTCCACGCGGGAGCGGGGAAGGGCTCTGGGTGGAAGTTAAATAAAGAGAAGAAGATAAATAAATAGCCAAATAACGAAGCCGGCATGAGGGGCTGCAGAGGAAGGGGCTGCAGGCAGCGCTGCCCTGCTGGTGAGTGAGGCACAGCCTCCCCCTCTGCAGCACGGCTGGATTCTGGAAGGGGCACAGCAAAGGCTGGCTGTGCCCCCAGACCCTGTGCCAAGAAGGAAGGAGTCCTTCCCTCGCTGGAGTCAGGAAGATGGATAGTGATGATGCACGGCGCTGAAAACGAAAAAGCTGATTGATCCCTCTTCTTACACAGAAAGGTTGGACGCCTTGGAGTCAGCTGCAGAAAATGCTCTGCTGTCGCGTCGTCCCTCGCCTTGGAGCCCGCTCAGGCTTACGGTAATTCCTGTTGCACACCCTTCCCGTCACACCGTGCACACCGTCTCCTTCTGGTTATCGTTCTGCAGCAATTGGCTGCAGTTTTGGGGCACGTGCTGCAGCTCGAGCATCAGCAGCTTCCTGAGAAGAGTGAAGTGGAGGAGTTGTTCTGGCTCTCCCCTTCCATTGCCACGCAATCGATTTTTGCAGTTGGCTGAGGAAGCACGTGGCTAAAGTCTTGGCTTGCTCTTGTTTATTTTTTTTTCCTTCCCTTCCATTTTAATTGATTTACGCAATTAACAATTTCCGGTTTGTCTCTTCTGGCGGTTTCTGATTGTTCCATGCTTTAGCCGTGTTCTGCTTTGCTAAAAAAGGAGCCGTTGCAGAGTCAGGAATTGCAATGATACCGCTGCTCTGATGTCTGATAACTTGTGTGATAACCAGGGGAGCATCCTGGTGCTTAGCACCAAACTGCATAGCTTTAGGCACTCGGTGGTTTGAAGTGTGCTGGAAATTCTCCCTGTGAAAAGCTCCAGGGAATACAGATGCCATGCCTGGGAGCACAGTGCTGTAGGACAGTCCTTGCTCTCCCTTTTGGTTCAAATATCATCAAATACAACTTTTCAAAAGATGCCCTTAGGAGCTGACGTAGGTAGGATAGCACATGCCAGAGGTGCCAGTAAACCTGCAGCGGTGACTTCAGCCTGTGCAGGAGAAAAGTCCTGTGACTTGTGTTTTCTAACAGTACAACATTTGCAATTTCCCAGAAAGTCAGATGATGCATTTCCGAAAGCCTGTGCTTAAGGCAGAATAATTTCCTGAAAGAGATTTGGTCATTCAGCTTTCAGGCTCTGAGGTAAAATCTATATAAAGCAGTCACTTAAGGGGACAAAGCAGTAACCACCCGTGGCAGAACTGGGCTGTTGAAGGTCCTGGCACGGTGTGGTGTCCTGGGCGAGGTGACCATACCAGCGCAGGATCCAGCATTCCTTAGGAAAACCCCTCCTTGTGCAGGAGCCTGCCTGCCTGGCTGGGTCCGCGGGAGGAAGACCAGCATCCCATCATTCCGGGGGGCATGTCTGGGGTGCCATAGCCCAGCCAAGACTCCCCTGGCCACAGGGAAGTGCTGACCTTGCCAAGGCTGTCCCCGCAGTGCTTGCCCTGCCAGGCTGCTGGCACTGCCCTCCGGGCCGCTCCTACAGGAGCTTCTATTTCAGGCGTTGCCTTAAGCAGTACAGGTGAGGGGCAGCGCATTGCCAGTCCAAAATAGAATGGCCTGAATTATTAATATGCATTTGCACCAGCGCGCTGTCCCTGGATCGCAGGGCTCGTGCCCTTCCTTCCCCCCGGCCCTGGCAGCAGCCCGGTGCTGCGGAGTTTGTGGAGTTTGTGGAAAGGTGACACCGGCTGCCACCTGAATTTCACTGGACCTGATGAACAGGCAGGGTTGCTTTTCCCGCCGAGTCTGAAATTTTAATGGCAGAGATTAAATTACGGAACTTCTCCGCTTACTTGTGTCAATACAGCACTTCGTAGTGAGCCCAGGAAGGAAGGCAGGGGAGCAGTAAATACAGGAGCCTTGCCTCCTGAGCAGCCTGCGGGTGAGATCATGGCTTCCGCAGCACAGAATGCCGGTGCCGACTTTCCGTCCTTCGAAACAAATGCTTCAAATTCCCTTTAGAAAGTTGGTTTTGTGTCCTCTTGCGTATCCTGCTGCGTATGTGTCCAACACATCCATTAAGGCACCCGAGCTTCTTATTCCTGCCTTGGAATCAGCTCTCTTGATGCTTCCTGGCTCCGGTGCAGGGGCTTGGCGGAGCTCTGGTGCTGTGCCAGCCTGCTGCGCAGGGAAACCAGGCTCTGCCCTCTGCCCTGAAATGACTAAGCATGTGGCAGAGACTTTTCCTGGGGGATCCGGGTTTGACGGGTGATTTTCCTAACAGCGTTCCCGTAGGGCATGCGGGCGTGGGCCCCTGCTCCTGCAAAGCTCTGCTTCAGGCTCAAACCGCACAGCAAGTGCTGAATATCTGCTAAGTGCCTGCTTTTCTCCACACCCGCATCCTGCCATCTGCCTTCTGTGGATCAACCTCTGCAAAGGTTTGGCGTTTCGCTGAGTTTGTGGAAGCAACGTCGCCTCATCCATTGAACCCTCACTGAGGGTCTCCCCCAGCCCCTCGCATTTGGCACCTAAAGGTTTTCTCACTGTCCCCTGGCCCGTGAAATTTTTAGTTAGGAAAAACCTGGTAGAATATTTCCACCCATTGCAGCACATGAGGCAGTCGGACATCACTCTTACAGTAAAAATGATAGACAGGAGAGAAATCTGCTGTCACAAAACCCCATCAGATTTCCTTCTGTCAGAATCTGCAACTGTGCAGAGAGGGGAAGGGAAGGATTTATGTCTACGGGTGGAAAAAAATCCAAAATAGAAAGAGCGGGGATTGCATGTCCCCTGATACCTCCCAAAGGGAAACGGAATGGAGGATGTGGAAATTTCATGGAGTAAAAATACCAACGCACTGAGGAGAGCTCAGAGTGCCTTTGCGAAAGGTTGAACTGCATGAGGAGGTTTATGGCACGTTGTGCAAGCCTGAAACCTACTGCTCTGGCCAGGATCCTTCCATGAGGAGATGTTTCAGCTCAGCTTGGGCGACGAGGCTAAGAGATGGCTTACACGGTAAAAACAGGAAAATCGCCCCTCTGCTTCCCTGCTCCTTGCGCCGCAGAACAGAGATAAAGTGCTGCTTGTCTCAACTGCTCTAAATCCGAGATAAGTGTTGTTTACTTCACCCCTCTCCAAGAGGAAAGGTCACTGGTGATCTCGGTGGAGCAGCAGCAATTTCCTCCTGGCAGCGCTCACCTCTGGCCCGGCAAGGCTGAGCCCCCTTCCCCTCCTTGGGGACACCGTTAACCCTGTCCCTGCCGGCCGTGCCCCGCTGCCGTGCCCGCAGCTGGCTCTGAGCCCGCAGGCACGGTGTGGCCAGTCTGAAACAGCCCTGACATGCTGACGGTCAGGCTTGCAGAAACCTTCTGGTCCTAGGAAATGGTGCACAGAGGGTGAAATAAGGGTCACTTGTTCCTGAAAGTTACAGATGAAGGGTCCTGCCACCTGCAGTAAGAGTCTTTGTTTTCCTCTTGTCCTCTCCTCGGCTTTCTCGGGTTTATATTGCCGTCTATCTGCCCTAAATTCTCTTTTTTTTGACTCAGCATTATTATGCTCATATTTCCATTTTTCTCTTGTCTTGTGCTGGCTCTTTATCACTTGGAGGAACAATAAAGGAGGAAGGAAGCAGCTGACTGGGATCGCCCCTAAGCTGGGCTTTGTTCACGTCCAGAATGACCACTCTGATTGTCTTAACCCTGAGCACAGTTTATTCCGACAAACCAGGCCGTGCGGTATCTTCACTTCTCCTTCTGGAGAGAAGATCTCAAACGCTTTTTGTACATGAGAAGGAGAACAAAAACTCCTTCAAAATGAACCGGCAGCACACAAAGCAACCGCTGGCCACTGATGTTCCACACATTCCTCCTTCTTTTCTTCCTTTGCAAATGAACGGCCGCAGAAAGCAGCGCAGTAATTACAGCCTGCAGAAATGGCTCGGGTTTTCCTCCACGGACAAGCATGACAAAAAATAATAAAAAATAATTTTTACCAGCACAGCTGGTGTTCAGATGAAATTATGTGGTTAGCTTTGAAACTATATTAAAAGAGAAATTTTAATTAACCTGTACCACTGAGTCAGAAGATAATATCTGATGCATCTAACAGGCCTACAGAAAAAATACGATAAAATAATTATTTGCAATTAGATATATGCATTACAGACAATGTTGTAATTAAAATGTACTTAATGTCACAGGAGGTCCCTTATTATCGAAATAATTTGTAGAAGGGCTGTGGAAACAATGTGGTGATTATCCCTCCCTCTGGAAAAAAACCAATCAGACTTTGCCAAGAGCCCAAAACACCTCTGGATTTGGAGCAGACACCAGCACAGTCCAACAGCCTGACTCCTTTCTGCCAGTGCCGAGTTCTGGTTGTGGCCAGGGTGGGCACAGGGCATCCTTTGTTCCTCAGTGCCCTGCCAGGAGATGTCCAGCCAGGGGTGGATGCAGTGCAGCTCGGAGGAGGGAGAGATGCCACAGGTGCTGTGCTGTTCTTCTGTGGGGAAAACTGATCTCTTTGTTCCATTGTTTGCTTATTAGCTGCAGCAATACAGAGTGGTGCTGCTTCTTTTCCTACTGTGGCCCTGCCGAAGCGCTTGGGCTCAAACCCAAGGAAAAATTAGATTTATGCCTGCTTGATACTTCGCTTTTACACCTCTGGATGAATTAGAGTGAGGGCATGACAAGCACAGCCTGGTAAATCTGGGGGTATTGCTCAGGCAGCTGCTGAGAGCCCATCACCTTCGGAGCCACTTCTGCCTGAGCCTGAGCCTGAGCCTGAGCCAGTCCTTGCTGCTCCCAGGGAGCAGAGCCAGTGGCAGCTGCCCGATCCAGGCCCTGACCTCATCGGTGCTAGGGGAAGTTCTGGCAAACCTCTCCTGATGGACATTTCCCTGTCAGAGCTGCTGCACTGCAGTCAGGGGGTGGCTGGCTCTTTCTCTGGCCTTTTCTCATGGCCACGTCTTGGATTTGTGCCCCCCACACTCGGAAAACTCCTCTGGATGTCGACAATGGAGGTTTTGCCTGAGCACAGAATGAAGAGCCGACCTCACCACCTTAAGGGCGCACCTTATCCCAGGGACATGTCCTTCTGGGAAGGGTTGGGAGCAGCCAACAGTGGCGTTAGTGTTTCTCTGTGGAAATAGGTGTTTCTTCAAATCGTAAATAATAAGGAAAATTGCTGAAAAATGTGTTAAAGTGGAGGAATGGCTCGAGGAGAAAGCAGCCCCCAGTATATCATCAGCTGTGTCTTTATCTCCCTTACGCTCCTCCACTTCCCAGTTTTCAAGAGAACAAAGAGAATGTGCCAAAGCTGCTTTGGGATTTCAATGAAAAATAATGAGAATTCATTGCTAATTAGGGCTCCAATTAAAAAACCCTGATCTTTTCAGGGACACTGTTAATGAACTTGTAAATTGAAGCTGCAGACTGGCATCCCTCTAAACATTCCCTGGGTTGATTCTGTGAGTGTGTGCATGCAGGAGTGGTGAGCGAAGGTGCCCAGAACTACCCACGGCACTTGGGAAGTGGGGAGTTGCTGGAGGCTAAGCTGAAGGTTTAGATGGCAGTGGCATTCTTCTCACAAAGTATTTGGCTTTGTGAAAAAGAAGAACAGCAATTCATTATGTGGTTTTGGTCAGCCTTTATCTAATTAGAAACCTTTTCATTTATTCATGTCGTACCCTGTTGAGGGTGGTGGATGGTCACGGGTACTCGGGGTGCTCAGGTGTCACTGCAGACAGCCAGGTGGTGGGGATCTGCACCTTTACCCACTCCCAGGACACTTTGGTCAGGATAAATGGATGCCACAACCCTCCTGCGCAGAGCGTGGTGCTTTCCCACAGCCCAGGCTGTATGCTGCAGGTCGGGAAAGGAGGGGCTGCAGACAATTCAATGGGAATATAAATGTGATGGAGGGAAAACCCCGTTCCTTTTGTCCTGCTGCTGATTCAGGTAAGGGCAAGCAGAGCCAAACCTGGCCATGCTGGAAGTGCAGAAGCCATGGCAGCAAAGCCCCCTAGCCTGATCCTCTCTCCCTCCCTAGCTCTGGCATTTGCAGGAGGCACATCCTGTTTTGTGCCAACCCTGTTTTCCCCTCTCCCGGGAGAACGGTGTGAAACATTTGGGGGACAATCAGCAGGAGGGTGTAAGACACTCCTGAAACCCGATCAGAGGTTGGAGATGGCAAAAACCAGATAAAATTCATGTTGGTTGTACAGATTTTCCGATGAACTTCCAATGAAACGGGAGCCCACACAGTCGGTGGTGCTGGCAGGTGCCCCTGGAGATGCGCTGCTCCAACTCCTCGGGCAGGGACACTCGGAGCAGGGAGCTCAGGGCCATGCCTGTTGGCTTTGGGCAATGTCCAAGGATGGAGCCTGCACAGCCTCTGCAGACAGCCTGCACAGAAAAAGGGGAATTTGCATCCTTGAATGGAATTTTCTGTATTGCGGTCGGTGTGATTTCCTCTTTGAAGGAGGTTTGAAGAAAAGGTGCAGAGCATTAGGGATGAAGTGCTACATGAATATCAGGGGCGCGTGAGGGAAGTGAAACATTTCATCCTTGTTCTGGTATTAATTTTTTCTGTTTCATCCAAATGCATAGATTTTATTTCAGGAAGTGTGTCACGGCTGATGAGATCCATAATGGAGCCATTCAGGGGCATCTCTGAACATGCACTTTTCCCACATATAAAAATGTACCTGAAATTTTGAAAGATGGAATACTCATTTGCCAATTTAAAAAGAAAATGGAGAGAACGAGAGAGAGAGGCTCGTGGAGTTCTAAGTCT
Source organism: Erpornis zantholeuca (assembly GCA_013400515.1). Taxonomy (NCBI): domain Eukaryota; kingdom Metazoa; phylum Chordata; class Aves; order Passeriformes; family Timaliidae; genus Erpornis; species Erpornis zantholeuca. The sequence continues at coordinate 107,802 of VZTN01014331.1, forward strand.
TCACAGAGAACGAATGGAAAAACACATGTACGTTCAGAATGATGTTGACATTTCTGAAATCGGAGATACGGTGTTTTATCTAAATTACACCAAAGCCCTCCAAGATAATGTGCAGTGTAATAGCTGCAGTTCTAGGCACTATTTCATTTTCAATTTTCTGTACAAAAAGCATGATTCTTATCCACAGTCCCAGCTCAGTGTTTGACAAATCATCAGCATGCGCTGCCCAGCTGCACCCCATGTAGGGAAAGCTGCACTTGAGGGGAAGGGGCTGCAGTTCCCCCCAGCATTCCTTGTTATCCAGGGGGGAGGCAGAGCGGGCAAAGCCCAGGCTGGGGTCGGTGGTGCTCTGAAGGGCCCTAAAGCACCACAGAGCAGCAGAGAAGCCCATGATGCGGGGGGAAGGCACTCAGGAGCTACTCAGGAGCCCGTGGAGGAGTCGCTTTGGTGTTCGGAGCAGGTCCTGCCACGTGTCCGTGCACCCCGGTGCTGCTGGCTGCGAGTGCTCGTGCATTGGCGTGTGCTGGGCTCACGTTACGGAGGCGTTTCCTTCTCCTTGGCAGCTGGGAAGGTATAAATCCCTTTGGCACCTGCTTGGCATCGGCGGTGGTGCCGCTGGCAAGGCATGGTCTTTTCCTGGGAGTGGCCCTACCATGAGCTCTGGAGAGCAGGATACGGTTGTCTGCAGCGTGTGGGAGTCAGCACTGCTCTGACTCGGGGTTCCTGGTGCTGGGGTGCGAGAGGTAAAACACCCACCTGCCCTCAGGAAGCTCCCTCCATTCCCGGAGGTATCCACAGGAGCCGGCATATGCTGGAGCAGGACACCCTGGGAGGAGCCTTGGGATGGTCTGACCACCTTCCCAAGTCCCTTGGCCCAATATTCTGGTTTCCAGAGCACCTTGACCAATGTTCTAGAAAACTTGAGCAATGTGGGAAAGTTATTTCCCAGTTCTGTGTACTGAGGCACGCCTGCAGGTGTGCTCCGTGCCAGGGGTGCTGAGTAAGGGAACCTGGAGCCCGAGTCAGGAATTCTGTTTGGTTCCCAAGCAAAGAGCAAGCTACCCTGATGGAGCTGACAAGGGGCTGCAAATCAGTTCCATGATAGATGCCGTGTGCTTATCTGAAATGCAGGATTTCCACTCGCACCCCTGGCTTTGATGGGATGGAGAGCCTGCTCCCTCTGCAGGGAGCTCCAGCTGCACGGATTTGTCTTCAGCGTAGAGGTAGGAAAACTCCTTTCTCCTGAGAAGTCCCTTCTGAGACAGCAGTGGATGAAATCTGGGAAGATGCTATTTTTTGCACGTTATTTTTTACGCTGACAAGTAAGCGATCCTTGGCAAGCCGTGGGTGCAGTCCCAGGGATAGAGGTGGAAGCTGGGATCTGCAGAGTGGGAGCAGGAGATTGCAGCGCAGCCTGTCATTAGCAGGGGAAGGAGGGTTTTCATGACAACCACAAAGCACCAAAATATAAATTAAACTCTGCTAGGAAATGAAATTCAGGGGACAGGAATAGTTTCCTTGGCAAGCCAAGAATAATGCTGGCAGCGCTCGGACTGGTTGCTAAGTGAGGGGGCAGAGCAAGGGAAGGGTAGCAGTGGTTGTGGTTGCTGCCTTAACAAATATATGCATTAAAGGTGATAAGAGCCTGCTTTTAAACTATGTGGGATTTCTGTGTTTGAAAGCACAGTAAGGCAGCCAAGGGTCAGGAGAGCCTCGTCACGCATGTCAGAGGTAATCTGTCTGTGGGCAAAGCAAACGTGTCTGTTTCAGCTGGTCACTGGAATGAGCATTCATGCATACCTGAAATTGTGCCGGGGTTTCTGGGCGAGGTTTAGCTGGGTGCCTGTGCCCAGGCGATGGCAGCGCAGCATCAGGAGGGGCAGCTGCTGCGAGGAACAGCTCACTGCAGACGAGTGCAAGGGAAATGGCTTCCATTAATTCCCGCCTTTACGTTGGGCCCTGATCCAGGCTTCCCTGGGATGGAGGCAGAGCTTCCCGTGGACTGCAGCAGGAGTGGGGTTGAGCCCTGCAAAGGGCCCGCTGAAGGGGAGGGACAGAAGGAAATGGTGTTTTGGCCCTAGCTGTAAATGGTTTATGGTATTTATTTGTCTTCACCAAAGGCTAAAAGAGCCACGGCAGGAAAAGTGTGGCATATGTGCCAAGCAGTTATGGGAAAGGCAGTGGCCACCGCTGGTGCCAGCTTGCCCCAAGTCTGGTTTTGTGCATCTTGGACCAGTGCAAGAGCCATGTCACTGCACACAGCCAGGGCATAGCAGAGATGCTTCTGCAGTGGAAGTTGCTGACTAAATTAAGGGAGCTGCTATTTTGGGGCAGATATTCCTTTCAATAAGCATGACAGGGCAGAGATCCCTGTGACTTCCCTCGGAGCAGCAGTGCCTGCAGGAGCCATCCCAAGCAAAGGGTGTTAAAGGTGTAGCTCCTTCTGAGCCTGCGTGGCTCACGGGCTGGGGTGCAAACTCGGAGTAAAAGCACAACTGGTTCACTTGGGAAAGGTTCTCTCTCCCAGCGTGTGTTGTGATCTCTCTTTCATACACAGCTTTGGGGATAGGCTGTGCTCAAACATTCACAAAAGTAAAAAATGCAGGGAGAGAATCTCTGGGAAAAAATGGATCTGAGGTTTAAGTTTGTCTGGTCCTACCCTTACACCCAGCCTGAGGTCTTGTTGCAGCTCAGGCTTGAGGGTTGTTTTGAACCACTTGGCTTTGATGTGCAGTAAAGAGCTTTGTGTTTAGGGCATTAACAATTAACATTTGAACATGTTAATGTTCAAATTTGCCCCTTAAAGAGATCACCCAGGGCAAAGCCAGACTCGTGTGTCGCAGAGTTCTCCTGGAGAACCCTTCTCTGGAGGGTTTGTGCCAGTCTCAGAATAAGCCATGGATTTGTTCCCGTCCTCCAGAAAGGGAGAGGCATAACGGGATGGCTGAATGCTTAACCTGCACAGAGAACTTGCACAATTAGATCTCCCCTGGGTCGTTAGGCCAGACACTTGTGCAGTCAGAGAAGATACAGAAGTGGCTTGCAGTGTAAAAGATGATCCTCTTAACTACCTGCTGTAGCTGGTACCCCTTGTAGTACACTATAATTTGATTTACTGTTGATTTTCTGTCCTACGGTTGTTGGCAGCTACCATACAGACCCCTTGGTTGAATGCTTATTTGCATGTTTAATTACTCTATAATAGTGCAATAATTACCATGTAGCTACAGAGGAATTACATGGTTGTCTGTACTCTGTAAACCAGTGTCAACCTCCTCTGCAAACAAATAATTATGCAGCTGACATACCTGTTTAGCTTCCCCAGGAATTAGCAGAGGAACAGGAGAAATGTGAAAGATGCAGTTGCTGGGGTTTTTAATTAATTAATTTGTTATCATTTTTATATGTAAAATTCTCCAGTTGTCTGAGTCTATTTCCTGCCGTAAAGCCTGACAATACAAACTGGAACCAGGGAAAATATTGCTACGGAATTAAAGCTGCCGGGGCTGAGCTCTGTAAGCACAACCGGTGTTATTTCAGAGCGTGGTCATTCTGCAGCTGCAGGTTGTGATCAAACAAATGGAGCGATTTCCAAACAACTTCCCGTTGTTTGCAGCTCTGAGTGCCGCAGCCTCTCCTGGAAGGCGGAGGAAAGCCACGAGGTGGCAATGTGCACCAGGAAATAAAGCTGCCCGGCGCTCATCAGCGATCATTCATCCCTGAGATGCGGCTGGATGGACACTTGGCCTCCCACAGGAGCCGCGGCGGGATTTCAAGCACCTTTTCCATTTTAAAAATGTGCATTTGTTTTCCCAGGACTGAAAAAAAGAGCCGTAAGGGTGAACATCTCCTCCTCCTCCTCCTCTGTAGTTTCACACTGGTGGATATCCTCAGTAAGTTTGTGTGTTTGCTTTAGGCTCAAACGTTCCCTGAGGCTTATTTGGAAAACACAGTGCCTCGCGTTTCCCCTTTCCTCCCTGGGGATGTGTTCCCCCACGGTTGGCTTCTGCATGTCCAGCCTTGCTGGTGCTTGGAGCAGGAGCTCTCCAGCTTCTGGCCAGCCACCCCTCTCCTCCACTTCCCCTGGCTTGTGGTGGGAAATGTTTGTGGACCATGGGGAAGGAAGCAAGGAAGGAAGGAAGGAAGGGCTGCGTTTCTGGGGTACAGCAGGACCTGCCGGTGTGCTGGTGATGGGACAAACTGCTTTTATCCAGTGTAAACCACAGGGATGCTGGGAAACAGCATCCTGCAAGATGTTTCCTCCAGAACGATGCCGAGTTTGTTTGCTGTTGCATTTCTTTAGAGATGGCAAAACGGGCTGAATTTAGGGGAATTCGGGACTGGTGTGTGCCCAGCCTCACCTGCTGCAGCACCCAGCACAGGGGACGGACCTGTAAGGTGCTGGAGTCCTGGGGGGATCCTGGGGGGCAACAGGGCCAGTTGGAGCAGCTCGCCCGTTGCCACTGTCCTGGCACAGGGTCTGCTGGCCACCGGCCATGCTCTCCACCAGCCACAGCCTGAGGGACACCCTGCACAAAGCCGCTGCTGTCAGGTCTTCCCAAGCACACCTACCTCATAATCCATCTCATTCTCTGAGGGAAGGAGGATTCTTGGCTCCCTGCTTTTCTTTATGAAGTCCACTCATTTATTTGCTCTTCAGAAAGGCTCTTTACAGCCCCTTCAGGACCACTGGTGTGTGGCTGTGGGATGGGAGGCCACTGTGGGGCCGCGTGCTGTGCCAGGACAGCTCTCCAGCCGCAGCGGTGGCTGCAGTGCAGCCCTGCAAATCCCCATCCAGGGCAGGAGTGCAAAATTGAGTGTGGCTGTTACCCCACCCAGGGCAGGAGTGCAAAATTGAGTGTGGCTGTTACCCCATCCAGGGCAGGAGTGCAAAATTGAGTGTGGCTGTTCCCCGTGTTCTCCTCACGGCCCAGCCAGAGCGTTCAGGCACGCTGGGGCAGTGCAAGGGCAATGCTAATCTTCCAGCAGAACAAACGCTGTGAGTTACTACCTGGGCGCTGTCGATTGCCCCCCGAATGTCTCCCGAGCTCTGCCCAGGAGAAGCCGTGGCTGTTCTGCCCGTAAGCACCAGATGGCATCACGGCGGAGCGCTGGGAGCTGGCAGCCGGCACAGGCAGGAGGAGGCTCGGCTTTGAGTTTTTCTGGGCATGGTTCCAGGCAATAATATCTTTTCCTACCAGTTGTGAAGGATCTGAACTTTGGTTCACACCAGAAGCTTAAAAAAGCAACTGTTTGAAAACTTGAATCCCTTCTTGAGCTCACACGGTGCTTGAGGCATCAGTGTGGTCACACACGGGCTGCCACTGGGGACACGGCGTGTGAGGGGACACGGCGTGTGAGGGGACATGGCGTGTGAGGGGACATGGCGTGTGAGGGGGCATGGCGTGTGAGGGGACACGGCGTGTGAGGGGGCATGGCGTGTGAGGGGACATGGCGTGTGAGGGGACATGGCGTGTGAGGGGACATGGTGTGTGAGGGGGCATGGTGTGTGAGGGGACATGGTGTGTGAGGGGGCATGGTGTGTGAGGGGACATGGCGTGTGAGGGGACACGGCGTGTGAGGGGACATGGCGTGTGAGGGGGCATGGCGTGTGAGGGGACATGGCGTGTGAGGGGGCATGGCGTGTGAGGGGATGCGGCGTGTGAGGGTACATGGTGTGTGAGGGTACATGGTGTGTGAGGGGACGCAGTGTGTGAGGGGATGCGGCGTGTGAGGGGGCATGGTGTGTGAGGGGACATGGCGTGTGAGGGGACAGAGGTGCCCTGGACCTGCAGGGTGTGATGTGGGGCTGCGGCTTTCCCAAATGGACTCGGAGCCGGGGTCAGTGCCTGCGCCGCTGTCACTGGCGGCGTGGGGCAAGCAGGGCTCTCAGCACATCGCAGCATGTCTTGGCCAGCAGGAGAGTAGGAGCGGCCACCTCGAAGCAGCACTGAGCGCAGTCCGTGCAGAGCCCTGGGCAGTGCTGCACAGCCTCGCTGGCACATCACTGCACACCCAGCCCTGGCCGCCTTCTGCAGGTGGTTCTGCCCCTCTCACCTCTCCCTTGTGCTTTTCAAATTTTTCCTTTTTTTTTTTTTGCTCTTTGGGCACTTTTGGGTATGTAGTTTTGCAGCTTTGAAATGCAAGGTGGTGTCTCCCAAAAAGCATTTAAGTGTGGAGGTTTTTTTCCTGTGAACAAGTCATCCCTTTAATTTTGGCTCTCTGAAGAGAGCAAAGCCAGGATTTTCCCTGTGCGGCCCCCCAGAGGGGCGAGCAGAAGCTGCACACTGCCAGTGCATCCCCGAGCTTTCAGCCCCTTGATTCCAAACAATTGGGTTTTCTGGGGATTGATAAGGGCTCCGTTCAGCAGAGGAACAAACAGCAAAGCTGATGTTCTCTCACACCAGTTGTGCCCCGCGAGAGGAAAGCAAGCTTCACCAGCCCAGATGATTTCCAAAGGAACCGCAGGGCTGGGTGGGGAAGTGAGAGGCGCTTTCCTGAAGAATAGAGCCCGCACTGTCTGCACCGCAACACTGCTCCCCTTCTGTCCGTCTGTCTGTAGCTCTTTGTTATGTCAACATCTGTAGCTGTGAGTAAATAGCAGCAGGGCAGAATGCAGCTTGTTCCGTGCTCCATTGACTGGCTCCTCTGCCTCTGCAATCCAGAACAGCCTCTGCCAGCCCTGGGGAGAGGCTGCTGTGCTGGGGCCGAGCACCTGAGCCTGCGAGCACGGCAGGACGCAAGTACTTGTCTGGTTAATCTATGGAAAACACTCCCGTTCTCTCTTGTCAGCCACCACCAGAAATCTTCCAGGCTGTGCTGGTTCTGTTTTATAAAAACCGTAAATATTTGTAAATGTATAAATGCTCAGAGCTGTTAGGACAGCTCCTGCTATCAAGAAGGATTTTAAAGTCCTGCTCTCGGGCAGTTTCAGGTGCAGAGCTGGTGTGGAGCCGGGCGGGCAGAGGGGGTGCTGCTGCGGGGGGCTCCCACAGCCCCCAGAGATGCAGACAGGACACTGACAGCCAGCAGCTCTCTGCCTCGGTAGCTCCCAGGGACCAGCTAAATGTCGCCGGCTGCAGGAGGGACATAGCCGGGCAGTCGCCTTCCCCGAGCCGTCTGCTGAGCACGGGGAGCAGCCAGACAGTGCGGGAATATCACCCCGTGGCATTTCCCTGCTCAGGGACCTGCTAATGAGCAGGTGATCATCTGTGGCAGTGAAACCTCAGAGCTGTTTCCAAAGGAAAAATAAGGTCACGGCTGCTTGCCCGGGAAGTGTTGTGAGCTGTTAGTTAGGCTGCGAGAGTAAACTTTGGAAGTTGTGCTTTATCTTTCTTCTTCACCGGCTACTGTTGTATCTGAAATCAAAACGCTGTTTTCGCTGCAGCTGTGTCTGGCAGCCCTGGCCTCTTCCGTGCAGGGGCTGCTCTCCTTGGGTCCTGCAATGTCAGAGCTGTTTGGTTCTCCAGGCTCGGGGTTCCACTCCCAAGTGGGTTTGTGTCTTTGGCTGCTCTCCCTGGGTCCTGCAGTGTCGGAGCTGTTTGGTTCTCCGTGCTAGCGTCCCTCCCGTGGGGGTTCTGCTCCCAGGTGGGTTTGTGTCTCTGCAGCATCCCAAGGCTGTCGGACAGTCCCGCTGCACAGGCGAGGGGTGGGAGGCGGCTGGCCCCGCAGTCCTGAGGAACACGCAGGGAAAAGGGCAGGCAGGATCCCAGGGACCTGCCCGGCGCCAGGCAGCGGTGCTGGGCATGGAGGGGAAATGTCCGGGCGGAGGGCTGGGCTCAATATGCTCACATTCCACTGTTTACACAGCACTTAATTATTTTTGATAGCTAATTAGTGTTTTCTGTTTTGCTGGTTCTACATGGATCTGATACGTGGTACCAAAGACTGTACTCGTGGGATAGGGTGTCCTTCCCTTTGTCGGGAGCCTTCACCTGTCTTTGTTCTGGTGCGTTCAGAAATGCCGCACCAGGCCCACTATAACCATTCTCTTGATTTTTTCTCCTCCTTTGGAGGCTTGACAGTAGATTTTGCTTCCGCTGAGCATAAGGGGAAGACTTAAAAGCACAGAGGACCGTAAGGAATCTCATTTCACTGGAAGGTTGGGTGCCTAATTGCCCTTTGTGCCATTAAAAAAAAACCGCCCCATATGCGTTTTGTTTTGTTTGTGGGCTTTTCCCTCCCCACGCAGGCAAAAAATCGATTGATCAATGTTTGTTACAAAGTTATGAACAAACGTCTCCGGGCTCTTTGCTGCATTGATGTCGGCTCAGTGTGTTCTCCTTGCTAACAAAATTAGTTGCAAAGTCAGCAGGAGGTTGGGAGAACAGAGCGTGGGGTTTGTTTGCATAGCACACAGCCTGGCTGCTGCTTAAATAACAAACCCTGCCTCGCCGCGCACACATCTGACCACGGGGCTGGTTTTTGGTTTTGTTTTAGGAATTGTTGTTTGAATAAAAGGTCATTTACTGCCTTGCTGAGGGGAAAAACAACGGCGTAAATGTACAGTGGTGCGCTGCACACTGGGGGTTTTCAGCGGGGCCACAAAGGAGACGGTGTGCGGCAGCTGTAAACAGCCCACGGGCACACCACGTGTGGGCAGGGGCTGGCGTGGGGGCCCTGGGGGTCACACCTCCACCCAGGGTCACAGAGATGGGGTGTGAGGGGTCACACCTTCACCCAGGGTCACAGAGATGGGGTGTGAGGGGTCACACCTTCACCCAGGGTCACAGAGATGGGGTGTGAGGGGTCACACCTTCACCCAGGGTCACAGAGATGGGGTGTGAGGGGTCACACCTTCACCCAGGGTCACTCCTCGCTGGGTTCTCGGTCACCCCACTCCTGTAACCCCAGCTGTCTGGGTGTAGTCAGGCTGGGTAGTGCCTCCCTTTTACCTGAGGGAGGATCCAAAGGTGGCTGTCCCCTGTCAGCCCTGGGCCATCCGTGGCTGCTGCCTCCATCTGCCACCTGCCTGTGGCAAGGCAGCAACCCAAAAGGGCACCTGTGGGGCACTGGTGGCCCGTGGCTGGTGTGAGAGCAGAGCTTGGCTAGTGTGAGAACCAGGGGCCTCCTGGATGCCCTGCGCCTTCTTGGGCGGGCTTGGTGAGCCTCTTATCTCCTGTACTCCTGCAGCCTTGATCGTTCTCTGCTCCTGCTGGAGTCCAGCCTTTAAGTCTCGCAGGAGTATTGAGCTTTCTTATGTTTCGCCTCACTAGCTTTCAGTGTTTACATGTTTCTTCTAATGTGTGGAAACAAGCATTTCCATGTTTATGTTTCAGCGTTTACATGTTTTTTCTAATGTGTGGAAACAAGCGTTTCAAGGTACATGTTATTTCTAATGTGTGCAGGGATGCTGTCACAAAATGCCATTATCACTTCCTCCCACCTCTTTCTCCAGTGTTTCCCTTGCTTCTGCTGGAACAGCAGGAACCCAAAATGTGCCAAATGAAGAGATATAATTTTAATTTATGGGAGTTCTTAAAAGGCTCCTTTAGGTTCAGATTAAACCCTACTGCAGGTTCAAGGGAAAGTTTAAGAAAATCAATTTTCCCAGGCTAAAAAGAGCAAGCCCACCGCAGTGTATATAGTGCCCTTTGTTACTGGAATCAATAGCTCCGTTCCCAGGGCTGAATAATCACTTTTTTATATAATGTTAGTACACACACAGACTTATCTCCTCCAGACTTTGTTGTTGAACCTGCAGTAAAATATTTTTGACATGTAACAGTTTCTTGCTCTTATCCTTGTTTAATTTTTCCCTATATCTGAGCCTTGCTCTGAGCTTGAAATGGGGCGATTATTCCCTGCTGTGGCACTGGCGCAGAGCACAGAAATGTTCCAAATTAATGTTTTCCCAAGAAACCACGAGAAGCGTCGAGCAGGACAGCAGCTGAATGCGGCATCATTTGCGTCTGGGAGTGCTTTCAGGCTGCCTGTTCCAGAGTGCTGCAGCGAGAGCACACGTGGGCAGGAGCCGTGTCCTGGAAGCAGGTGGTGCGAGGGAGAGCCGACAGCTCCTGTCCTGCCCTGTGCCCGGGTGGGTGTTTATTCCCATGAGCGTGGGCTGCAGGTGCTGCGAGGAGCTCCATCCCCCCTGCCCTCGGCAGGAATTTCCCTCCAGGCGCTCCCAGCCCTGGATGGGGATGGGAGCCTTGGCAGAGCAGAGGTTACGGGTGTGCAGGTACCCGGGTGTAGGGGTGGGACGGGAGGCTTTTAGCGTCCTTAACGGGTCTGTCGTCCTAATTAGGATATTGCAAATCGCCTTGCGAGGACACGGTCCCCCCGCGAGCCAGGCAGGGCCCGCCTCGGAAAGGCTGGCTGGAACAAAGGGGTTTGCTGGTTTGTTTCAGCAATTCAGGCTCATTTCCGCTTTGTGTTTTAAGCATCACCTTTCCCACTTACCACCGGTGCCATGATTAGGAGGGCGTCCTGCGCCGGTGGCAGTGGCTGTCGCAGATAATGGTTTGACATTTCAGATCACCCACAGCTAATCAGCCGGACGTGGCGGCACATCGCAGCCAGCCATTAGGGACGCGTGGCTGCCGGTCCCCTCGCTGCTGGGGCACGGGGCAGGACCACGAGGGCTTCCACAGGGCCGGGGAGCATCCAGCCGGGAGGGCGTGAGCCGCATGCCCGGCTCCGGGGCGGAGGTCGGGAAGCACCCTGGCTTCCCTGCCAGCAAGGGACTTTCTCCGTCCCCTGAAGGACTGGAGACCTTGCACCCAAAATGACCCGTGGCCAGTGGTTTCCACTGCTGTCTGATGTTCAAAGGGATGTTCAGAGAAGCCGCACGCTGTTGGCAGTCTCTGGAATCCTCCAGTGTCCAGGCCCAAAATAAAAAGAACAATAAAAGAAGAAATAGCCGTCTTGCTTCTCAGGCCTCTCATGTGGCAGAGTTGCTTGGGATGTCTCTTAGAGTGCTCGAGCTTGTTCACTGCTGAGGAAAGAGGATTTCTGCTGAGGTGCTGGTCAGGCTTGGGATCTGCAGCTGGGCACCCTTTGGAAGCCGCCCGAGCAATGGGATCTGGCACGTGCCTCTCTGGGCTCTGGTTTTGTCCAGCATGGGGGCTGTGCCAGAGACTCTGCACGTGGCAGGGCTTCCTCGGGGCTTTGCCTTTCAGGAGCTTTGCTGCTGCACAGCACACCCAAAACATGCTGAACTGCCAGAGGAAGATGGAGGTGAGGTCTCTGCTAATCTCCACTTAAACCTCCAAATGATTGAAGTGTCCAGTGTTAGCGATGGCATGAAGAAGGCAATGTGTAGTGTGGTTCCTCCAGTGCCCACTTAAAGATAATGTGTTTTCATGGACACAGTTCAGCATATAAAAGACGAGTTTCTACCTGGTTACAGCACCTTGGAGTAAATGATGAGTGCTAGGATTCCTTTTTTGCTTTATTTTTCTCCTCTTCAGAAACAGTGAAATCGAAGTCATTTACCATGGCCAGTGCACCTGTAACTAAGCATTTGCTCGTCTGAGGTTTTGGAGAGAAGGTGCTGGGTGTTTGCAGAGCTGGCCAGATATCCCAGACAGGCTTTGTCCCCGAGGCTGCCCCTACTGCCTGTAGGGGACTCTGGGACTGGGGTCTGGATCACCCACAGGACGGGTTTCCTGTAACACCATTTTCCTGCTCTGGACAGAGAGGTAGTTGCCATGCTACCTGGGCTCGTGCCTTCCGGATGCATCAAAATGCCCCAGAGGCATTTGAAGCTCAGGCTGGGAGAAAGAAGCTGTGGGTGGGTGCTGAGGACGTGAGGAGTGAAGATATCTCTAGCTCAGCTGGTGGGAGAGCCCCTCCAGAGTGCCCTGAAATGTCCTATTCCATCCTCAGAAGGATGCCGGGATACCCAGACACCTTTTGGCTGCACCTTGTTACTCGGAGCAGTTCTCCCTTGAGTGTACCTTAGGGGTTATCACTTGTTAGGGAGCTGGCTGAAATCCCAGCATGTCCCTTGTGGGTTTTGGCTGCTCCCACCCTCCTGCAGCCCCTCCAGTTCATGGAAACCCTTCTTCCCCCATACCACCCTTCCATAACTGCTTGACTTCCGTGGAGAGAACAAGGAGAAAGCAGCAACAAAACGCCTTTGTTTTCTGGGGTTTCTCCTCATCGGCTTAATTGCAATAACATTTATATCACATAATACAGTGCAGCAGGGTTGTAATTTTCCTATCATCCAAATTGCAGGCTGAAAATGGTGTTACGAAAGGACTGTAGAGACTGAATTGCTGCTTTCAAAATGACTCCTGTTAACTGACAATGTGACCGGCAAATGGCTCCCAAAGGCAGCGTGGCCGGGAGCAGCTCGCGGAGCTCCAGCCTGGCGCGGCTCGGCGCACGCTGAATAAAACATTGGGGCCTGGGAGCAGCTGTCTCTGCCCAAACACGCCTGCTCCTGGCGGGGACACGCTGCCGCGCCAGGCCCCGTGTCCGCTCCTCACCGACGGAATGCGGTTGAAAGGCGCTTTCGGAGTTCGGTTCCCGCCGTTACTTCCTGAATGTTTCCGTGTCCCTCCGAGCCCGCCAGCTTCCCCTGTCCCCTGGCTTTCCTGGGGCAGCGATGTCGGTGGTGTTGGTGCGGGATGCGAGGGGCTGCTTCCCACAGCCGCTAGGATGGATCAGAGGCTCCTCGGTGTGCTCTAGGTCCTCGATGGAGTGCCTCTCGGTGCTTCAGCTCCGGCCTCCAAAATCCCTGTCCTTCCTCGGGAAGCACGGAGAGATAGGCTGCACACTGCTGGCACAGCTGGTGGCACTTCCTTCTACCTTTGACTCCAAGTAGGCTTCGGAAGTCCAAATGGCAGCAGTGCAAAAAAAAAAGGGTTTCACCCAAATTAATCCTGTCTGGATACTGGGCTTTCAGAAAAGCTCGTGGAAAGGCATTTTTGTGGGTGTTGAGTCAACAGCTCCCGGCTGGGCTTGGGATGTTTATTTTTTTTAATGTTTTTGGCTGCTAATAGAGGGTTTTGCTTGATTTCCCAGTGAATAGTCCCACCGTGTGTGTGTTAGCACACGTTGTCATCTCCATCTTGCTTCCGGGTTTCGTTTTAGCTGTAAGGGAAGTAGAATCTGGTATTTGAGTCTTTTTTGAGTTGTTGTGTCCTGTTCTGCAACACCATTGGGGTTTCTTTTTTCTCCTAAAGATCCCGAGCAGGGTTAGTGTGGTACAAAGCATACGGTGGCTCTTGCTGGTGCTCCGACTGCTCTGTAAATTGGTTCTATAAACGCTACTTACGGTGGGTATTAAGCTCCTTTGGCCAGATGAAGTGACTGAATGGGCTGGGAGCAAAGCCTTCTGCATGTCTAATTCTGCCACGAAAAGCCCACGGAGGCTTTTGATTATTTAAACCTTAATTTTTTTTTTCCTTCATTCCGTGACTTCTCCCTGGAAGAACTTTTTTTCTTTTTCTTTTTTTTTCTTTTTTGCACATCACCAGAGCAGAGGCCTTAAAGTTTTGAAGCGCCAGGTGAAGAAAGCAATTTCATGCTTCACGCCACCGCTAATGTCCTGTTGTAATCTGCAGCCAGCAAGCCCCTTCCGCTGAAGTTGGGGGATAATGAAGGGTTTAACTTTTCGGTTCTGTCAAATTAGTTTCGGGGGGAGGGGGGAGAAGGGGGCCGCTTCCCTCTGGGGCTGCGGAGATTGTCTGCGCGGACAAATAAGTGAGCATTACAGGTGATTCCGTCCCCGCGCCGAGGCAGAGAGCTCCCATTTGTCGCCATCAAATGCATTAAGCTGCGAGTCAAAGCCCTGCGCTTTCTGCTCGCCGAGAGTCTGGACCAGAAGACAATCAAGCCATAAGGGTCATTTTCTGCATGAGCTAACCTTTTCCTCTCGTAGGGTTTGAAGCCTTTGTTGACAATGAGATGCTCAGTGGGAACATTAAATTAACACTTCATATTCGTGGCTGTAAATTTACTGGCAAGCTGAGGAAAAGTCAGGGAAAACAAACACTCCATCATTTCTGCTTCATTTAGCTGCTGAATGGGGACACTCTCACCTGCAGAGAAAAGAGGTCAGGGCAAACAGGGATAATTTTAATCTGACTCTCAGCCTAGTCTTTAGTGGCGGTGGATTGTGTTGCGTTCTGCGCTGAAAGTAAAGGTGAGAGCGAGGTGAGAGCAAGAAAATGGATAAGTACTATGTGAAACGCTTCAGAGACCTTGTCACGGGCAGGCAGGGAGGGATGGCGGGCTGGTTACTACGGAAACTAGCGGGCTAAATACTATTAATTTTGCAAACTACAGAATCAGTTTGCTCTCAGATAATGGCTGCGCTAAGATTTCCTTAGTGCCAGCCGGGAGATAACACTGAATGCCGCCGCTGAAGGCTTTAAAAACGAGCTGGTTTTCTCTCCCGATAATGATGCTCGGTGTGACTCCATCCAAGCCATGTGTTCCGTGTCTCCCGTCTCTCTCCCAGGTCACGGCGATGGCTTTCAGGGCTGATGGGCAAATAATGCTCGTCTGCTGCAGCGCTGACTAATGTGACAGCGCTGCGTTGTCACCAGCTGTTAGTGTGTGTGACATCGGTGCCCCGGCTCCCGAAATGCTCAGGGTGTCTTAAAAATGGCTATTTGTCGGTTTTGCCTTATTCTCCTGGCAGATGAACACAGTAAATTGTGTGGAAAGGGAAAGCTGAGTTCCCGAAAGGTGTTTGGAGGTGCAACACGTCTGACCCGCAGCACCCAGATCTGCTGGGGCCGCCGAGGGGCCGTTTGCGTCAAAGAACAGGCACTGAAAGGGTTTGGATATTGGAATTATTTGGGGTGGGAGTTTCATCTGTGGCAGGAGGCGATGATCTCGTTAGGGAGCTGGAGGGGCCGCGGGCTGCCCAGCAGAGCTCGCCCAGAGCATCCCGGCGGCCCGGCCGCGCATCCCGGGGCGGCGGGAGCGGCGGGAGGGAGGCAGGGAGCAGAGGAGAGAGGAGATTAAAGCCGAGACAGTGACAAGCCGATAACGAGGAGCCCTTCGGAAGTCGTAATCCTCGGCGTGCAAGGACAAACAGCACCGCTTTTGTTCTCAAACTCAGATTAACTTTTGCTTCAGGGGTAAAACTTGGAGCCGTTCGGTGTGGCCGCGTCTCCCGGAGGGGAAGGGGTGCGAAGCACGAGGTGACCGTCACCCGTCTGTGCCTCCGGCTCGTCTTGGGGTGGCCTGTCCTCTGCTGCAGCCTCCCCAGCCTGGCTGCCCACCCCCAGCACAGCTGGCAGCAAATTTGTTAGGGCACTTGGGAGAAAGCAGCCTTCAGCAAGAGGTCAAGTTTGTGTGGATGCACAGCCCTTGGGTAAAGTCTGTGAGGAGACTCTCAGGGACTGGGGACATCTTTGCGGTAGAGATGTTACAGGGGGTGAGGGTAAAGGACCAAACTGCATACGATAAAAACCTAATGAATTCAGATACCACTTATTTTTGGCCAGGCAGCTTTCTGGTCCAATTGCAGAGGATTGCTGTGCCATCCAGCAGTGCTGCAAATACTTTAATGAGCTTTCCTTGCCTGCTGACAGGGTGGAATGAACATGTGTTTACCTGTGCTCAGGAATTTGGAGCATGGGCAAGGAGAGGAAAAGATGCTCCCCTGATGGTGAGAGGGGCAAGATTTTAAGATCCTGAAAGCAAATTAGGAGGAGGAGGGTCAATTAGCTAAAAAGTCTCTCTGGAGGAAGCCAAGTGCCTCTGCTAACACTGCCCACGGCTTCCCCACCCCGGTGCTGTGCCAAGGGCGGCTGTGCCATGGGCAGCCCAAGAGCTGCGTTGGGCAGACAATGGATTCACAGAGTGCTCATGGGCGAGGGGTTCCTGACATCCTCACCGAGGAGGGCAGCGGCGTCACAGCGCGTCCCCCGGCCCGGGCATTCCTGCTGGTGGCCCAGGAGATGAGCCGAGGCTCCCTTCCAGGCCGGTGCCGAGGGAGGAGAGAAGAATGCGGGCTGGGCACGGCCGGGGCACGGGCAGCGTCCCCAGGCTGGCAGACACGGAGCCTCCCCTTGGCTGGGCTCCCTGCCGGGGCGGCATCCAGGCAGGACACCCTGATCCCCTCCGAGTCCACAGCGTGGGCCTGCACTGCTGAGCCCGCCATGGGTGCAGAGCCAGGGTGGCTTTGCCTCTGTAAAACATTACCCTTTGTTTTACTGGCCTCCTCGAAGGTAAGGCTGAAACACAGAGTCCCGCGGCTGGGAAGGGAAAATAAAGAGGATCAGGCACGGCCCCCACGTACATGTGATAATTTCTCATCTTGGCTTATCTTGTAAGAATTATAAGATACTGAGTAGGAAATAAATCACAGTGTCAGGACCAAATGCCATTTTCTTGCTTGGTGTGATTTGCAGCATGGCAGTCCAACCCATAGATTTCGCTCCCTGGCGTAGGGTTCTCCCCTTTAATTGAATTATACCCTGGCGAGCGGATGGGATTCGTTCTCTGAGATACAAGGAAATTACCATTTGAGGAAACAATGCCTTACTCCTCGCTCACCTGCACAAACATCCTTCAGGAAAACTATTATGGAGATATCCTTGATTACGGACTATTGTTGCTTTTGATCTCCATTTGGTGCAGCAGGGGTTGTACCACGAGTGCAGCGAGCATGCGAACTGTCCTCGGCAGGGTTTGCTGCCTATTCCCCGAGAACCTCAAAACAGTGTTTTGGTTCCAGTCCATTAAAATTCTCCCTGCTGCAGGCAGACCGTGGACGGGCAGGTGCATCAGGGCCTCGCTGGGTGCATCACAGCGTCTTCAGTCACTCCTCAGGGGTGGGGCATTGCGGGATAATGAATGCTAGTGGCCCCCAGGAACCCCATTTCCTGCCGAGTTATTAACTTGGGTAATCAGGAGCCATGGAAAGATTTCTGTGCCACAGCTGAGGTGGGGAGGGCTGAGTTACTGCAGTTCCAGATCTGGAGCATCGGCTCCTGTCATGGCAGCCACAGGCCTTTTAGGTGCGCTCCTCGGGTTTGGAGTGTTCAGTGATCTTTGGAATTAAAACTTTCACCTAATTCCTGGTGCTTACACTTGGGAGGAAACGGAGAGCCTTGAGTTCAAACCCCAGCAGGCAAGGGAGAGAAGCCGATCCATAAAACCATGAATTTCCAGCTGATGCTGTGCCTTGGGAGGGGAAGGGCTGAGCCCTGAGCCTTGTGTTCCTGGGGCCAGCAACACCCTCACGTTCCTGGTGCTTCTGCAGCAGCCTCGTGTTGTCAGCCGGTTTGTGGGGGAGAAGCATAATGCTCTTGAAACAGCAGATTAACTATCTCGAATGAACTGGCCTTGACAAGCTCTGGAGGTGTTAAAGCCTTTTTCTCCCAGTTCCAAGCACGTGCCCGGCACTGCAGGTCCCCCTTTCTGGATGGGCTTGCTCAAGTGGGCTTCTAGTGGCATTTGAAACACGAGCTGGTGACAAAATCTGTCTCAATCTACAAGGTGGAGGGATGGCAACCGATCAGAGCACAGTGATGCCGTTCCTAATTAATTTACCAGCAGCAGCCACTGATCTGTGCCGTTCTTAGCAAGCTTGTTAGTGTTGTTTGCAGGCAGTGCAATAAGCACGCAGAGCTTCCCTGGGAAAACCGTGCCACTGCCTCACCACCCTCCCAGGGAAGAATTCCTTCCTAATGTTGGAGTTTCTGAACCCGCGAGCTGCTTCCTGGGAGAAGATTTTGCATCCAAACCAGAGTACACTGGCTTTCCAGCTGCTGGGAAGTTCAGGAGAAAGCGAAATGTTCTTCCATTTGAGGTCAACGGAGGGCACTGCTGACAGCAGTGGTCCGGCAGATGTCTGGAGCTTTGCCACATGCATTCACAGAATAGAGCAAACTTTAATTTATGCCCATTGCCCCAACCAAAGCTCAAGGGCTCATCACTGCTCTCTCCTCCGGTGCTGCAGTGGGCAGCTTATTTTCAAATTTGCGTCTAAGGGATGAAAAGAGAACAAAATTTGGGTGGATGCACACGTCCTGCGCTTAATCTTTCACACTAATCTGAGATGAGCAAGAGCTCAGCTCAAGGTGGGATGAGTTTTAATCGCTGTTCACCTTTTGCCTGGTTCTGAGGCCTTGGGGCACTCTGGCCCTGGATGTGGGTGGGCAGAGGCAGCGTTCCTGGAGCAGGGTCTGCTCAGTCTCCGGAGGAATGCAAATTGCTCTGCTGCCAATGTTTTTCCTGACCATCCAGTAACTCTGTAATTAATGCGTTAGCTTGTTGCCAATTAACAAGCAAAAACCGTCTTGGCTGCCAAAGGCTTCTCCACTCCCAATGTATTCCCTTTTCTCTCCTGCCTTTCATCTCTGCAGTTGGGAGGATACCTCTGCTCCAGCCATCTGCCCCTTCGCTCCAGGAATTGTTGTCGTGGCTCCTGCATCAGAGCCAGCCCTCTCCGGCCTTGCTGTACTGCTCCATGAGTTTCCTTCCTCCCTGCATCTCTGATCCTGCTTTTCTCCACGCTTGGCTGCTTGCCCAGCTCTTTGGGCGCATCTCCCTCCTTTTCGGACACCCAAATCCTGTTGCTCCATCCCAGACTCTCCCCTCCAGCTCTGCTCTCCCTGCTCTGTCACAGCACCAAGGCTCCCTCAGCGCATCTCATCCAGGCACCTCTATATTCTCTCCATCTGTGGGGTGTGTGTCTCCGGCAGGATATTTATATAAATTCTTGCTCGCTGCCTCCATAAAATACCCGTTCGGAGTGGGGCTGGGTGGGGTGCCCCAGATGCACAAGAGGAAATGTTTCATATCTCGAGGAGCGCCGTCTGTGCCCCCCGGCAGCCCCTCCCGCCCGCCTATCAGATGTAGGGCTTAATGGGCTTAAGAATTAGAGCAGCTGCTTGGTGCAGAATTTATTGACTGGCTGTGCATAACGAGGGGAATTAAAATCCTAATTGGCTGAGCTGCTCCCCGTCACTTGGAGAATTTTTGCTTTTCTCGGGGCTTGCTGTGTGTTTGTCCAGGCTCCTGGGCTCTTCCCTCCCTCCTGCCCAGCTCAGGTCGATAGCCTGCCCAGGGAATCCCAGAACCCTTTAGGCTGGAAAGGGCCTTTGAGATCCTCCAGTCTGTGTCCTTGGGATGATGCTGCCCTCTTCCCTCGTGGTCTCCAGGAGGAGGCAGCGGTGACGCTGGTGGCAGTGGTGTCCAGGCCCCGCTGGAGCTCGGCACTTTGGCTCAGTGGCCCCGTGAGGAGGGATGGGAGTGCAAGGCCACAGCGGGGTGAGGAGCCCCTGCACAGGTCACCTCTGGGAGCCGCGGGCACAGCCCTGGCAGTGGCACTGGGAGATGCCCTCGCTGAGACTGGAGCATGCTCTGCCCTCCAGAACCGCCTCGGCCGCCCAACGTGGCTTTCAGAGGAGGAGTTTCCAGTGGATTTCTCGGTGGCACCCAGCACTGTGCCAGCGAGGCTCTGCCACATCCAAAGGATGTTGTGCAGCTGTGGCCACCAGAGCTTCGTGCTGCATCTCCTGGGAGCCAGAGCCAGGCCTCTGCTCCGGGCTCTGCTGCAGCTCCCAGAGACCAGGAGAGGCTTTTCCTCCTGCATCCCTTGCTCTCAGAGAGCCTGAATGGGCACGGAAATGGCCTCACTTAAGGCTATGTCTCATTACTACATTAAGTCAACAACCACTTGAGTATCCAAGGATTTTGATCAAAGCTAGATATTGAAAGGGGGACAAAGAGTGGCAAACTTATTTGACTTCCACTTATTTCCAGAGCCTGTTGAGCACTCGGCTGTACTCCTCACCGGCCTGAAGTGTGTTCCTGGGAGAGCAGCCGCCCGCTCTCTGCTCCTCCATGGTTGGGAGAGAGGCTGCAGGCTGAGGGGAGGGAGGGCAGCCACCTCCCTGCCTGTGCCTGGCCTCTGGCACCCAGCGACGGAGAGGCGAGGTGGTCCCTGGTCCTGTCCCTGTCCCTGAGGTCACAGGGACACAGGTGGGACAGGCACTGGAGGCTGCAAGGAGCTCCAGTGCGGTCCAGAAAGAGGCAAATCCAGGCTCCTGACTGCTGCTTGGGGCTTGCAGGGGTCTCCTTAATTCCCTTTTCTTGGAGCCAGGAAAGGCAACAGGTGTCTGGCTTTTCCAGCCTACCTGCAGCTTCCTCTGGGGATGTGAGGGGTAAGGAGGAGGGAGTAGTTCCCAGTGTGAGCCTTGAACAGGGCCCGGAGCAGGCTCCTTGGGGACCTGCTTCAGGTGGGGCTTGCCACCAAAAGGACTTTGAGTCTGTGGGCATCTGTCATGCTGTGCCAGGTTCCCCATCTCTAACACAGACCCTCTTCTGCCTCTCCCTGCCATGCCAAGGCTGTGCTCCTGCTGGATGTCAGGGCAGCAGCACAAAGTGTTTGGGATCCTTCAGGCAGAAATGGACCAGGATTTCGGATTCTGGTGGAGGCAGAGCCGAGGGGTTTTACTGCAGAGCGTGTCGTGGTCAGCCCCACCTCCTTAGTGCTCTGTACCTAACGACACTGTAGTAAAACCAAAGGTAATCTACAGTAGATGCATCCTGGGTCCTTACTTAATGATAAAACCCCCTCAGCACAATGAAAATAAACTGTTAGTGAGTCTCAGTAGTGTCTACAAAGAGGGTACTATCTCTTGGATCAATATTAAGTCCCCTCCAGGAATTTACTTGCAGAGTTACTTGCAGAGGGCTGGAAAACAGCAAGAGGACCAGCAGCCTTCATGTGGTTTTTTTTTCTTTTTCCTTGCAGGCACATCTGGGCATCATCACTCTGGGCTGAATTAGCCCCGTCTGAGCATTCACCCTCCTGTCACAGAAGAAGCAAAGGATGCAGCCAGGCTCGGAGGTACTCCCGCTTTGCATTAGACCCCACTTTTGTTGCCGTCCTGAAAACCCTTTGGAAACAGGAAGGCAGAAACCTGTTCTCGCTGTGGCTGAAAGGCCGTGGAGACGCAGAGAAGCCCCGAGTGTAGCGGGGGAAGTCATGGTGAAGGCAGAGTGCAGCATGGGAATTTGCATTCGAGCGGGAGGAAAATGAGGGATTTGGGCAGAGAATAACTGATGGGTGCTGTGAATTCATTAAAAATGGGCTATAAAAGATACACCACAAGGTTCTGGTGACAGACCAACAAAGCTTTTTCTTCCCCTTCATTGTTTCTACTGCCACAGGATCCTCACAATAGCGGATAGTTTAGCCTTGTACTCCACGGTTCGTTATCTATTCTTCTATTTATTAATGCATTCTTGGGTCTTAGTGATGTGATAAACCATCCATGCTTTTCTTTTATGCTTTAATAGGATTCTTCTGAAACGCCCTCCGTGTTTACATAACCTTGCGATTCACAGTTATCTATCATTTATTTCCTACTTTGTGCACTCTCGATAAAGCCACGGCAGCGAGGGGCGTCAGTACCCCCCGGCTGCGGGGCATCGCCCGTCCGGGTCCCTGGAACAAAGCCTTCCACCAAAACCAGGGTTGCTTCCTGAGGGAATCCAGGTTTGATGCCCTCCAGCCCTCTACAAGGAGGTGGTCGAGGCTCGTGAGGGTCTCTGGGCAAAGGGCCGGGGGTCCCGTGAGCCCCCCGTGCCAGCCCCAGCCCTGTGGAGGGGCTGAGCTCGACTTCAGTGGGAAATAAGCAGTTCAGTGCTTTCTCTGGGAAACTCCAGAGCTCCTCTCCAGGAGCCTTGCTGCAGGGAGGATTTGCTGCCCAGCGGAGCTGGGGCAGAACCCCCTTTTTGGGGCGTGGGGGTGGCATCCAGGGAGTTTTTCATGAAATGCCCCTTGGAGAACGGAGCACCAGCGTCACTGTGGGTCAGAGCACCAGCACGCTCCCCGTCAGAGGCAGAAAGCCTAAATATGTCATCTAAATATGACACCAAACCTTTATTAAACATACCGGGAAGGGGATGCGAGGCCTCGTTTATGATTTCATTCATAATCCCTTCAAAATGAGTTGGTACCAGTATGTGATAAGTGGATTATGTGTTAGGCCCAAGTAAAGCCAGACACAATTAGTGCTTTAATAAACCGGTTGTATGCATTACTAACAACTCAGTCATAAGGGAATTGGTGTATTTACAAACCCTAATTAGTAGTTTGTTACTGTGATACCAAATTTAAACAAATCTGTAGCATCACTGACCATCTGGGTTAGAAATCTCTGTTTTGAATTTAATTAGGAAATAGTTGTGACAGAAAATTGGTCCTTATTAGTTAGCTAACGATCAGCATTGCCCTAATTGAAATGAAGAACTGGCTGGCGGGTTTGTGAGATGTTCAGATACAAGCAGAGACAATCAAAAAATGTTCTCTCACTTAGGACTTTGTAAGCTGCGGTGATTGATTAAATAACGTCCCCCTGATATTTTAGCAGCTGAAATGCAAATGAGTGCGCGTGAGGAGAACCTGGCAATTAGGGGCTGCGCATTGCCGGGGTCGCTTTTGAGGACGGTTCTGCGGGAGCTGCCCCGAGCCGGGCGCTGCGGATGCCCTCGCCTTCCTCCCACCCCGCATCCTCCTCGGGAAGGGCATCTCCCCTCCCGCAGCAGGAGCCCGGCTGCTGTCCTGCTGCCTTCCCGGGGAGCAGCTGGGCCCCGCCGCGGCACCGCCAGCCCAGTTCTGGCCCCCGGGGCTTCGGTGGGAGCTGGCCGCGCCCGAAACCCGCGGCTCTGCCCCGTGCCCAGCGTTCAGGGGCTGACCCGGGGCGGGGAATGGCATCCGGATCGTTCTCTGCAAGCACGCTCGGGGCGGAAGGGAGCGTCCCAGCCTTGCCGTCGAAATCCACACAGGCCTTGTAGGACACAGGCTGCAGCTCTTAATTCATTCCCGCTTCCTCCCTCTGTGGTTTTCCACAGGACTGGGGATGTGAGGATTCCTGGCGAGGTTTCCAGATGAAAGGAAACGCATGCTGGCAATGGCACCCACCCCAGTGCTGCTGTTGAAGCAGGGCTGGATACCCAGGAACTCTTTCTGTTTTGGAACAGACAATGAAGTTTCTGTAGGGGCTTTAAATCACTTGATGTTGAAAGGAATTCCCCGACGGCTTCATCAGTCGCCATGTAAGATTGTTAGAGATCTCCACCAGCTCATAAATTTGATTTGGGGTTTGTTTTGCTGGCATTTGCACAAACCCTCTGAGAACTATGGTTACTGTATCCCCATACAGTATCTGAATTCCGAATTGAAATGCCCGTTCCCCTCTCCTCTGGGAGGCGAAATAAACCTTTGCCATAGAATATGAATGTCGGTTGTTTTTCTTTGTAAGCTGGTGCATTATTATTTGAGGAGATATAGTGTTTGACAAAACCATTTATTTTGTTTCAAATATTTTATTGAGTAATAAAACTCGTTGGCGTTGCTGCCACACGTGGGGATTTGTGCCTGCCAGGACGGGAGGGAGGCGAGTGAAGGAATCGGGCCCGGCCCGGCCGCGTGTCCCTGGGTGCTCTGGTGCCTGTCCCGCTCCACAGGGCCGTGCCTGGGCAGCTGTGCAGGCTGGGGGTGCCGAGCCCCCGGCCCCCCTCCCTGCCTCACCCCCGAGGGTGCGGCAGGCCCAGGCGGCTGCACCAAAAAATAAAGGCCGTGTTGTTTTCCCTGGGCCGAGTATTTTTTTGCCGAGCCGGCGCTCACAAGTTTATTATGAATGGTCCCTTTTCACAGATGTTCCCTTTCTGAATGGGGGAGTCTCAGCCTAGAACAATCCGCTGTGGGCAGAGCCGAGTGCAGCTGAAGGAGGCTGTCGGCCGGGCTGGGGCCGCTGTCCGTGGGCTCGGCCCGAGGGGCTCGGGGCTCGCCAGCAGGGCCAGGCCTGCAGAGCACGGCCCGGCTCTCTGCATGCAAACCTGCTCTTCTGCCTCCCCTGCCCCTGGGCTGGGGTTCAGCCAGGCTCGCCTCAAACCCCCTGGTCAGGCATCTCTCACCTGTGAGACGGGGCCAAGGGGAATTCTCTTCCAGCCCGAGGCTGCCCAGGCTCGGGGACACGAGGCCCTCAGAGATGCCTGGAGCAGCCCGGATGGGAGAGGGTTTGCTCAAGGGGAAGCCAGCAAACCCTGGATTCTGATTTTTGCAGAGCTCTGCTGCGTTATGCCTGTGTTTCACATAAAGATGTTTGCTTGGAGGACTCGGGGTGAGCAGGAAGGTTTGAGTTCTCTTGTCACAAGGCAGTGGGGAGTGTCCTTTCCGTGGGTGGCCATGCAGGTGTGGTGCTGTGCCTGCGTCCCAGTGCCAGTGCTGCTCTCACGGCCCCGTCCCTGGAGCGGTGACAAACTCCCAGCACAGGCTAGCAGCCCCTGGGGCCACCTCGTCCTTCACCCACCAGCAGCTCAGGAGTGACACTGATGGTCCACAGCAGGAGCCCTCCCGCCCGCCCCCCACGAGCAGGATGACAGCTGCCACCGAGCTTTCTGAGGGGGAGAGGGGGTTTAATGCCCCGGAAAATCCGGGGAACATGCAGAGGATTGGCAAACGGAGCACGCTGGCAGGCACGCGTGGAAAGCAGCGTGTGGCACTGGCATCTCCGCCGGGCCTGGGGCTCAGCCCCCGATGATGGGAGGTGTCCTTGTCCCACAGCATCCCCCAGGCCGTTAGCTCTGGGGAGCTGGATCCACGTGCTCTGGGTAATGCTGGTTATTTTCCTGCCGCTCCAGCAGTTTCACTGCTTGTTGTGTGCACTCAGCATCGCTCTCAGCTCAGTCCTGGACCAGTGCTTGCTCCAGCCTGGTTCCAGCTGGCTCTGCAGGGACTGCCCTGGGCACCACTCACCCTTTTGGGGAGGTTTGAAATCATTTCCTTGGTGGGTGCCTCGACCCACAGGCTTCACCTCCATATCCATCTGCCTGGCCAGGACGGCTTCAGGCACGTTCTGTCACCGCTGGCGTCTCGGCCACCGCCAGGGTCGTCACCGGCGGGTGTGGGGACTCGTGACTCGCCTGGGAGATGGATGGAGGCATCGCTTTCCCACAGCTTGTCATTAGTCCTCGCTCTGGAAGGGCTTAGCGATTCCTGCCCGGTAAATTATGTGCCATTCCTCAAAAAAGTGGATGAAATAAATGGGGCTAGAGCATGCCTTTTTTTGCCCTGAGCGCTAGCGTATTGATTTGGACATATTTCCAGGCCGAGAGTAATCAATTCTTGGGCAGAA